>ML682004.1:11459026-11558848 GCA_007922195.1 Podocnemis expansa | reverse complement strand
TGCAGCCTCCCCTGAAATTCCCAGTGTATCCCCCCCTTTCTGCAGCCCCTCCTGAAATTCGCACCGTGCCTTCCTTTCTGCAGCCCCTCCTGAAATTCCCACCGTGCCCCCCTTTCTGCAGCCTCCCCTGAAATTCCCAGCATATCCCCCCTCTGAATGTCCCAACATTCCCCCCCGGCAGCCCCCCTGAATTTTTCCAGCACGCCCCCAGTTGTCAGCTAGTAAGTGTTATACAAATTTATTGAGCACCCCCTAAATCTTCTCCTACACCTCTCTAATTTCAAATCCTGGGGAGAATACTGGGGTGCAAGGTTTTAGGGTGGCCCTGAGCTGTGCCCCTTGCAGCTGGCAGACCTGCCAACAGCACACACTGATGTGTTTCCAAGCGGACTTTGCATTCTTGAAATTGCGGCTGCATTTTTATTTATTTGTTGTGGGGAGGTGGTGGGGGTGGTTTGCCTCTTGCTGCTTGTTTCTACAGTTGCGCCATTGCAGCCTGTGAGGGTAACACATTAACCACTGTCTCTGCTTCTCTGGTTGGTTTTTCAGTCGAGCCATCTGTGTCTCACCCAGCACATGAGGAGGAATGATGACTCCATGAGGAAACTTCTTTTCAATCATTCACTCGCCTAGTTGTGTCTCATGATGCTCCGGGCCAATAACGTGCCATTCACCTAGCCTGGGATTTACCCTGTGGAAGGGAGTGAAGGAACATGAGTCCTAAACATCACCTCAAGTCCTTTCTTGTGCATCATTTTTGTGGTATTTATATATAGAACCTTTTACGTTGGACACATGCACTGTTAAACCTGTTTTGCTAGATCCAAGAGCTGCTTTTGAGTGTTGGACTCTGAAATTTTCTCATCACCATGGCTTCCGTCTGGAAGAGACTGCAACGTGTTGGGAAACATGCATCCAAATTCCAGTTTGTGGCTTCTTACCAGGAGCTGATGGTCGAGTGCACCAAGAAATGGTAAGGAGTGTCAGCTCTCGAAGTGCTCAACTGAGCTGCTGATGCTGGAGTATGGTGGTTGCTGTGTGGTTCCCCAGTCTCCTTCAGGAGCTGGGTGGGGTGCAGATCTCTTGCTTAACAAATGCCTTCTCTCATGGGGTTAATTATTGCAATGTAGTTTGTTCGTTTTAGGTAGTTGCTGTAGTACTATGCATTTATTTGATACCAGCTTTGATTTTTTTTAGCAGCCTTTTTTTAAGAAACCATTCTGAATATCACATGTTTCAGAGCTCAGTGTGATAAGCTAACTGTGACATCAAAGGGGTAAAAGAATTTGACACGCTTTTCAAGACTGATAGTTGTCTTATTTTATTCTGGGTAGATAACTTTTCTTGCCTAAAGACTTCTCTTTTCTCTTCCATCTTTCAAAGGGGAAGAATGAAGACACAGAGCCTTAGGGATTATTTTAAGTTATTTGCTTAGTCAGACAAGAATTCCATGTTGTAATGGCCCAATGGGACACATTCAGAGTTGGCTAGACTGCAACAAGCAATTAACTACATGGGTCTGTCCAGTCACATCTCTCGCCTTATCTAGGAATATAGGGATTTTTTTGTCTTGTTTTGCATAGAAGATCAGAAACTAGAGGGTTATTTTGTTTTAATATGCAAGACCAAAAAAAAATTAAAATTCACTCTGCTAAAACTGAAGTTGTATTCTAGTAGGGCTTGTATTATTATTCTACATATTCATAATGGACTCAATTCTGCAATGTCATTGGAAAGTGAGTGCATTTAGAAACGTACAGAACCATGCATTCTAAACATCCTGTAGTAAACTAAAACTTAATTTTTTGCTTTTCTTCTTGTTGGCTGGATTGACCTTACACTGGGTGCTTTCAGTAGTTATGAGTAATTGCTTCTGCTAAATTAAATTGTTAGGAATATCAGTCAAACTTACTTGACTCATAATACTGCTCATGTCTTAAAGGAATATTGTCAAATTATAAATAACTTTTAAAAGCCTTCTTTGCACTTTTGGTATTAACTCTTTAAAGATTACTAACCTGCAATAATCTCAATATTAGGGGGTTTGTTTTTTTGTTTGTTTGTTTTTTTTTTTTAAGGTCAGAAGAGACTGCTATGATCAGTTAGTTTGATTTCTATAGCACAGGCTATTGCATTTTACCCAGTAATTACTTTATTAAGCCTGTTTTACCACTTGCGTCTCCTGTTACTCTTTGCGCTGCATTTAGCTTGAACATCAAAGTTAAACTAGTAAATATGGCATAACTTAATTCATGTGCCTAATGTCACTGATTCCTTATGGTGAAAATTGGGGTAGTCAATAGGCAGGACTCTGGCCAAATCTAAACTGCCAGATGCTTTTGAATGCACTGCAGGTCTTTTTATTTACTTAGTAGTATTGTTATTTTGGAGTAAAGATGTTTCCCTGGAATCTGTATCTTGACTATTATACATTGACAAAAAACAATTGATTATGACAATGTAAATGTTGGTAGGATCCAGGCCCATATCACTAACTAGAATAATCACACAGTTGTGAAAGATTTCAGATCTTTTAACAAACAAATCCATCCAACACGGGCACTTGATTAGACTCTTCTTCCTACATTTTTTTAAAAAAAGAAGAAACTATCTTATGATAAAAATATTCTATAAGCACATGATCTAAAATTAAATGTTTCTTCCACAAATGGAAATTCCATATAAAACACAGGAATGATAAAAATATTTTAAAACATTTTAAGTACAGCTCTTGGTGTCTCTGAAATAGACACTAATTTCTATGTGCTGGTGAGCAACTCTGACCTTTTTTTTTTTTTTTTTCTTCTTTTTTTTCCCCAAGCTCACAGCTGAGTTTATGGCTGGGTGTGAAGAAGCAGAATTGGCATGAATGAAAAGATGAGATTTTTAACTGGCTCTGTCCTGGCTCTTTTTGAAGTTAGACCTACTGTGTATATGAGGTGACAGTGTAGCAACAGGGCTACAGTATATTCTTTTAGGTCCATGTTGTAAATGCCCTTTGATGCGAAGTGTAGTAAACACTAAGTCTTATTTTAATGTATTGGCACTCCAACAATACTGTGGTTCTGTAAGCAAATAAAGATCCTTTTATAAAAATGACTATGCAGTTATAAATGCAGCCAAAGCAAAACGTGGCTAGGAAAAAAGATTCTGTGAAACTCAACAGTCGGCATGCTTATTTAGAAGTTAAAGAGAAGAAGAAAATGTTTTTTTTAGCATCTCGAAAATGGATTTATCTTGTGACGTACATGACTTTGGAATTGGTCAGTTGTACTGTGCAACATTAGATGTATTCTTGTGGTGTTTTAATACCTTCATTTTGTTTTTATTTTTCTTGGTCTGCTTGCGTCTCAAGCTGCCAGCTCTTCTGTTTATGTGGAAGGTCACTAATACGCTTGTGTTGCTGCTATACTCTTTAAATGGATTATCTCTAGGTAAAGCAGCATCTGTCCAGCATAGTGAAGGGATTTTCAATCTTGCTTTTCTTGGGCTGTGTAGTTTCTAATGCTTGCTGTTATTGATGATTATAGATACCTAGTTCCAGGTTGAACATCAATCACTTTATCTATTGTGTTGGTATATTTAAAGATGTTAGCATTTCATTATCAATTCCTATTTCCAAGTCTTTAACTGAACAAGCCTGCTTTTTCAGGGCTCAAATTTGACATATAAATTCCCACTGAAGTACTTTAGAGTGGTGGCTGTTCTGTGCTTCTGAAAAGCAGACTGCTAATTTAGATCCCTACATAAAAAAGTCCTTGGTCTTTAATGTGGACTCTAGAAACCTTAAAAATTTAATCTTTTTTGCATGACTCAAGTGGGTTTTACATGACTCAGGTGGTTCCTAGCTTGTGCCAAAAGTGGCACACCAAGGCATCCAAAGTGTCCTGTGGCTTCCCTCCTTCTGGCTACAAAAAAGAGTTGCTGCCTAAGGACCTAGGCACAGTTCATTTCTGGGGGCTAAAAGATGAGTTCAGGCTGCTTGCTGCAGCTAAAGATCATGAAAGATCAGTGACCCCTGCTCCTGGCTGTAGCAGGGAGCATGGCAAAATGCTCTGCTTAGGTCCATATGCTCTGGGTTACTGATCTTTCATCCCAGTGGCTGCAGAAGAGGGCCACTGCCTTGAGACCCAGGTGGGGCACACAGGGCTAAGGGACATGTGTTTGTCCTGCAGCAACCAGGGAGGCAGGAGACAGCCTCCTCACTGAATTTCTTCATCTGCCTGTAGTGGGGGACCTGCTCATGGAGACTTAGGGGTTGTAAAAATAGTATCTGTGGCCCTCAAACCAAAAAGATTGGGAACCATGGCTTTAGTATCTGTAAAAGATTCTGACTTGACAGCCTGGCCATGAGATATCCTCTGCTTCCCCTAGAACAGGTTCTCCCCCTGCTCCCCCCCCCCCCCCCCAGCATTGCCGCTGTGCTTTACCCCTCGCCTGGAAGAAGCACACATGGGGAGGGAGTAGTTCATTCTCTATGGCCATTCAATCCTCAGCCCAGCTACTGAGTCTGTCTAGTTCAGTGGTTTTCAAACTTTTTTTCCTTGGGACCCGGTTGAAAACAAATAATTTATGTGTGCAAACCCAACAATTACATCTTCAGCAATGCATTCCAGTCTTCTGGCGGTGGCAGCAAGGGGTGCCACAACCAAGTACATGAGGGTCTGTGATCCAGTAGTGGGTCCTGACCCTAAGTTTGAAAACCGTTGGTCTAGTAGAAATGGTGGTGTGCTTTTTATGTTGTGGACACTAGTTCAGTGGGAATTGGACTGAAAACACCAAACTCGCATTCATATAGGACACTGAACAGCCGTCGTCAGATGGTTATGACATCTGTTGACTACTCTGGGTTGCCAGAGCAAACCTTGTTCTCTCTCTGAGACACATATTTGTTTTCTACCAGTGGAGGGAGTAATCTAGTGACTTTCTGTGTTATAGTGGGTCTCTAGCTCGATAAGTGTCAGTGGTAGGCCCTAACCAAACAAGCTCATCTGGAGGGGTGTGATTGTCAAGCATCTGAAAGTGAATGCATGTCAGCCATGGTGTATAAGAAATGAAATTGCTGGTATCCTTAGACTGTGAACTCTCTGCAGCAAGGACTTGTCTTTATATTGTTCATTTACATGTTGCCTAGCAGATTTGGGTCTTAACTAGGCACCCAGGTTGCTACCACTATATCACTCACAGAAACTGGAAGGAACCATGAGAGGTCACTGAGTCCAGATCCCTGCAGTCAGGTCAGGACCAAGTACCTTCTTAAACTGTCCCTGTCAGGTGCTGGTCTAACCTGCTCTTAAAAACTTCCAATGATGGAGATTCCACAACCCGCCTAGGCAACTTGTTCCAGTGGCTAATCGCCCTAACAAATTTTTTTTAATGTCCAGCCTAAACCTCCCTTCCTGTAATTTAAGCCTGTTTCTTCCTGTACTATCATCAGTGGTTCAGAAGAATAATTTTTCTCCATCTTCCTCAAGACAACCTCTTAAATACTTGAGTTGTTATCATGTCTCCTCTGTTTCCTCTTTTCTAGACTAAACAAACCCAGTTTTCAATCTTCCCTAAGTCAAGCGTTCAGGCCTTAAATCTCTCTAGTTGCTCTTCCCTGGACTTTCTCCAATTTCTTCACATCTTCCTGAAATGAGGTGCCCAGAACTGGATACAATACTACAGCTGAGATCTAATCAACACAGAGTAGAGCGGAAGAATTACTTCTCATGTCATACTTACAACATTCCTGTTAATACATCCCAGAGAGATCGGGTTTTTTTGCACCAGTGTTACACTCGTATGTAGCTATGGTCCACTATAACATCCAGATCCCTTTCTGTAGTACTCCTTCCTAGGCAGTAATTGTGCATTTTATATATGTGCAATATATATATATATATATAAAAAAAAAAAAAAAAAGCTTCCATTGGGATAGGCCTGACTCTTACAGAGCTGATTTAAACCTTTTGTTATAGTCTTTCTTTAATGTTTGTCATCAGATACTTCTATAACACTTCTAGTACCAAGAGACACCATAGCCACAGGTAAGAATATAGCAATTATGACAGAAAACAATAGTGATGATCTCAGAGCTGTAACTACGAATATTTGCACTCCCTATAGGCAACGTCTGGGGCAGCATGCAGTATCACATGTCCCTAAGGTTTATGCCTACCATTCAGTGGAGAGTTTTTCAAACTGTGGGTTGTGTCTTATTTGGGAAATAGGCTCCCCAGTTTGAAAACCAGGAGCCGGGGTAGACTGTCAAAAACTGCTGCTGACAGTTATTGCTCCCAGTGATACTTGCTGACATCTATGGATGTTCTCTCTTGCTTTCTTTTTCCTTGGTCCAGAGGTAGCAAATTCTGAAGAACTTGTTCTCTTACTTTTGTCATACTTTGGTCCAGGGTAGCAAACAGTGGCAGCGCATCAACCATCCAAGACAATTTGTATTGCTAGACCAGAGGATGACAGATGAGAGGCAGCAAATTATGATGGATGGTTGATACATACCTATGGTGCACCACCTTCCAAATCAATATATTCCCTCCTGGTGAGTACACTTACCACCAGCACAAGGATCCAAGTAGGTACATGCACAAGTAACAGCTACCTGCGATGATTGTATGTTGCCATCTCTCGAGTTAACAAATTTTTTTTTTAAGTATAGATATGGCTTTAGATATCTGTGAATAGTTTGGAAGAGACTAGGCCAAGATTCACTCAGGGATTTAGGCTCGTACTTCTGTGGAACTGAGCCTCCTGCATTCTAAAGGCTCAGGAACAAAAAAGCACATAAGAACCCCAAATCTTCTTTCCTTTTTAAGATTTCATGACTGGGGGATGGGGAGGGCATTTATATAGGTGGCAGTCAATCAATCTTGGAGTTGTAGATGTGTGCTCATTATACTGTGAGTATCGCAAGACTATTACAATTCCAAAACTATAACTGAGTTTAAAAAGGAAAAAAAAAAGGATGTATTACTGGAGGATAGGTACATCAAAGGCTATTAGCCAAGGTGGTCAGGGATGAAAGCTCTGCTCTGCATGTCCATATTCCTAGCCTCTGATTTCCAGAAACTGGGAATGAGTGGATAGTACAGTCACTCTGTGTCTACCTGTTCTGTTTGTTCCCTCTGACGCCCCTTGCGCTGCCCACTGTAGGAAGACAGAATACTGGACTTGATGGACCATTACTGACCCAATATGGCTGTTCGCATATTCAGTAGAACTTACAGTAGATGTTTGCCTTTGAAGAATTTAGTATGAGATCATGAACTCTCCTCAGGGAATATTTTGGAGCCAAGTTCTACAGAAAAGCAGTGATATGAAAAAGCACTAAGGATGAGATTGAAAGGCAAAATAATAGTTGAGAAGGCATCCCCATTGGTAGATTAAATGAAAATCAAGTAGCTTGACACCAGGCTAGGAAACCAGATAGACTGGAAGTCACGTGATCCAACAGAATAAATGTACTACAAAAATAAAAAGAAAAATTTTAGAATTAAAAATCACAGTAAAAACATATGAAGTACTATACTAGAAACAGATGTCATTGCCAAAAATATTACCATTATTTACTTATAACACTTTCAGTGATTATTTACTACCAAAATACAAATTAAATAGCACAAAGACATCCATCTGCATGGTGTTGACAAAGGTAAATGATAAAGTAATAACAGTAACATGTTATAAAGTAAACAAAAAGATGGAGCAAAACTATATTTAGAAGATTAGAAGAAAGGGATTGCAATTCAGGGAACCAGAGCTACAGCTAACACAAATCTGTGAGCTGCTAGGAGACTTTATGTGGTGACAGAGGTTTCTTTTAAATATTCAAAATGTGTGACACAGTTTTTGGGAGGTATGTGTAAAATATTTCACTGAAGTAAGACTCCGGCGGCATCTCAGTACGTTACATCAGATAGAGAAGAGCTGCAGGATCTAGGTATCGAGATGCCTGAGTCTTTTAAAACAAAGCCCCAAGACTGTCCTGAGGGAGGGGAAATAAAAAAAACAGTTTTACCCTGACTCTTTGTTTGCAAATGCTGTAGATGGCTCACCCCACTGAGGTAATTTACTGCCTCTGCCCCCTTCTTGTGCCAGGGTGTTGCCATGAGGTAGTACCTAACTGCTGGGTTTAGCCCCAGCTCCAGCACCCTGTACCTCTGATTTTTTTGCCTCTAGATCCCTCTCCTGCCTCTGCCTCGAGCTGTTTGACACCCCCGCATAGTCAGTTTCTGCTGCCTGCTAAGGCTATGCATCTCCTCTGATTTCGCCTTCCTTTAATATCTGAAGAGCAGCAAATTTTCATCCTGGGAGGGTCTGGGGAGTGAGTGTGAGCTGGTTTAGCAGATGTTATTGAGCATGCTCAGGATGAGCCGAGCGGTATAGTCAGTGCCTGGCCCTTGAGCTAGGGAGAGCCTGCTTTGTCTGGGGTCACTGGGCCTGTTATTCCACAAGATGTGGGGGGCTGAGCACCTTGGACTCTAGCCAGCTTTGCTGGGCCTGGTCATGCAGGAGACAGCTTACATCCCTGGGCCAGAGCCTGCATGCCATCCCCACTTGCTCTGTGCCACAGGCAGGTGCTCCACTCGCCCTGTCGCAGTTATGGCCCCAAGTGATCACTGGAAAGGGTGCCACTTTTGTGGCTTGCTGAATGCATCTCGTGCTTATTTCTTGCAATAGATATGGTATCCTTCACCTTCTAAATAAAAGTTGTTTTCATTAAGCATTTTTACTAACCCTTTTATGTTTCCAAAGTGATTAGACTTCTCTCTCAAACTGTCTGCACTGACTAAAGGCTTAATTTCCTTGCAACAAGTGTCTAGCTATTTTTGGATCAAATAGAGTTGTTCTCAGGCAGTCCCTGCATTTGAGAAACCTCTTTCTCTCTTGGAAATGAAGCATTACTTGAATTTTTTCATCTGTTTTTCTTCTCCATGGTATTTTCATAACTGGATGGTGCAAGAACTTGATTTGGCATTTACTGAGCATGGGAGAAATTCTTCAAGCTTTTTGAGATTCCACAGTTCACTCTAGTCAGTTTGCCTTCCCAGTCTCTGCTTTCCTCCATGCTGAAGGCATTTGAAGGAGCTGGAATTTACTCTGTTGCAAAAAAAGAGATGGCCTGTGTAGGGCCCGAACCTGTCAGGTGAACGAAGGCACTCAGTGCTTTGAAGTATTGGGCCCACTGGAGGGAAGTCTGATGAGCATATGGGCTCTTTATTCAGTAACTGTGGCAGGGCCAGATTGGGTCGGTTGTCCTGTATATCAAGAATTCCTAAAAAGTTGTGGCTATAATAAAGTGGTTCTCCTCTGTTCCTGAGTTCTGAGTCCTGTATGGATTTGCATTGCACATCCGTCCCATGACATTGAGTGTACCTGTTTGCATGGAAAATGCTCACCCATCTCCACCCCCCCATCTCCCCACAGTTACAAATTAGGTTTTTTTGCTCTCAAATTAATTCTTCGCTTCACATCTGTATTCAGCTCGCTATGCCCTGAACAGTGAAAGCTGTCCCATGCTCCCAAATTAATTAACTTTCTTCCAATGTCAGTTTTTAATCCTCACCAACTCTCAAATCAAAATTAGTTCCCCACCAATAATCGCAATCATCTGTTACAAATCAATTTCCTCCTCTGCCAACAAATCAAACTGAATTCCTTCACCAGTCAGTCAATTCTCAGCCCCCACGTTCTCAGCTTCCTCCAAAAATCAAAATCTGTGTTCCTGTTCTTCAGATAAATCTCTGTTCGTTCTTTCTTGGCCCTGCTCCCAAGTTCACAGGTCCTTTGGGCTCCCTGTTTACTTCCTATTGGCACTCCTTGATGCCTGTTTCTTATTTTGTCTCCTGCCTTGTGACAGTTACCGTTCAAACTTCTTATATGCCCCTCTGCCATCCTTGTGGCTATTTAGAATTGTCTGCAGAGAAGTAGGAGGGGCCCCAGGGGCCACAGTTTGTTTTTAAAATAAGCCATTTATTCCCCAAAAGCTGTTTGGAAATATGGGAGGATGGACTGTCAGGAGAGTTGGTTGGAGGAAAGTGTGACTTTTCGCTTCATCTCTAGGATGTTTTGTAGGTAGACTTGCTGGCAAGATGTGAAAGGCTGACTTTAATATTAATTCTCTTGGCACTGTTTCATCTACCCAGTATTTAGAACTTTCGTACAGTGTAACTTATAAAATATTATGACTGGATTACATTACTTTATTTCTATTGTGCATTCTTTTGCTTTTACATGTCTTGTGATATTTGGTGGATTTCTTCAAATATATAATATATATATAAATAAATGAAAGCCTTTGTGCATATAGAGAAAAGCTTGAAAATATGATCTCTAAAGACTGTGATGCTGGAGGCAAATAAAAAGAACCTAAGAGATGATGTAAAAATGAATTTGTGACTTCAAAGAAAATTTTAAAAAAATCTCAACTCTCATGGGCTTGTCTCATGATCACTAAATTCTCGGTAGTGGCAACACTGCATCCTTGTGCCCCGCTCTGACAAAGACTTGCTTCTGGGAATTGTTTACAATCATCTGTGAGACATCTTACTCTTAGGCAGAGTGCTTAAGTCTTTGCAGCATTGGGCCACTAATGAAATTAGTGTTTCATTTCTCTGAGAAACTGGGTTTATTACAGAAATTTTGTGACTTGTCAGTCTCAGCAATGGCAGAAAATATTGTGCACAGAATAAGCGTGGGTTACAGTAAAATAAAATGGAACAAACCTACCATAATGGGCAAGCTTTTAATTAAATAAATCTTTTTTTTCCTAAGTGGAGAGAAAAAGGATGTCTTACTAAATACATTAAAATACCATTTAAAATATTTCTTAATTTGCTGTGAGAAAATGTCTGCTAAAGATGGATAACTGTTTATGTATATAACTTTACAAGTAATGTTGGGCTCTAATCTTGCAGACAGGCTTAACTCCATACACAGGAGTAGTTCCACTGAACTCTGAGAATTTAGAGTAAAAGTATAATTAGGGAGGCCAAAAAAGAATATGAAGAGCAACTAGCAAGACAGATTAAAAGCTAACAGCAAAAATAATAAATCAGAAGCAGGAAATCAGTCAGAGGGGCCACTAGACAAATGAAGTGCTAAATGAGCACTCGGGGAAGTTAAGGCTATTGTCAGAAGCTATATGAATTATTTCCATTGGTCTTCATGGCTGAGGATGTGAGGGAGAATTGCAGACCTGCGCCATTCTTTTTACATAACAGATTTGAGGAAAACAAACTAACAAGGAGGCCTGTGGTACTTAAAGCCTAACAAATATATTTATATTTATATAAATGAAGAATGAAAGCGTCTGCCGAAGTGGGATTTTTCTCCAGTGAAATTTTTGTTCATCTTTAAGTGCCACTGGACTCCTTTTTTGTTTTACTGAACTAGACTAACATGGCTGCCTCTTTGGGACTTGAATTCTTGGAAGGTGTCAACATGTGGATGAGGGGTCACCTAGTTGATGTAGCGTACTTGGGCTTTAAGAGAGCTCTTGACAACATTCCTCACCAAAGGCTTTTAAGCAAAATAAGCAATCATGGGATAAGAGGGAAGGTCCACTCACAGATCTATAATTGGCTAAAAGACAGAAGACAAAGGGTAGGAATAAATAGCTCATTTTCAGAACGGAGAGAGAGAAATAATGGTATCTCCCAAGGATCTCTACTGGGACCAAAACTGTTCAACATAGTCATAAATGATCTGCCAAAGGAAGTAAACAGTGAGGTGGAAAAATTTGCAGATGATAAAATATTACTCAAGATAGTTAAATCCAAAATGGACTGTAAAGAGTTACAAAGGAGTCTCTCAAAACTAGGTGATTGGGCAACAAAATGGCAAATGAGATTCAATGTTAAGTGCAAAGTAAAGCATACTGGAAAACATAATCCCAGTTACAAAATTATGGGCTCTCATTCAGCTGTTACCACTCAAGAAAGAGATCTTGGTGTCATTAAGCAGATGTTTTCAGAGAAGTAGTCACAGTGCTAGCAAAAGCTAACAATGTTAGGAACCATTATATGAGAGAGAGATGATAAGAGGGGAAAAGATTGTAATGCCATTATATAAATTGATGGTCTGCCCACACCTCAACTACTGCGTGCAGTTCTGATTCCCTCCTCTCAAAAGGGACAAAGTAGAATCGGAGAAGGTACAGAGAAGGGCAACAAAAAGAGGTAAGGCTGTGGAACAGCTTTCCTGTGAGGAGAGAGAGAGACTGGGAGTTATTCACCTGAGGAAAATGACCCTGAAAAGGGGATGTGATAGAGGTCTATAAAATCATGAGCGGTGCGAAGAAAGTGAATAAGGAAGTATTATTTATTCTCTCTCATAGCACAAGAGCCAGGGGTCACCTAGAGAAATTAACAGGCAACAGGTTTGAAACAAACAAAAGAAAGTACTACTTAACACAATCATCCCATGGGATTTTGTGAAGTCCAAAAGTCTAACAAGGCTTAAAAATGAATTAGATTAATGGGGGGGTAAGTCCAATAATAGCTACTAGCCTTTAGATGGTGAGGAATGTAGCTCTAGGCTCTGGGACTCCTTAGCCTCTCTCCGCAAGAAGCTGGGAATTGGTCACTCAATAATCACCATGTTCTAGTTATTCTCTCCGAAGCACCTGGCATTGACTGTTATTGGAAGACAGGATGCTGGCCAAGATGGGCCATTGGTCTGACTCAATATTGCTGTTCTTATGATGCATGCAAAAAGCTAAAAGGGTCAGATGTTTGTGGGATGGCATCTCTGTAAATAACCTTTGCCAACTATCCAGATATGAGTGAGTTCAAATATTTCTCCTTTCCCTTTCAATGTTTCATGGTTTGGTAAAATGAATTACAACATTTCAGGGGTCCTTAACCAAGCTGAGGCTCAGGCAAGGTCTACATTAGCACCAAAATTCAGTGGCACTCAACAGGAGTTAGGCACACTGTACAGAGTAGTATGCGTAACTCCTGTCAACTGTGTAATGTCCCTTTTGTACATGATCTCCATTGCACTGTTGTGACACAAAATGCATTCCTTTTGACCCAGTGCTACTGCAGCTGAGGAGGTGCTTTTATTAGATCAGCTTTTGGATTGATTGTGTCTTTACTGGCCGCTTAATCAGACCTGATAAATTGATCTGCCAACAGTGAATTTGCCATCAGCAGTGTAGACACAGCTTTAGACTACTCATTCTGGTTGGTGCCAGTCTTTTTCTTGAACCTGGCTGGCAGGAACTAAAGCTTCATATGAATAAGGATAGTAAGAGCAAGGTTGCCAATATGATTAAAACTGGCCAAATTCTTTTTGTAAAATTTATTGTTTAGTTGTCTTGTGTCTTCTCCTGTGTGCTCTTAAGAGTCCTGTGAAGTGTTCTGCTCTGGATACCAAGTGACTCAAGGTTTTCTGTCCCATGGTACGTGTGACCCTCTGTAGAAGACGAGACTTTTTGCAGTTGTTCAAATTAACTTTTTTAAAATGGAAGTTTTCAGTAAATATGCAGATAGACAATATGGTGAACACAGGACACCTTGTTTTGTGCTTTCCTAACTCTTCCAGTCTCTGACATAAGACACTTTTGTATTACCAGCATTTAAAGAGGTTGTCATGTGGGAAGCTGTAGCTTTTGAGAGTTTAATATGTAATCGTTGGCACCTAGAGAGGCATTGGAGGGCATTCAGAAGTCTGGCCCAAGCTAAAATTAGCAGAAATATATATCCAATGTCACTGATGTCTGAGTTTGTCATGTTTAGGTTTCCAGATTCACAACTCATGGAGATGACCAAGACACTCGCACCTCGCAGGGCTTCTCTAGACTGTGGGTGGGATTGTAATTTAATTTTAAACTGTCAAATTACAAAAGGTGAAGGTGAGTAATCTCAGGGAATTGCTTGCTCAGGATCTCGCGTCCGTACTGCTCACATTCCTTCCTGAAATGCATTGCATTGTGGGTAGTAGGTGCAAGGACTTTTGGGGAAGCTGTCATCCTCTGCTCACTCCTGCCTTTTCCTCCCCCGGAAAAAAAAAAGGCAGGAAATCTTTCCTTGCTGTTTGTCTGCTGCAGGCAGGATAGAGAGGCACAGTGCTACATGCGGAGAGAGGAATTAATTGAAAATGTCCTGGTGCTGCAGGAAGGGGAGGAGCTATGTTGCTATGGTGAAATAGACCAGAGAAACTGGGAAAATGAGATTAGAGCTATTCTCTAGCTATACAAACCTAAATTTTGAGTGATAGATTTTGCCTCAGTGCTACACCACTTGCAGAGGTGGTGTTAGCAGGTTGAATTACAGATTTTTTTTTTTTTTTTTTTTTTTTTAATGTACTGCTGTGACAGTGGAGACATAGGCTACAGAAGGCTGAGGTAAGCAGCATGATGTCAAACTTCACTGCCAGTGTAGGCTGGGGCTCAGAGGTAAAGTTTAAGGCTGCTGCTAACCGCATGGAGACTGTTCGTATGTGGATGTTTTCTTCACAGCCATGTTTCCTTTAACAAAAACAAACAAATCTTATTTTCAGAGTACAACTCTATAGCAAGGGTATATTCCACAGCTAGTGAATTTTGGGATCTGCAAGGCGCTGAATATTAATGATTCTGGGGGCAAACAGGACTGTGGTCTTATTCTGCATAAACATTTGATATGGTACTGTCATTCTATGTCAGGCATCTCAAACTCGGGGCCGCATGAGAACTACTATGTTAGCTTGAGGGCTGCGCCACTGAAACCATTTCATACAACGATATTGCAAATATTGGTAACAATAGTGTCATTCATTTCAGGCTGTAGAAAGTAGCTTTCGGGGTCGCATGTCGCCCATGGACCATGTGTTTGAGACCCCTGTTCTATATAAGCAGCCAGTTTGTTTTTCTGGACTTAGTATTTCTCCTGTTTATATAAAAATTGGTGCCTTTGAAAAATAACTTGTATATTCTGCCTTTACATCAGCTTTAGAACCAGCCTATGGTCCCTTCATATAAACTTGGCTGCTCAGTGCCCCAGATTAACAACTGTCTTTAATTTTCTTCTGATCTAAAAGTAACATACCTGACACATGTACAGTTATGGTACCCAGATCCAGCTTCTGAAAAGGCAAGGAACTGCTCTGTATTAAACAAAGCAGTTATGTTCACAAAGGGCCTGGGAGAGCTTCTTTGCATACTCAGTTACTTTACCATATTAAAAAAAATAAAAACAGTTAGAGATTCTGGGCCGTTACAGGGTTGGCAGTGCTACTCAAGTCACATCATTAACTTGCTTTACATTGAGTGGTGGCTTGTTAAGTAAATTGTGAATCTTTATCAAAGTTTGTTGATGGAGATTTAAGTAATAGACAGGAACTGTCGGGGTAGTTTACTGTCCTTCTCAAAGAAGGAACTGCATCAGTAACCTGAGAGTTCATAGGGCTAACCAGTGGCCCCGTGTAGTTGTAGTGTGTATGCCAGGGGTCGGCAACCTTTGCAAGTCCCTGTGCCAGCTTTGCCTACCGCACCCTCAGCGGGTGCTGGAGGTGAGGTCAGACCTCTGGTTCGGGGCTGTGGCTGGCACTCGCCCCTGCCAATGGGCAGCCTCCAGGTTTTGACCATGGCTGAGTCCTGCCCCCACAGGCAGGTGGCTTCTGGCCCAGGGGAAGCGTGGCCAGCGAGGGTCTGGAACCGCAGCAAGCGGTGCTTGCTGCCTGGCTGTGCAGCACTGGGGGAGCGGGGCCAGTTGGGGGGGGCCGCTCAGGCTCGGTCCCAGTGCCATTTTTGGCACAGGTGCTGGGGTGATGTAAGCCTCTAATATTGCCCCCTGTACTTGTCATTACTGTAGTCTGCCTCATCACTCCCCACTGCCATGACTCTGGCCGTATTAGCAGGTGTGTGGTTTTCATTTAGTCCTTGTACATGTGACTTTTTGTGGTGGTGGCGGTGGCTAGTAACTGCTGAAAAATGGAATGTAAGGGGTTGGCTGCTCCTGTAGGTCAGTGGTTTTTAAGCTGGGTTGCAGACCCTCAGGCAGTGGTTAAAGTAAGGGGGGAATGCACTGGAATGCTGTTCCGGGGCCCCTAAAACTAGAATAATGGGAGTGGAATGGCTGTATGACCTCCAGCATCTCCTCATCTTTTTAGAGGACAGTTTTGAAACTGACTGTGTCATTTTTATTCCTATGGACTTCTTGCATCTAGTTCATGCTGTTTGCCTTTTCATTTGCATTGACATGCATTGAAGAGTACTCTGGGTTTGGAATGCTCTCTTTGTGGCAGGTTTAATCATGGAGGTTTCTGACTGAGAAATGAAGAAATCGGGGATGGTGTCACAACCAGCCTCAGCATGTATGCCAGTGTTTCCAGCTTTGTCTCAGCCATGTCTCACCTTGATACCTTTAATTGTTTTGAGGCACACCACCCAATAGTCTCCAAAGGAACTCATGAATATTCATGAGTCAATCCAGAGCTCTGAGAAGTTTTTCAAAAAAATTCCATGGTACACCTGCTCAGGTGGCACATGGGTTGAGAAACACTGATCTATGCTACTGCATGGTCTGGAAATCTTGGCAGTAAAATTTTAGTATGAGGGATCCCTGCAAGGAGAAATTCTGTAGCTGCTCCACAACAAGAGTATGGGCTTTTGAGAGAGTGGGAGAATATATTTGAAAAAAACTTTTCCAAACTAATACTTTTCCCACAACTTCAGCTTGGAAATAATCTTCAAAGCAAATTAAATATATAATATGCATCTTTTTTGCTACCCTTCTCAATAAGAGCAGCCCTTTTTCTTAAGCAAAATAAACCTAAGTTTTTAATGTGCCGTGTCTTCAGTCTGACAAGGGCATTTTAATATCTTCCATCTTCTGACTCTGGAATGTTTTTTGTGTTTGTAAAATTAAATTTTGACCCCTCATTGTATTTCTATGTTGGTTTTATCTTTTCATGTGATCTGGTTTTTGGAGTGGATGGATGTTAAATTGGTTTGTCTTGTGTCCTCTGCTGTTAACAAAAGGCTGCCTCTGCTGTTAGTGGCCTCAGAAGGGGTGCAGTGCAGGGGAAGATGGTAAAGGTGCATGCATGTGTTTCCTGCTTATTTCAATTTCTCAGTGCTTGTAGGCTTAGCAGTATTAGCTGCCTCTAGTAAATCTAGTAGTGCTGACAAGGTTACTAGCACTAAGGACAGCTACACCAACTTGTCTCATAGAGGGAGTGGGGGAAGAATATGAGATCTTGTGCTCAGAACCCAACCCTGCACTCAGGAATGAAACCTAGTGAAGCACTAAATGCTGGAAGTCTATTAGTTCCTGGAAGATGCCAACTCTTTAAGTTCAATAACTTTGTACTAGAACATTTTTATGGTTGCAGAACAGGCATCATGAAGTGCTTCTTGATTTAGCAGTGAGTGTCATATGCAGGACTCTGCCTTGATTCAATGTTAATGGTAAGGTCAACAAAATTATAGAACCTTTTTTTTTCTTGTGTTATCTGAGAATACAGAAAAAACCTATAAGGGTCTGTCTGACTACTGCATCTGGGACTTTTCCTTCTAACCTGGGCGCTGGCTGCGTTTGAGTCAGTGTGCTCAAAGTAGCATTGTGTGTATCGTGGCATGAGGAATGTAAGGTAACTACCTGTTTGTGGATTCAAGATATGAAAGCTGTCACGGTACTGGTGTCAATAAATTACTTTTAGCTCAGGAGGAAATTGACAGGCTTTATCTTGGCGTACTGGGCAGCCAAGATTTTATATGAAGATTGGAGGTTAGCTTGAAATCTAGTGGAACCCAGAAAGAATGTTCCGTTTCAAAGGCACCAATGTTTATACAGCAGGCAAAACACGAGTTCACGTAAACGTTTTTTGGCTGGTGATATTGGGTCATTTTAGGTAAGTGGGGTCAGGTAGGCTTTTAGCAAGTGGCTAGCCTGTGCTGCAGTATCCACTCTGTAGTATTTAACTGAGCTAGCACGTTTGTTTGAACTCCTAGGCTAAGAGTTATGCTCCCAGCCTCAGTGTAGTCAGAAGCTGAGGTGGGGTGATGCATTTGTGTTCCATGTTGTGTGAGCTGCTTATGTTCTTAACAATAGCAAGAACAATGAAGACAAAACCCATGAAGTTCCTAAAAAAACAGAAAGCTGCTTTCTTGTCAGTCTGGCAGAAGAGGGTTTTCATTATTTCTTTTGCTTTGGAGCACAGCCAGAAAGCTTAACTAATGGAAGGAGTGGGCTTAAACTATATGGCTTTCATCCTTTTGCCCCCTTGAGCCTATGGAAGCCTCTGAAGAGTGCTCGGATCTCCTACTCCAACATAGCCCCCACTCCACAGCTTGAACTTCCTTTGTTGAGGGTAGAGCCACTGTGAGACCAGCTCTTGATGCTGCCAGGGGTGGCACGCGCAATAAGTAGTAGAATGGAAGATCCCAATATCTGCAAGGCTGCCTTATAAGCAGAAAAGATGGAACCTGATTTCCTTGGAGATCTCGCATCCCTCCATCAGCCCTAGTGCGAGGGATTGATCTGCCATGTAGAGAAGTATCAGTATGTTGAAATCTCTTGACACAGTCATCCTCCTCCTTCCTGTGAGAATTTCAGTGTATAGGGAGAGCACAGGATGTAGTTTAAGACAAAGGAAGTGATGATTGCTAGGTGAGTACATGTTGGAGATTAGATGCTTGCACAATTGTTCTAAGACAAGTTATATTAGCTGTTGGAGATGAATATTTTTTGACCCAAAAGCAAATATAAATATTTTCAACTTACAGCAGAACTTGCCTGAGAACAGTTGTGAAGGATCTTATCATTTCTCGTATTTTCATCTGTCTTCACCTCAGCATAACTCTCTTCCTGATGACCTAGTTTTTATTCAGGCCAAACACCTTTTGGCCTTTTGATTTCATTAGATTCAGTCGTATATTAAAAGTACAGGAGGTGGCGCTGTATTAGCAGACAGGACTTTAAGTTGGAGTTAGAAAACTGTCGTTGGTCATTGAGACATACTATGACCATTCCCAGATATGGTGATGTGAACACAGTTCAAGGTATTTCTGGATATTAGTAATACGTAACAGAAAAGGCTTTTGCTGCTGCCAGGGGACAAATCCTGCCCCTCCTTCCCTTGTTCTGTTGCTGTGGTGGGTTCCTGGTAATGGTGTGGGTGCTCAGCCATATAAGAGGAGGATGTGGTTTGGGATGTTCTGCTCTGGTGCTGCAGAGCTCAGAATCCTACGCAGCTCTGATGGGTTTCTGTGGTTTGGCAGCAGGATTCTGCTACACAGAACTCAAACACATCAGCCCAGTGACGTTGGTTGTTTGCTGTAGTATTTGAGTTGCTTTTTGCAGGACCAGTGGAAATTACACAAACTGTATAGATCCAAAATGGCAGGACGGCTGTGTCAGTCAGTTTCAGCAAAACACACAAGGGGTCCTATGGCACTTTTAAAGACTAACAAATATATTTAAAGCATAAGCTTTCGTGGGTGTAACCCACTTCCTCAGCACCAGGTGCTTCCTCACTAGGTATCGAGGAAGTGGGTTATGCCCACGAAAGCTTATGCTTTAAATGTATTTATTAGTCTTTAAAAGTGCCGTAGGGCTTCTTGTTTCTTTTACATACTTGATTTATTTCTGTAAACATCCACTGTGTGGTTCAGGAGTACAGGGATGATTTGTTATAAGTAAGTGAACTCAAGAGAGGAGTAACTGTTGCTTTCCAGTTAAAGGTAGCCATAAATTATGGGCCCAGCAGAATCATACTGGACACAGTGAGAAGGGTCAGCTACTACACAGGGGTCTCTTAAGACAGAGTTTCACCAGTAGAGGACTTCAGGGCTTCAGCTTTCACTGTTTGTCAATTGTAGACAGGTTGGAAAGTAATTTTTTAAGTATGTGCACTTTGAAGTGTTTGTGAATAATGTAGATTTTAAAGAAATGCAACACAAATCTTGTGTACAAAAATGTGTCAGCATCTTCTCTACTGCTTCTTGCCCTCCGTTGTCACTCAGAATATTGTTAAGAGGAAAGTAAGTATGCCAGGAGGGAGGGAGCAGGGTTATTTACTGAGGCAAGGTGATGGCCCACCTGATGGCCAAAACCTGTGAGTGGGACTTCAGCCAGAGAATGTGGACTGGCTGGGAGCTAGACTTAGGCACTGGTTAGAGACAATCTGAGAGGATGATATTCTGGGCTAGGTAGAAGAAGCACCAGGGAGCCAGTTAAACAGGCAGATCTGCCCTGGGTAAATCTCTGCATGCCTGACAAATGCGGCTTTAGTTCACATTCAAGAAGGCAATATGCAAAGCTTTTCTTATGATGCAGCAGAAGCCGGAATCGTGTTAAATCTCGGACTTGCAAATGTCAGAGCTGACTCTGGAATACAATCTCTGTAAAGTGAAAGCATAGACTGATATGTGCAAGTGCAAAGAATATTTAGTACTGAAAACCATTAGCAGGCATTCAAAACTATGGAGATTGCAACTTTAGATTACAGAAACAATAGTGACCCTGATTTCTAGAGTAAGAATTGTCTTGTGGCACATGCACTGAACTTGGATGATCTGTGTTCAGTTCATGGCTCTGCCTGTCTTCCTGTGTGACCGTGGGCTTGTCACTAAGGGGTGGGACCCACAACGGTAGTTAAGTGCCTGAGCCCTTGGTTTAGATGCTGTGGTCCACAGAACCTCTTCTCTGCTTCTACCTAAACCTGAAGGTGTTTAACTCTCGTGGTGTCTAAGCTTTGGCTGTAAAAAGTTCCTAGGCACCTGTGTTTCGGCCTCCAAGAATGCAGAGTAATGCATCTCTCTAGGCACCTGTCTCCCTCTGAAGCCCGAGAGTGGCCCACAAATCAGGTGAAAACCAGATAGGCAGTTCTTTGCCAAAGTGGCACGTGGGGGCTGATGTGGTAAGAGTACTCAGAGACTACCTGATTTCACACAGAATATCTGAGGGGAGGACAGAGAGATTCCATCTGATCTTTATTCTAGTGCTTCAAGCACTGTAGTTTTGCTTTCCTTTCCTCTCCCCCCACTTTCCTGCTAATTGCTGTGCTTCACTATTTGAATCCAAACAGTTGCTTTGATTTGCTGTGACAGTCTGACCTGATCCTAGACTTACACATCCCTGCATTTGTTTTGCTCCCATTCTGTACGTTCCCCCACCTTCAAGTATCTGACAAAGTGGGATTTTCCTCCACAAAAGCTCATGTTATAAATTAGTTAGTCTTTATAAGTGCCACCAGGCTCCCCCCTTTGTTCGCACTGTGGGAGACCAATGATTCGAGTTACCCCAGGTCTGTTGAGAAGAGATTTGAACAGGGCTCTGCCACCTCCTAAGTGATTGCCCTAACCACCAGGCCATGGAACAGTCCTGGTTTGTCTCTGTCAATCTCTGTTGAGGTTGTTCTTGTTGAATAGTTAAATGTTAATTGGGCCAGAGACAGTTAAATGATTTTGTAACACAGTAAAACAAGGAGTCCTGTGGCATTTAAAGACTAACAAATTTATTTATTGCATGAGCTTTCATGGGAGAAAATCCCACTTTGTCAGATGCTTTGAAGAAGCATAGCACAGTAGATGGGATGCTCATCTGATAAGAGACAGAAATGTTAAAATGCCTTCTTAAATAACTGGTCTTTGTAACCAGATATAATTAGAGACAAATCTACTCAATGAACATAAGCTAAGCTTAACTCTTTTGTGTGAACATACAAAGGAGCAGCTGTGTTAGTCTAGTTCAGTAAAATAAACATAGAGTCCTGTGGCACTTAAAGACTAACAAATATATTTATTGCACAGCATTTGTGGGAGAAAACCCCACTTTGTCAGATGCATGATGAAGTGGGATTTTCTCCCGTGAAAGCTCTGGTGTCAAAATATGTCCAGTATGTTAAAACAAGAAGAATTCATGCTGCACTGTGCCATCCAACTTCATTCTGCAGAAGAAAGCATACATACAGTAGGTATGGTCAGGCCTTGCCTTGGCTTCATAGAGAGGTGGTGCCACTCTCCTATACTGACACAGTTAAAGCGGTGCAGCTGCCACACTCCTAGGGTCAGTGCAGTAATACGTCTATGAAAGTGCCATGCTGGTATTCCCCTTTGGGAAGGGGAACAAACTAGGCTTGTATAAGACAACTTTATTATTTCTGTTCATAGTAGGATTATACTATTCATGTGGCTCCTCCCCCCCAGTAGCCAGCCTGGATGGAGAAAGGAGACATCTTCCCCCAGCCAGATTTTCACAGGCAGCTGCCACACTGCGCAGAGCAACTTCCCAGCCAGCTGGGGTCTCCAGGGATGCTGGCCTGGCGTGCGTTCCTGATGCACTTGGCTGACATGCAAGAAGGGGTTAGCCTCCTAAGGGGAGAAAGATGCACACAGCTGCAACAGGGTCCCTCCCAGCTAGAAGTGGCTAATCTCCCACACTCACTTCTGCTCCTGAGTCCTGACTGGAGCAGTACAGAGCTGTGAATTGGGCTGGAGTGGAAAGAGAGAGAGTGAGTGTGTAGTGGGAGGGACTGCTGCTGCACCCAGCAGGCTGGATAGCAGACTTTGATCCATGGGTTCGATACTCCTGCTCTATAGACTGTGACTTCAGTGTTATGTTTGTGCCACTTACATATTTCCTTTTCATCCCCCCCCCCCCCCCCAGCATACACTGGCAGCTTATCCTGGGATATGAAATCAGAGTTCTTTTGTCACTGAGTAACCAAAAGTTAAGTGACAATTTTCTTAATAAGGCAAAAGAGAAGCCTGCTTCCACAGCTGTATTGGTTCCTCAGAATGCAACTTATTTTTGTTCATAAAGTAAATAAATTTTGGTGGGGTCAACTCAATGCTTTTATCCATCCAAGGTTATTCTGTGTAGGTGTTTTAGATGGAACCTTAATAGCTACGTTCCTGTCTGCTTTTTAGGGATATTAGAGAAGAAATACAGTTTAGTAGTAAAAGTCCAGAAATCTGACTTTACGCTTAGGTTTCCACAAACTTCCCATGTGACCTTGGCCAAGTCACTTTGGGATGTATTTTTTTAAAGCTAGTCTCCCTTTTGGTACCCAGGTATTGGGGGGGGGGAGGAGGAATCTCCCAGTCCTCTCAGTAGCCCACAGTTACTTGTAGGTGAGACTGTTATTTAGATGTAGGAGCCTCAGTGTAGCTGAGTATGGATTCATGGAAAGGACTGGAGGACTGTGGATAGCTCAGTGAAGACTGTTACTCAGTTTATAGCTCTGGTAGGTTGCTTAAGGAGTAGGATAAAGAAACTAATATAAAAAACCTTGTCATTCTATATATCTGTGGTTCAGCATCATTTGTAATACTCTGTTTAGTACTGGTCACCCATCTCTGGAAGGGCACTGCAGAATTGGAGGGGTTCAGAGGGTGATTCTTTACTTTAGAAAAGAGACAAAAAAGAGGTAAAAGTACATGAAATAATGAATGAATGATGTAGAGAAGTTAGATTGTACTCTTCTGTTCTCCCTGTTTTAAAACACAAGGAAGATGTTCAGTGAAATGGAAAGTTGACAAATTGAAAACTAACAAAGGGAGATGCTACATGATATAACGGGTAACTAGACTGTAGAACTCATTGCCACCAGATATTGCTGACGTAAAGAACTCGTACCGTGAATTTAGAGCCAATTTACTAAATTGGAACCAAAATAACTGAATTAGTTATAAATCACACTGTTGGTTATCTTAGAAAACCACTGAACTAGCATGATTGCTTATTCCACTAGACTGGACAAAGACAGTTGTTTAAAAGTGTAGATCAGGGGTAGGCGACCCTTGGCACTTGTGCCGACAGTGGCACTAGAGTCCACACAGAGTGGCACATGGCACCCTCTGCAGTACCACAGAAATTGCCACTGAAAGCCACTCTGGGCAGCTTCCTTCGGGTGTAGCTGCAACACAAGGGGTACCCCATGCCTATGCTTCCATGTGACACAGGAAAAGCTGCCTGGCGTGGCTCCTCTCTCTAGTGATGCTCCCCAAAGGAGCCACGCCAGGCAGCTTCTTTCTGCAGCATGCCTGGGAACCCCTGAAAGGAGCCGCTTCTTTTCATGGCCCCAGTCCCCAGGGACATCACTAAGATGAGCCACTCTGGGCGACTTCTTTCCATGGCATGCCTGGAAGCACTTCCACTCCAACTGTGACCACTGCTGAATTTTCAGGCAGCTGCCACATCTTTTCAACAGACAAGGCCACCAGTACCAGCTGAGGGTCTGGGAGGAAGGACCGGTGTGTAGATTTTTTTGTCAGTAATGCCAGACTTGTCTCCCCTAGTGGCTAAGTACTATTACTATCATGTTAGTTTTAAAAAATTATTTTCCTTCTTTCTTCAAATATTTTATAGTGGGCTAAGGGAGAGACTTGGTAGCTTTACTGGTGCAGTC
Organism: Podocnemis expansa; assembly: GCA_007922195.1. Taxonomy (NCBI): domain Eukaryota; kingdom Metazoa; phylum Chordata; order Testudines; family Podocnemididae; genus Podocnemis; species Podocnemis expansa. The sequence continues at coordinate 11,534,509 of ML682004.1, read as the reverse complement.
TTATGCTCTTGAGTGTCTTTGTTTTGTGCCTACATTCTGTAGTGTGCCAAAACTGGGATTTTCATTCTCTACTATAGTACGTACAAATCTGTTTTTGCTGCTGATTTTGAACTTAGAACTATTTTTGTAATTTTTCAGTGCTTCCGACCCTCATTCTAGTGCATCCACTACCCTAAAACAAACAAACAAAAACACAAGCCAAAAAAAAAAAAACAACCCTATTTGGCAGAGAAAATGGATGTTTTCACGCATGACTAAAAAAATAAATGGAGAGTTTAAATCTGTACCTCATCTATTCATTTCACAGTTTTTCCATCTTTGGCCCCTTTTCAAAAATACGTGTTCAAGAACAAAAAAAAACTGTGGATCCTGACTCTTGGATGCTGATGAATCCAAAAGAGAAGCTTACTGTAGAAATCTGTATCAAAATAAATATAAACAGCAAACAAACTCTGTGGACAGAAATAAATTCATTCTTACAGCATCCTTGTGAGATAGTGAGTATCCCCATTTGATAGCTATTTGACTGAAGCACAGAGAAATTAAATAACCTGACGAAGATCATATATGAAGTTTGTGACATGTCCACAGTTAGAATCCAGATTAGCTGTACTATAATGGCTTTAGCCACTAGACCATACTTTGTTCCTTGTATTAGGATGTTGGCATGCTGTCTGAAGTTTCATACATCCCTCTCAATAACTTAATGGCTAATCTGTTTATGCCAATTGGTCTAGGTGACACTAAAAGTATCTGCTGTTTCAATTCATCGGAAAGAGGATTTTTTTTCAAGAATTGAGATGAAATTCCAAAAACTGTGGAGCACTGGAAACATCAGAGTTTTTATGAAGTAGTAATCAGAGCTTCAGAAGCTTTATATTTATGTGCTCAGATGAATTGTTTGTCTGTAAATCTGTGAGAGCAATGCTGGATAATAAGAAGTGAAAATACAAGTGTAATTGGTGCCATACAAATAGGCAAACTGTTCCATTTTATTTGCAAACATGTCAACAATGGAGTCATTTCCGAGAATCTTTAATCCAGTTATTTGGCATTCATCTTAAGTCAGAGTGGAAATTCTGTTATAAATAATGTATAGAGGTGGAGCAGGATAGTTAATGTTAAGTAAGCTAAGAGAACTGGAGAAGGTAATTTAGAAGGGGGAAATGTCTGCACAACACCACCCATTTGCAGTTATTGGTTCAGGAACTGAAACAAGATTTTTACTTACTCTTTGGTTTCTCGAGGTGACATATTTTAGAGTCAGTATGGGTCTTGCCAGTCTATAAATCTTGAGCGGAGAGAAAAATGGTTTGATTACTAGCTTCTAAGAACAGGTTGCTTAGACCCAGGGGTAGACAAAATTGGCTCATAGCTAGATGCCAGCAATTTTACTTTAGGTCTCCAGAGGGCGCCCCTCTATTACATTTCTGTAGTAGAGCTAGGGACAGGCTACTAAAGCTGGTGCCTTGGCAACAGAAACATACATCTGAGGCCTGGCTTAGACAGGTACAAAGTCGTTGTGTCCCCCCCCGCTCCACTACCAGATCAGAAAATGTCAAATATTAGAAGAAACAAACTTCCATTCAGTCGGCATGTGGGATGTAAACACAGTTTACTGTTATCCCAGGATATGCTTACTGTATTATGTTTAGAGAAAAGAGGCATCTGCTCAACATGTCTACTTTACCTCCAAATTGTCATGCATTCTGAAAGATACGTTTTAGTACCAGTGAGCTGTTTTAGTATTAAAAAAAAAAAAAAAAAAAAAGACACTTATGTAGAAGTGAATTTTCTCTATGAGGGGAAAGAATGTGCTAATCTCTGGAACGACTTGATAGATAAAGTTGTTAGGAAGAAGCTTGGGTATGATTGAATCTATTCTGTAGTACTGCTGCGGCTATATGCTTATCATTTGTGTCCAAGCTTCTAGATAATTTTCCAGCAGCTTTGTTGACTTGTCTTATTAAAAATCCGAATTCAGTATTTTTAATTTTTTTCTTCTGCATCAATTTCAAGTTGTCCTGCATTTTATTCTTCCACGTGGTATTTGAGTCACATCTATTGTAAAGTTATGTAGCTCAACAGCTATAAAATCATGGCTTTAATAGCTAAAAGTTAAACCTGAGGACCAGCAGAAGATAGAAATCTGTGATAGGACTTTAGCCAATTCTCTCTAGTTGCTCCTTAAAATCTACCAAACGATTCTTCTGACCATGCAAAACAATGCTATTCCTGGAAACCTTTTATAACTGATTCTCAAGGCCAAGGCTGTAAGAAACTCCAGTGTTACCAGTATTTATGGGTGCAAATATTTTTGTATGTTTGTATCAGTTTCTAATCTAATTGTTTGTCCATTAAGACTGTGGATGTATGTAGCCAAGAGAGAGATTTTTTTTTACTGGCTGGTTGGCTTTTTCAGTGTCAGAGCTATGCATCAGCTCCAAATGGTGAACAGCTGAGACCTGTGACATGAAAGACACACTCTGTCCCTATGCCTGTTATGCTAAATGGGAGGAAGGGAAGTGTTAATTGGGGTGAGGAGACAAAGAAAGAACTTAAGATATCTAGGGACCTGAGGGAGGAGAAAAATGAAGAGCTCAGAACAATCTTAATAACAGGAGACATCATCAGGAATCTCCCAGTCCTGGGGCTTGTCTAGTTGGGTACCAGTGGTTGCATCGCATGCCCATTACTAAGCTGGGAAGAGTCACTATTGTTCTAGAAGGTAAGTATTCACTATTCCCATCTATTTCCAAGTGTAGACAAGCCCTACAACAAATATCACCTTTCTTTTGACATGCTAAGTTTATGTTTGTATTTGATTGGGATGTTTCAAAATTGACAGTATTAAAATTTGGGTACTTCTGTTTTAAATGTCCTTTTTAAAAATGAGAGCTTAGTTTTCTGCAGCCTGTGGTAAACTATGTAGAAAACCTAAATCTGCAGAATCCCAGGATTTGTGTAGGTTGATGTATTTATGTTGTCTCTGCTGATGATTCTGCACATAATTGCTTTTCCCCCCCCAAGGTTCATTCTTCATTCCCTTGTTGGTCAGTTTCTAGGATGCTGGGTTCAGGGGGTACTTGAGCCCCTAACTATATTTAAACTTGAACTAGAAACAGTGTCATTTAAAACTGTAAGTTGTGTACATTTTATTTATGCTTCTCTGTTGTGCTCTCTTATAAACTTGGAAATAAAGTTTTCTTATTTGTCCTTATTTATGGCCTGATCCTTTACTGTTAAAATTTGTGGGAGTTTTGCCATTTACTTGAATGATGTAGGGTCTTTGAGGGATCTGATCGCCCATGCTGATGGAGGGCCCTCAACTCAGTTGAAGTTGAGGGCTGTCGGCACTTCTAAAGATTAGGCAATTACATGGCATGTGTATTTTGCTACTTTGGCCCTCTTTTTAGTCAGCCCCTCTGTTCTTGTTTTCATGGAGCGTTGCTTTTCAAACCAGACATATGCTTTTAAATTACCCTAAAATTGAAACCTGGGGTGAGACAAAATTGTTTAATCTTTTAAGCCATGCACTTGAAAGGATAAAGACGGGCTCTGCCTCTCTTATCCTTTTGCCTCATCTAATGATTCAGGATTGGAATCCAGCCTGCAAGACATCAAATCCACTTAATAAAAAACCTGGACAGCATCCAGGTTTGTGTCTGGTCTAGTTGTAAAGGTAACGGTAAAACAGTATGGTGCCAAGGTCTGTCACTAACAAAGGTAACTGTCAGGCTAAAGCAGGATTGGGTACTTGACTATTTGATAAGGATGGTATTTGTTTTCAGTGGTCTGATTTAGGTTACTGTGAAGTATCCAGTAGTCTAGAGAGAGAAAGTGGTCTTGTGGCTAAAGTATTGGACTGGGATTCAGGAGATCTTTTGTGGCAAGTCATTCATTATTCTTCTGTTCTCTAGATCAGCGGTCCCCAACCTTTTTCTTTATGTGGACCACTATATCCTCATCAAAAGCTGTTATAGACCACCAAGCAAGCAAGCTGTTTTAAACATTTTTAACATAGTCTGTGGCTGATGGGAATCAAACTTGTATATCAAGGGCTATTAAAAACACAGCTGTTTCAAATGTTTTATTATGCTCGCTCACAGACATATTGCATGCATCACAGTACATTTAACTGCAGTAATTTATCTTTCTTTTTCCCCCCTCACGGACCACCAGTGGTCCATGGGCCACAGGTTGGGAGCCACTGCTCTCTATTTTCTCATTTATTTAGATTGAAGGGTCTTTGGGGGAAGGATTCTCTCTCACTATGTGTTCACACTCTGCTTAACACAATGGGATTAGGATCTCTGTGGGGCTTCAAGGCTTTACTGTAAGGTAAATAATTATATTTGAAGAAATCTGTATTTAAAGAACATTATTCAGATTTGTTAAGTAAAGCACTCAGCAACCGGGAAATGACGATTTAGGGTTGCCTTTGCAACTTTAATTGCACCACCTGTTGAATTCATTCTGTGCACCAAAGCAAACAGGTGTCTTGTAGAAATCAGAGCATTTGATTATCTACTAAAGGACTGTGTCATAATTGGGCTTAGCAGCTCTAGATTATTATTGCTAAATGTTAGTAAATGTCAGTGCAGCCACACATACAGGCACAATTGAGAAAATATCTCCCTTGTTAGTAAGAAGAATTTACAGATAGTCAAAGTATGAAAATGCTGCTTGGGAACTTAGAAGAGTTTTGATTGATAGGTATTTATTTTATTTATTTTGACATTTTATGTTGGCAGTGTGTTTTAACAGTTACACAGAGTTCTTTTTGAATCTGTTTCTACTGTCATTGCATAAATATATAACCAATTCCCTAATTTTCCACAACTGTGAATACAAATCAGTAAAAATGTAAAAAATGCTTAAAAATGAACACTGATGATATCAATCAAAATTATTTTTTAAATAATAACTTTTGCAAAGCATTGTAATAATGCCTGTGCAAAAATTTTTTGTATTGTAGTTGCACAGGAAATCTTAATTTTGGCATTTCCTGATTTTTAGTGTGTCTGGCATGGCAAACTAAATATTCTTCTAACTTAGGGTTTTTTGGCATGATGGGGAGAATGTTAAGAAGGGAAGAAAACAAAACAAAACAAAAAAGCCCATCCCAAACTTCATAGGTGTAATTGTTGACAGCCTCTCCATTGTTCATCATCAGTGTTTTGAATTGTGAGTTTTCTGTATTGCAGCGCAACTGGTCAGAACTTGAGCTACAGGGCCAATGATGTTCACAGGCAACAGGAAAAGGGTGCTTTTACAGAGGCAAGGACCTAATGGGTCTGTAGGGAGTGAGGAAACCTAATCTGCTCATCTTCATGTCCTATTTTAGTACGTGAAAGTTGGGCGTGTGTCACTGGGACATTTGTAATTGCTCCAGCAGCTCCCAGTTCTCATTACTGGGTATTCTGGTAGAGGGGTACTTTTGCTGCTGCTGAGCCTGTCCTCACCATGCTCACACTTTTACTGGCTTTGATTTTTTTGGGGCATACCGAGTGGTGCCACCTCATGTTGTGGCATTTTTCTTTGGTTTTTTTTGTTCTGCTTTTGGAAGTCTTACAGCATGTGGTGTATTTTCATGAAGCCATAGCTCATGGAATATTTGAAGTTCCAAAGGGGCAGTTGTGTTACTTTTGTTCAGCTAAAACAAACATGGAGTCCTGTCGTACTTCAAGACTAACAAATTTATTCATTGCTTGAGCATTCATGGGAAAAATCCCACTTCATCAGATGCTTCAAAGCGACTCCCACGAAAGCTCATATAATAAATAAATTAGTTAGTTTTCAAGTGCTACAGGATTCCTTGTTGGAAATAGTTGCGAATCTGAGCTTCCATTTTAAAAAAACAACAAATTCTCTCTCATGGCTGTGTAAAAAGCCTTGAAAATACCACCTGACTGTGCTCTGAAGGCTTAAAAAGAAGAAAGAAAATAAGAAGAAATCAACATTTACTACTTCTAAAAAATTTTATTTTGCGGTCGTCATTCACAACCTTTGTGGTTGGTTGGCAGTACCACTCAGTTTCCTGAGAAAAGGAAAATGGTGATTTTTAATGGTTTATATCTAGAGAGAGAGAGAGAGAGAGAGCTGGACAGAATTTTGTGCCCCCCCCCCCCAAGGCACTTTGGCCTTCGGGCTATGCTTCTGCAAGAGAGAAGAATCTGTTGCAAACAGTGGAGGGATGAGGGGTTTTCAAAGAAAAAGTAGCACAGTTTTATATAATAGAACATAGGTTGTAGAAAACTAAATAGAAGGGTCAGTGTCCTCCTTTCATAATACTGCATTTAGGGCAGGGGTAGGCAATACTGGTTCACAGCTAGGCACCAGCAATTTTTCTTCTGTTAGCCAGAGGGTGCTCCTCTGTTACATTTCTGCAGTGGAACTAGGCAACAGGCAAAATTGGTCACCAAATATGTATTTTTTCAAGGCCTGATCCAGTTCTGATTGATGTTAACAAGTTCCTGTCTGCTAACATAAACAGAAGCTGGATCAAGTTTCAAATGTAGAAATCTAACACATTCTGTGTCAGAGCAGAAGTAATTAAGTAGACAGGTAAGGAATTTAATAATTTTTACTTTCAGTAGCATTATTAACTTAGCCTTGCTGTATGTCCTATAGTTAAAAAGAAGAAGAAGTTTTAAGATGTATTAAGATTTACATTTTAATAATTTATTATTGCCCAACCTGGCTGTCACAAGACTATAACTAGTTTATTTAGTTTATTATGCACTCCTCATAGAGTGGGATAGCAAAATCTCTATTCATTTCAGTATTCTTCAGTTTTATTTTCCTTTTCAATTAATTTATGAAAACCTTTGGTCTGATTTCTGGTATTTCCTGAGTTTTTTGAAGTGCTTGGCATGGCAAGCTAAATCACAGTTGGTGATGTAATAGCAACTTTACACAAATGCCGGTTTTTATCTGCAAAATGATAAAGAAACTGAATGTTCAGCTGGAAAAAAAACCTTACATTTTTTGAAAGGCACAAGGTGTTCTGGCTCTAAAACCAGATCCTTTAGATTGTATTTCAAAACAGACATCTTTGAGGCAGGACACATTAGACCAGTTTGTTGTTGTTCTTGTTTGCTACATCTTGTTTCCAGCAATAGCAAGGAGTTTTGTACATTTGCTTTGTCTTATGGGTATTGAAGAGTCTGTCTTAATCAGTGCTTGCTGCTGGGTCGGTGCCAGGGATGTGGGTTTTCAGGGCATTAATTAAATGGATTCAACCAGTTAAGGCTTCTAAAAATTGCAGTTTCTTAAAATTTTGAGGAGTGGGTGGTTAAAGACCAGAAGAGTTGGTGATGCGAAAATAGAAATTACTATGAGTGCTGCTTGTGAGACTGACTTTTCTGTAATCATAGAGGAAGCATTTAGTCTCTATTCCTATATCCTTGGTAGACTGAAGGGGAGTAGGTGTTTTAAACTTGCCCTCTTGTGATCAGGGCTTCAGACTTTCTGTTATTTATCAGAGCACCCTAATAGTTGCAAATACTTGTCACAGCTTTTGGTGGCCACATCTCTGTCTTCAGGCTGTTCCTGTTTAATTTCATAATGATGAATGGTCATGAGGATGAAACTTAGGACCTTGCCTGGGAAGAAGCATAATAATGGTTGACTGTTGCCTGGAAAACTGGAGCCTTTAACTTTTTCTTATTATTTGATGTATGTACACACATGACATCCATCCAGTGGGCTGATCCAGTTCCACTGACATCAGTGAAAAGAATGAATACTTATATTCATTGCATTTTATTCTTGCATTGTATTTTATTAAGCATAAGAATTGATGGTTTCATTTTTAAGAGTATCTACATAAAAGCTACTAATCGTGAAAACTGTATCATGCCAATTCACTTTTTTTATTCCCCAGCAAAGAAGGCAGTGATACAAAATGTTGGTAGAAGCTGCTGCCTCTCTGTCTGCGTGTTGTCCCAACCAGTAAATGTGATTTTTTTTTTTTATTTTATTTTATTTTTATTTTTTTTTGGCTTGGAGTTGAATTTTAATGTTACAATTCCTCACCGTCCCCTCAGTGTGTTAAAGCTGTGTGTTAACCTGAAATCTGTAGTTGTTTGTAAATTGTTACAATGTTAATTTTTTTCTTCTTTTTTTAACTTTGTCTCTCTCCACAAGTGATAATGAAAAAAAGCATGCCTTTCAGATTGTGGTCACAGCTATTGAGAAGTAGAACATGACGTGCATATTCTTCTCCCAGGGCTAGATAATTGCTGTTGGCGGAAGATGCATAACTGTATGCTGTATAGTACACAGGAATGATGCTGGAGTCAACCGTGAGAAGGCATCTGTGTACTAAGTCCCTGTTTTCAGTTATTTATTTTCCCAAACACATGAAGTGATTCTTTGTCTCTCTATATCAAAGCCATCACAGCTGTATCCTGGGTCCTTACAGTATTTACAAAGAGCTGATCCCCTAGGAACAGCTGAGGAAAAGGGTAGCACAGTATGTCCATTTCATCTCTCTTTTCTTAGTAGTATTAGTTTGCTGCAGCAAAACAAGTCTGATGAAAGATGTGAAATCCCTAATTGGATGTGCAGTGTGTGTGCACCATTAGGGCGCATGGCTTGGGGTAAATCTATATTAACCTAAGCAGTAGAACTACATTGCACTCAGTAGCCAATTAGAATAATTTAGGGTGCTTGGAATTTTTCTTCAATCTTGGGGTTTGAGTATATGCTCTTCATAGGCAGGGATGCATTCTCTCAATTTATTTCTTCTTGTAAATATAGTGCCGTTAAGTTCAGATAGTGCTTTATAACATATGTAAGGCTGAATTATGTCCTTTGTTCACCCTTAGTAGTATTTTAGCCAAGGTGGTCGCATTGATTTCAATGGGACTCCTCACTGAGTAAGGAAATTACTCAAGGTGAATGAGGGTGGAGAATTAGGGGAGGTTATGTCCCTGCTTCAAGGAGTTAATGATATGACTCAAATGTGATGGATAGGAGAACAGGCAGAATTCTCCAGAGGGGTCAGCCTGCATTAGAGGGGAATGGATTGGACTGCCTTCGGCATTCATAGATAGCAGCTATTTCTTTAAATACCTGAAAGGATTATTATTGAGCAATTCAAGGCATTTGTTCCATTCTTTCCTTAAGGGCTGAGTATGCTGTTTCACAATATTCATTGCCATTGGTGGTCAGGGGGCTGAGGACGTGAGACTAGAGTTAACCAATGGGAGGTTGGAATGTGTTACAGATAAAACATTTCAACCCAGGGTTATTGCACATTCAGCCAGGGGCTCTGCACCTGCAAGTCTTCCATGGGTAGGTAGAATTTCAGTATCTTTTGAGGGTTTTCTGCACATGGAGGACCTCCTGCCTCAGGTGCTTTGTTTCTGGTGTTCAGAAGTCGGAGGCCAAGTCTTTACTAATGGCAGCAGATTTGCCACCTTTCGACTGATCTCTCAGGCTGAATGGAGCAGTCAGTGAAGATCTGCTCAGGCTATCTGGAATTCAGCTCAGTAACTCCACCCCCATACAAAGAGTAGAGCTGAGTCAAAGGGACTATGTTTCCCTTCGACTTATCATAGTGGAGCTGTGGAGGTAAGTGACCATTAGAAAGTCAAAGGAGATATGCGAGCTATTTTACCTCGCTTGCGTATCTCTGTTCAACAGCTGCTGAAAATGGTGGCACGTGTAGACAAGGCCTTAGATAATGTTTCAGACTCTGGCTTATTTCAGGTGAGTTGGTGGTGTCAGTTTTCAGTTTTCCAGTAAATACGTCAGCTGGCAGCCTTGTTGACTGTATTTGAGAGACCAAGATGTGGATGACTATGGAAGCCTTTATTGCTGTTTTGCTCGTAAAGTTTGATCCTTAGAGGTCACAGTTTAAACATGTTGTCTTAAATGAAGTCTGTGGTTACAGGATTTAACTCTACAGGATTTTCAAGCTAATACCTTTTCATGAGCATGAAATTCACTCTAATAATAAATAGGTCACAGATGCCTGCTTTGTTTTTCTTCTGTAGGATATCTCCACTGCCATTCACTAATTAACACGCAACACGTGGAGATAAACATGTTAGGTTAGGATAAGGGATCCACTTTGAAAACCTATGAGAAGCTTAAGTTGGATAGCTGCTAGAAAGATTTAGAGGATGAAGATTTTCAAGCTGAATAATTAGACTTTCTTAAACTCAAGCCATGTTACAATATAAAGACTTCTCCTTTGTTTTGCAAAAGAATAGTTTTATTTTGGTGGCTTCCATGCTGAGGAACAGAAGTGGCTTCTTCCTAAATGGTTACTGTTGCTCTCTTCTTTTTTGTTGTCTTTTTTCCTTTTATACGATTTTTACTTTCCTGTATTTAAAAATATTTCTTGCAAAATGAACAAACATTTCTGTTCTCTAACAGTGTCTGACGAAATTGTAGGTGTTCTGTCAGAGACTTCTGTTCATTTTCTTTGTATGCAAATATAGTATTTAGTATGGGCTGTTTAGTTTTATTTCCTGAAGTTAGATAACAGAACAAACTTGCATCAGTTTTTAACTGCATATTCTTTTACTTTTTTTATGTTTATTATAGCATTGCTTAGCATTTTTATATTACTTTTCATTTTGAATGTGCTTGATAATAGCACAAGTAGGGAAGCATTTTCTTGACATCACAAGTGGGTAAATTGACACATGGAGAAGATAACAGACCAATTTAAGTCAAAGGGAGTTGTGGACACAGCATCTCACTCATTCCAGGCCTGAAATAAGTTCCTGAAGGCCACATAATGAGTCAGTGCTAGAATTAGAACTCAGAGTTCCAGGCTCCTAAGATCAATTGCTATAACTTCGTGGCCTGTCATGAGTTCATGTCTGATTGCTTTGTGTTCATGAATATAAAGTTTGTGACTAGAAAGAGAGAGCATGGCTCACTAAGAGTGATGATAGGGCTCATCACATATAGATCCACTTTCTTGGATCAAGATGACACAGGGGGGTAGTGAACTTGTGAAACCTGGTTTCAAATCTTGGATTAGGTCTGAAGTGAAAACAAATTTGGTCTCTTAATATTCTCCATTTTGTTCACTTTGCAATAAGCCAGGACTTGACAAAACCCAGGAGCTGAGTCACCATGGTGACTGGGATTTGTAGCCTGGCTCCTAGCTCTGCTGTGGAAATGCAGCAGAAGAGTGCCCTCTAGTGACCAAAAATAAAATTGCTTGCACCTGGCTGGAAGCCTGTTTTGTCAAGCCCTGTAATAAGCCATTTCTATTAACAGAGAACTCGGATTGGAATAGCAAGGTTGCTGCAGGTGGGGACTGAATTATGTTGTCAAATTTTGTGAGCAGGTTTGTGCAGTGCTGGCCCTCAGCATGGCTAGCCACAGAAGTGCTATTCACATTATAGGCACTACATTTACTTGAAAAATGAAGGATGTTTCAAAATTTTGATTAATTACTGTTAAAATATAGATGTTTGAACACACTAAAAAATCTCCAAGGATATCTCAGAAAATACTGACCCATTGTTTATTACTATGTATGTTCTGTTCCAGTATACTTACAGCTTTCTTTCACCATTAAAAGTGGTAAATTTGCAGTTAAAATGGCATCTAAAAGTCTCTTGTTCGTGGTTGGTTTTTGTTTTTTTTTTTTGTCAGAGGTGAAGACTTCACCTTGCAATATGTGAAACTGCACCTGGATCATACAGAGATGGTTTATACATGCATGTATAGAGCATGGGGTAGCTGGCCATATTCTTAGAATCTAATTATGCTAGGTTTCAAATCTATTTACTAGTTCATGTACTACATCTTCTGACAACTTTATTGCAAACATGACATTGAGAAAAATAATTTTTGAAGGTTAAATTCAATTCCATACTCTGCTATATAAAATTGCATCTACAAAAATTTAACATAAGACGATGCTAGACGGTACTGACAAGTTTGTTTTGCTCAAGATGTTATGCTGCAAGAGCTCTGTAAAAAGAAACAAATAGCCAAGCCTATTCTTATCATCTGTCCTGCACAGCGGAAGGATTCAGATCTTGTTTGTTCAGTTCATTCTGCAGACTTCATTTTTATTACTGTTTATATAACAAAACAAACAAGGAATCCTGTGGCCCATACTAACAAATTTATTTATTGCATGAGCTCTCATGGGAGAAAATCCCACTTCATCAGATGCTTTGAAGATGGAGGAACTTGCAGAATGGGAGGGAAATAAATGCAGGGAAGTGTAATTCATGGGAGCAGCTCACACTGTAACAGTAAATCAAAGCAGCTGAGATTCGAACACTGGAGAACAGCATATAGAGCCAGAGGAGGTCAAATCCCCTTTTGTAATGAGGAAAAAAATCCAAAGTCCCTATTTAGCTCCAAAGCAACACAATCAAATCCGCAAATAAATTTGAGGTCTGCAGCTGCTCTTTGAAGCCTTAATCTAGTATTCATTTGTCTGAGCACAACAATTAGTAAATCATCAATGGAATGATCAGGAAGATTGAAATGCTCAATCACCAGTTTTTGAACGCTGTGATTTTTGATGTCAGATTTGTGCCCAGATATTCTTTTGCATGGAGACAGCCCTATATGTAATGGTTACTTTTAAACTAAATCCTCAGCAATATATGCTATGCATTCCTTATGAAGCCCATACGTAAACTAAATACAGATCCACTAGGTCTGACTGTGCTTACTAGCTCCCCACTTGCTTCCTTTTTTAAACCAAACAAGGTCAAATCAAACCTTCTAAGAAAAAAGCAAATCATGATCTTGATGGAGAAACTGATAGGGCATTGTTCAAATATTAATTCTATATTTAAATGTAGATACACAGACAAAAAATTAAAAATTCAGTTCACTGCAAAATTCTGGTCTCTTCTTGGGTCTAGTAAAAATGGGATAGAGCCCTCTACTGAGAAAAAGGAAAAGGGGAAAACTTTTTATTCAGTATTGAAAGTCATTATCTGAGGTGGATAAAAAGTATCCTAAAATCCACACTTGGGTTTATGCAGCCAAATCAAGCCTTTGTATCAATGGATGTTCTTTTATCTGATGGAAGTGGTAGAATGAAGGAACTCTCCTGGCTGTCAGCACTGGAAGGAGTGAAAGAATTTGCTGCTCTCTTTTTCTCTCACTGCTCCATAGCTGAGGGAGTGGTGTCTCCCTTCCCATCGTGTGGTGTTTTCAGAAGCTCTTCTGAGACTGCTCAGTCTTACACAAATCTCAGGTGGGACAGAGTGGTAGTAGAACCACGTGCACTTCCTTCAACAGCAAAATAGAATCAGAAACTGGAGGGGACCATGATAGGCTGTCAAGTCCCATCCCTTGCACTCATGATAGGACCAAGTAACCTCTTAAACCATCCCTGACAGGTGCTTGTGTAACCTGCTCTTAAATACATCCAATGATGGAGATTCCACACCTGCCTAGACAATTTATTCCAGTGATTAATCACCCTGACAGTGAGGAATTTATTTTTATTTTTTTTATTTTATTTTATTTTTTTTACTAATGTTCAATCTAAACCTCCCTTGCCGTAGTTTAAGCCCACTGTTTCTTGTCCTGTCATTGGCAGTTAAGGAGAACAATTTTTCTCCCTCCTCGTGACAACCTCAGCAAATGTGTGTATTGGGTTGGAAGGGTTGTTGGAGACATTGAAGACAGCATATAGCAGGGGTCGCAAACTCAAATCACCATGAGGGCCGCATGGGGATTAGTACGTTAGCCCGAGGGCTGCATCACTGCAACCTTTCCTAGCAATGATATTGCAAATATCAGTAATGATCATGTCAGTGTAGGCCACAGGAAATAGCTTTAGGGGCCATGTGTTTGAGACCCCTGGCATATACCATGCCTTCTGCACAAAGGGGCAAGGGGGTTGGTTAAAATGTGTGTAGAAAAAGATCATAGGTATCACACCATGTGGTCTAGAACAAGGAACATTGCAGTCATGTTGCTTATAAATATCAGTTGAGGAATTGCACAAGCAGGTTCTGAACAGTCCCACCCATCTGTGCCAGAAAAATGGCATCTTTGATATAACCTTTGCGGGGGGGGGGGGGGACGAGGGGCAGTGTAGTTGGCGGGATCATCAGGCATTGAGGTAAAAAGCCTCTCTTGTCACCAAACCAAAACACTCAAATGTGTCAGTGTAAACGATTGTTTTTCGTTTCTGTGAAGTTGCAGAATGCTGCACATTTTAACTCTCAGATGTTTTGAAGATCTTTATCACTTCACATCATGAAGAGATCAGCACGAACTACAGGCATGCAGTCTGCTTGAAATTTGGTTATAAAAAAAGTTAAAATAGCTTCAAATGTGGGGAAAGGAGGGAGAGCACATAGCAGATCTATTCAACCTCATGATCTCCTTTCTCTGTTATGCAACCCATATGTGTTTGTGTGTTGTCCTAATTTGGATGCAGGCATTTTGGGGAAAACACTGTCTCTTTATTACATTTTTGTGTAGTTCCTCTGGCTCTGCTCAGACAATTTCTAGGTGTTTCAGTGGTATGAATAATAATAATAACTTGTTACTCCATCTTCAGTGCTCCTCCACATCAGTGAGAGTTTTACTGTTGACTTCAGTGGGAGAATAATTAGAATTCAGCTGTACAGGAGAAACAAACTAGACCCAAAGATCTATCAGACGCACAAAATTTTAAAAAATGGAAAGGGAGAAGAATGTTTTTCTCTAATATATTTGTTATAGTAAAATTTGCTGTTATCTCCCAAAGATAGGAAGTCAATTTCAGACAGAAATATGATTTTTCCATTTGATTAAAACAAGTACTATAGCACCTTTAAAGACTAACAGTTTTCCTTTTTATTTACCCCCCCCATCTCTCTTTAACCAACTTATGCATATGTCCTCTGCTAAATGCTGTTTACAGTAGCTCTGCAAATTCAGCTATTGGTAGCTATTGGTGGATGAGTAAAATATTATTTTTTTCATTACAAATCATAGAACCATAGGGTTGGAAGGGACCTCATGAGGTCATCTAGTCCAACCCGCTGCCAAAAAAAGCAGGACCACTCCCACTAAATTATCCCAGCGAGAGTTTTATCCAGCTGGGCCTTAAACATCTCCAAAGAAGGAGGTTCCACCACCTCCCTAAGTAGCCCATTCCAATGCTTTACCACCCTCCTAGTAAGAGAGTTTTTCCTAGTATCCAGCCTCGACCTCCCCAGCTGCAACTTGAAACCATTGCTCCTTGTTCTGTCCTCTGTTACTACTGAGAACAACCAAGCTCCATCCTCCTTGGAACATCCCTTCAGGTAGTTGAAGGTTGCTATTAAATCCCCCCTCAGTCTTGTCTTCTGCAGGCTAAATAAGCCTAGTTCGTTCAATCTTTCTTCATAGGTCTTGTGCGCCAGCCCCTTGATCTTTTTTGTTGCCCTCCGCTGGACTCTTTCTAATTTGTCCACATCCTTTTTGTAGCGGGGAGCCCAAAACTAGATACAGTATTCCAGATGCGGCCTCACCAGTGCCGAATAGAGGGGAATGATCACATCCCTCGATCTACTGGCATCTTGGTGGTTGAGCATATGTTGTATCTGGCTGGTGACTTTTCATAACAGTTTTTGAAAGAGTGGTCTGTAACTTAAAAAAATAGCCAGCCCACAAAAATAAGATTTAAAGTTTGGGACCAAACCCTAAGACTTGGGGCTTGAGGACAAACTGAAGTCTAAGGGTTTGTAGGCCAAGTGTGTTACTTAAGTGATGATTTGGTTGTGGAGAACACAGGGTGCCAGCCACACATCCCCCTGGCTGTGTCTACTTCAGTTTGGTTTGTCCCCCCCCCCCCCAAACTTTCCCACTGTTGCTTCCCATGGTACGTGGCAGACTGTGGAACCAGTATTGTTGACTGGCGGTTTGTTGTTTTAGCCAGAACGTTATCCAACCCAGCCTATAGATCAAAGTCAAAACAACATGGTCATTAAAATACTGGCAGATGTCAGCGCCGTGTCTGTACCAGAGTTTCCACAGATAGGAAATTCTAAAGGGAAAATAAAACCTAGTGTAGACAAAGCCTCATAATTTGTTGTTTTTGTCATCCCACACAGGTCTTGTCTACACTAGACTCTATTTTCTCATTGAAATTTCTGCCCTTTCTATCACTGGTATAGCTCCAGCGGGGTACTGTTAATTTTAACAAAACCACCGTTATATGACACCACTTCTATGCAGTGCGTTTAGACCGTTTTACAATGCCAATAACTAGTCTGCCCTGGTGTTCCAAGCATTGGTATTGCCAACGAAACTTCACTGGTGGTAGTGGCAAAGGGAGATCGAGAAGGAGAAGGTCTAGAGTAGGATCATGTGGAAGATCTCGTGACTGAGACCAGTAAGCAATATGGCTACCTTGATGTGCAAAGACTTCAGCCTCACTAAAAGAGGGAGCTCCAAAGGGAGTAGCTGTGTTAATCTAGTTCAACAAAACAAACAAGGAGTCCTGTGGTGCTTTTAAAAACTAGCAAATTTTATTTATCACATGCTTTTGTGGGAGAAAATCCCACTTCATCAGATGCTGTGAAGATGGAGAAACTTGGAATTCCCCATCTTCAGAGCATCTAAAAGAGAGAGGTTTTTTCCCTTTAAAAAATTATCTTTAAGATAAAAGAAAATAACATTCAGTCCAAACTAATGTTCTTGCAGAACTTAGAACATTTATTTATTTATTTATTTTATCTATTTTAACAAAATTCCAGGGCTTGTGTGGAAAAGCGGTGGGGAGGATTTTACTGAAAACCTAGCACATCATGCTGGTATGCACAGTACAGAAATGAACAAAAGGCCAAAGAGAAAAAATCTTATCACATAAATACTTTGACTTTACCCCTCAAGTAATTATTTTTATCCTTCAATAGGTACATCTGCCTGCTATTGTGCTAACACTGCTGCTTCTCCTGTTAATTATACTCTTTTATCCTTGCTTCACAAGAGTAATCTAGCAGGCTGTAATAATTAATACAACTCAAATCAAACACAGGAAGAAAAAAGCAGACCCTTTCCCCAAAAAAACCCCCAAACCCCACCTCCTCCAAAGCCAAGCAAAACCACTACTCTTGGTCAAAATAAATATAAAGGATTTTTTCTTGGTACCAAAAAAAGGTTGCATTACTGAATGGAAGACTTTTAAAAGATTCATTGTGTATGATGAAATAAAGAGCCTCCTTGTTATAAATGTGTTTATATTTTTCTCCTTTTTGTATCAAAATCTCAGCTCCCGTTGTACAGATACATGCTCATGTGCTTAATTTCAAGCATGCAGAGTCCCTTTGAGTTTACTGTGACTGCTTGTGAATATAAAGCTAAGCACATGTGTGAATCTTTCCAGCATTGGTTCCTAAATGTTCAGCTCTTGTTGTCTTTGGTCATCAAACCATAAGCTTCTGGAAAATTGTATCTTTTGCAATTAACATTAGCTGTTTGTGCTGATAAAGGTTTTCAATAATAGAGCTAACAGTGGGGATAAACCTTCTATGCAGAGATCTTTCACAGCTGTTATTTAGAGAATTCTGTACTGACGGTGTCATGCCAAATATTTCCTGGAATGATCAAATCAAGCCACAAAAGACCTTGCATCCTGCACAGCCTAGATTTCAGTCAATTAAAATTGCTGTCTTCAATATGATGATCAGACAACATAGTGTGTCCAGATTGTAAAGTAGTTTTGTGCCTTTATTAAACAGGGTTGGGAAGCACTCTGGTTCCAGTATATGTGGGTGTGAGCACATGTAATGCATATAGTATAAAATCAGCTGTTCTAAGAAAAGAATGAAGAAACTATAAGCATTCAACAGAAAAAGCAGGGCTGGGTTAGTCATTTTAAAAAAAAACCAGATTAATGTTAGATTTACAGGAGAATTTAGGGGTGTCGCAAAGCTTTATTCATGGCTACGGACTGAAATTGTTAAATCCTTCTTCAGGGAGGCTTTGCACCAAGCATCTTTCACTTCTGATTTGCAAAACAAAGTTTCAAGTATGGAATATGAAAACACAAATCTACTACAGAGCCTACACCTTCTTAATGGAAGCTGTGTGAAAACTGGACACTTAAGCTCAGGACAAAGCTGCTTTTTGTTTGTTTGTTGTTGTTTGTTGTTACAAAATCTAATACGTGGGGTCCAGCTGGTTCCCTCTTAGGATGACCATCCCTTTTGAAATGCAGTATTCAAGTCCTGGGTTGAATGACTCTGGGACAGGAGTTGTGCCAGATTCCCTGTGTCGCTGCTTCATTCCTGTCTGAGTTTCAGACTCTTTCTGGAGAGTGGGTCACTCAGGCAGGTGGAGATTCTGGGGCTCCCCATTCAGGCCTGAGATCCCAGGGCAGCTCTTACCACAGCCTCCTCTATGCCCTGGAGGGAAGAGGAAGGGCAGGCCCATGGAGAGGATGAGGCTCCTGCATGTGTCCTCCTTTCCCTATTGAAAAGGTGGCCACACTACCTCTTCCACACTTGCAGCTAGTCCCCTGGCTCTTACACCTGTTTATGTCCAGTGTCACCTCATTCATTGTCTTCTGTGGCTTCTGCTCCCACCCCAACTCAAGTGATCTTCATCTGTGAGGTTCCATGGCTCAGTGTGGAGTGAAACAAGAAGAAAGAATAAGCAGCTAATTTTGTTAGTTTGAGTTATGGTCCAGCTTTAGCCTGTTGTTAAGAGTCATGGTTTTAACCAGAACCAGATTAGTAAATCTGAGCAACTATTTGGCATGAGGTCATGGCACTACAACTAAAATGTAATGCTTTCTCATTCCTAAGGAAAAGAAAAGCTATAGTTTAACTCTGACCATTGAGTGTGCAGGAATATGGGGAAATAGGGTGTCAGAACTTCAGATCTGATTTGACCAGCATCTTCCCTTAGTTAAACAGAACTAACTGATGCAGGTGGCCAGTGACCTATCATAACTACAAAGCTGTGACTCAGTGTCCTGCTGGTTTTGTTTGTGACTCAGTATTAATTAGCGCCAGTTATGGAAGATTCTTGTGTGTGGTGTAGATGTGTTTGCTAGGAACTGGATGAGACTGCCCCAGCTCTTCTGATATAGGCGACCTAAGTCATAAGATGGCGATTATGTTTAGTAGCTTCTGTTCTAAGCTGAATTGGAGCCAAAGTTCTAAAGAGGTTGATGGTTTATTTATCCTGGTGCCTAAGGAAAGCGGTCCCACTGAGATGTCTTCCTGTATTAGATTAAGTGCAGTGCATTGACTGGAATGTACTGACTGTTGATAAATAGCTGTTCATTTAGTTTCTTTAATAACAAATTACCTTTAGGTGACTGAGGAGCATGGGAAATAAATATTATTTTTATAATTGACGTATTTTTAAGTTGTTGTTTGTTCAGCTTGCATTGAAGTGTATTTTATCCTGATAGTTTGATCAGTTTTCTTAATTAACAGAGAATATTTATCAACAATGGTCTCTAATCTTGCAGCTGATGCTTTGGAAGGACTTTGTTTGTTTTTTTATTGTTGGTTAATGGACAACCAGCTAGTTTTATGTCAGAGGGGAAAGGCCTTCTAAATCAAAATATATTTCTCTATAAAAAGCTAATTTAGTTATTTGTTTCTTAGCTTCTGTGTTAACACTGTGGTAAGAAACCTCTGTGTTAACTCACTATTTGTTGATTAAATATTAATTATGCATTTTTTTCATTTTAGGCTCATCAATGATGTATTAATTAGGAAAAGCAGATGTACAGGTTGTAAGAAAGGAGAATATGGTTGGCTGTGTATGTGGAACAGTTCCTGTATGGAGATCCAGTTCTTTGAGCAGCTGCTCACATGCATTACGTTACAAGTGTGCATGTGCCGGTGTGCATGGCCACTGGAAAGCTTTTTGCCCCTAGCCTACACTGAGATAGTGGCAGCACCCCTTGGAATGGCATGGCTGAGCCCCAGCATAATAGCCGGCGCTAGTCTGCTCTCTCTCCAGTTCCTTCTTTCAGCCATTCTTGATGGTCACTGGAAAGTTCTTGCATTCGCAAGTGCCCTTTCTAATCTTAGCCTACTTAGCTTTAGTTTGAAACTAGTTTTTACTGTTGTTGTTAGGGTAGTCAGAGAATAGTTAGGTGTTAAGTACCACCATTAAGACTCTTCGTTATATGTGTTTTCTGTTTATTTTTTCCAAAGACAATGCCTTATTCCCTGAGGTTCAAGCCGTGCCTGGCTTGTGGCAAGGCATTTTTGATGAGCAACCCCCATGACAAGTAATTAAAGTACTTGGAAGCATGCAGGCCTGAAAAATGGAGAATTTGTAAGTCCTTCAAACTGGGGAAGAAAAAGGACAGAGATATTAGACTCAAAGCCAGAGATATGTGAGGTGGCAAAAGCCCTGTTGGCTTTGCCTACATCTATGCCTCCCACTGAGCTGGTCCATCCCCTGCCTTCAAGGGGTAACCCCCCCCCAGCTCTCCAGCTTGGTGACAAACTGTTCTGGTGCAACCAGCTCCAACCAGCAAGCCTCTTCCCCAGGATTAGTTGGTACCAGGGCCGTCCTTAGGGTAGGGTGAGAGGGGCAGCTGCCCAGGGCCCTGCGCTTTGGGGAGCCCTGCGGGGCTGCACCGTTGCCCCTCCCATGCTGTAGAAGATTTTTACAGTTTATAGATGTTAAATGTTCCATCAGTTTAGGATCATGCTATGTTTTGTATGATGGCGAGTATGTTATGATGTGCGGGGATTACTCAACATTGTTCCTCCCCAGCAGGAGGTGGCACAACCTGTGATAGTTGAGGAGTTTGCATAACTCTGTTTACGAATAGAGTAAGTTAGAGTATTTCTGTAAATGTAACTGACAGGAGTGCTTGGCTGCTTGCCGAGGTCTGCGGGTCTGCCCATAGACAGGCAGATGAGCAAAGACTGAGAGATCACATGGGCTTCTCCTTCGAGAAGATTCCTCATGTAAGTAAAAGGGAGAGCTTTTTTGGCACGAAAAGGCACAGTACTGATTGGTCTAGGACCAGGTGTTTAATGGGAGTTTGCGCCGAAATCGGGGCTTCGCTGCGTGTCTCTGCCAGGGTCCAGAATGCTGTGAGGGCTGATCCTGTCAGCTGTGTCACATGCAGACTGCAAGCTAGGAGTTTAGCCAGGGGCCTTTGGTTTAGGTACAGCTTTGGCTTGGGGCTTACTAATAGCGAGCCTCGGGATTGGGTATCAGTTTGGACAAGCTCTTCAAGGAGCCTCAGAGAGTGTGAGTGGACTGAGACTGGAGCTGAGCCCTTGGTTCCTAGTGAATCAGGGTGCCTCAGACATTTTGTCACCTCTCCTGGAGCCTTGAAGGCAGAAGAGGACCATTTAAGTCCCTGAAGGGACAGGGATCTGGGGGTCTGTTTGATGCCCCTAAAGGCCCTGTCACAGCGGACATTGTTTAGGGGTGAATAGACTGTGTTGTTAAGGCCTGGGTGGAAGAACTCCAGAAGAAGACGTCCCCAAGTCTAGACTGTGGCTGCCTCCCTGGGAACAGAGCAGCGAGGGACCTCTCCATCGTATGTGCTAGAAGCTGGGGAAAGGAGGACATTGAATTATGAGCAAAGAGTGGGGTTCCAGCTTGAGAAGCTGTCAAGCCTCTCGGGGAATTTGGGGAATTTTACTGCTCAGGGCAGTCTGGGAGAACTTATCCAGTTAAGCTGGGTTGAAGGTGGTGGTTCTTCTGAATTCTGTGTACAGGTTAAAGGTGGTTTTATTACCTATATACTTACCTATTTGCTCTTGAGATGTTTATGGCAAAGGTAATTGTAAAACGTGTTGCTTAACTGTGTATTTATGTGGGTAGGACAACTTAAGGTACTTATCTGGTTTAAGTTTAAGTTCTTCACAAGTTCTCATACCCCATCCCATGGTTTTAATAAAAATATATGTTAGTCTCAAAGTACCACACAACTCCTTGTGTTTTTTGCTGGACTAGACTAACACGGCTATCCCTTTGGAAATTTAATAAACCTGTGTTGTTAAATTCAATCCGCCTCCATCACTTGTTCTAAACTGGGCTGGCCTGAGGTGATAGATACTCAAAAGTTTGGGGAGACCTTCTGGGACCCACTGTTGTTTGTTCAGAACGAAAAATTCACTAACAGTGCCAGGAACTGGGTGAGTTGGCCAAAAGTGGCAGCCCAGTTCACTCTACTGTGGGGTCAGAGGAGTGGCTTGGTGTGAAAGTTGCTTAAGCTAGTTGGTCATTGCAACAAAGGTGAGTGGTTAGGATTAACAATTAAGTGCTAATTGCTGTTCAAAGAACCTCTATTCCTCCTCTGAGTCTGTATCTCTTTGGGCTTCTCTCATTCATATGTAAAGGACTGAGGTCACTGGCAAGCAACCTTTGTGTTATTTTTATCAATAGACCCAATGAAGAAAAGAAAAAACTGACCACAACCATATTCCACCATTTGTGGAGTTATTTTTGCAAATTAGGACTTGCCTCTTTTTTCATTGGGTTGAGAATTCTCTTGCTTGCAACAAAAGCTAACTTGTAGATTTTAATAAAAATGTCAGTGTTTTTTGACTGATCATTAAAAAGAGAAGTGAAAAGCAAACTGTTTGAGTAGGAGCTTATGTTAGAAAGTACGGTATTTTTTCTACAATTAGAAAGCCTAAGTAACAGAATAAAATCCAACTCAGGGGTGGACCTGCTGGAAGGAGAAGTTATAACAAGGTCCTAATCTGAAGGGGGGAGTGGATAGACACATTGTGTTGTTGCCTTATGCACACTGTCAGTGACAGGTGTTACCAGACCAAGCAGAGAGGGCTAGCACCCCTCCAGTCACAATACTGTGGACAATTGTGTGTTCATGAAAACTCATGCAGACTCAGGGAGCAGATGAAGAGCAGAGGTGAAGGTGGAACCCAGAGGGTCTGCTTCAGTTCCTGGGATTTGGCAGAGGAGAAGGGAGCAGGACCTGGAGGGACTTGGACAGGCTCAGCAGCAGACAGGATTTTCCAGGACCTTTCTTTCCAGCCTGGCACTGGCTTTCTTCTCCTTCCTCTGTCTCAGCACTTCCATCTCGTTTCTCCACCCAGTCATCCCCCACCCCTATTTTGCAAGGAGCTCCCACCCACACACTCCAGGCTACTACATGCAAGTTTAGAGACTTGACATACTGCCTGATTTGAGACAAGAGTATTGCATGTGGGATCACCATCTGTATGTTCCATGTAGGTGATCTCACATTAGATGTGTAGATTTCAGAGTTGCAATAGAAGCCATGAGGGATTGCCACCCCCCCCCCCCCCCCCGCCCCGGGGCCCGGTTTGGTTTTTGGGGGTGGGGGGGTTTTTTTTTTTTTTTTTTTTTTTTTTTTTTTTTTTCAGTGAAGGGTTGCCGCATGGCAGAGAAGTCCAGAGCTAGGTCTCAGGGCAAAGACAACCACTGGCTTAAGGGTGGCTGAGAAACCAGACCTGCAGTCCTGTTCTGCTGCCTGTGGCCGGCTTGCCCGGTCCCTGGCATGGGATGGCCAGTGCAGAAGCCTACCCCTCCCCTGGGCTGGCCGGCCCCATCCCCCAGTGACGGGGGGGCTGCAGAGGATGATTCACCCAGGGCCCCACAACCACCTAGGATCGGCCCTGGTCCATACCATCTTCAGAAACCATCCCAGGGCTGTCACCGGAGTCCACCTTGCCATCAGTATGCCACTACCGGCTCTTTTTTTTTTTTTTTTTTTTAAATTGGGGAGCTGTGGCCCATTGCCAGAAAGTTCCATTTTTTTTTTGTTTTTTTTAAACCGTACCTACAGTGAATTAAGGTGGGGTTAAAGGAAAATGGTTCCTCCAGAAGCTTCTGTATCCCTCCCCCAGTTCTTTACATTTCCTGTCTGACTCCAGCTGCTGTGACTTTTCTGTTTTCTGGCTCAGTAGATCTGGATGTGATTCCGCTTTAAGGATTAAAAGCCTTGGCCACAAAGCCTGCTATTTATTTATGAAACAAGTACAGCTCTGGCAATAGCAGAGCAAACATTTCTCTCTCTCTTCCCCCTTTCCCCCTGCTTCTCCCCAATGTGATTCAATCCTCACAACCCTCTGTGTACTGGATGTGTAGTACAGTTTCCACATTTAGCTCTTTGGAGCTTCTGCTGAGACTGTAAACAAGGTAACAGTTGGGACCAGGTTTAGTGGTGAGTCTTTTTGTTCATTTTTTTTGAGATAGACCCATCAACTTAGGAACTGCAGTGAGGCCAGCAGCGTTTTGGTTTTATTTATATATTGCTCATCAAACAATGAGTCATAAAAAAAACACCATCTTACCTGGCCACATATAAATCAGTATCATTAAAGATAAGCTGAATGTGTGCTATTGCAAGTCCCTAATGATTGAGGATTTGAACATACTATTGGCTCACAAAAGCCAGGTGAATGTTGGGATGAAGGGAGAGGAATTATCGGGTATTTTTTTTCATTTGGCTCCCCAAATTCACCTGGTTTCCCCATAGATCTTCCACAATGTGCAACAAGAAAAATCCCAGAATGCATGGAGTGTGGTGGTGAAACATCGCACCATCAGTCTACCCAGAATGTTTTGGAGAAAACATATCGCCGTAGGGATTCAGTGAATCAAAAATGAAGTAGCTGAAGTCAGCATAATTAAACAGTACATTCCTTTTTTAGTTCAAACTAGCCAAAGGCTAGTGTAGACACTCATCAAATTAGTCCGGACTGGACTAATTTGGCAGTATAGACGTAACCTAAACGTGCCACAGGACTCCTTGTTTGTTTTGCTGAAATAGACTAACATGGCTACTCCTTTGGAACTTGTCAGCATAACGTGAAGTAACTTTCAAGTGTAGACAAGCTCTTAAAACATCCAGTGAGGTTCAAAATTGTTCTGGAAGGTAGAGAGGTCATCTGTATTGCTATCAAAAGCATGTGAGTCTTCTTCCCCTTCTCTTTCCATGCACACACACTCTTCCTCCTGTACAATCATCCTCATGAGTGCATGTGACTGTAAACACCATGCCCCTAGAAGAGTGCCTTCTGCAGGTATAGCGGTAACTCTCTCTCTGAAAAACAGGAAAGTTCAGGTTTTGCTGACTGGTTGCATTGTTTTTGTCAGGTTTACAAAAGCAGTGTTTTGTCCTGGATGAACCAATGTGGGGCCCTAAGATGTTCCAAGCAGCACAAGATTTTTCAATGTGCTAATCCTTTTTCTTTTCCTTTCTTTTCCGCCTACCTTGCTTCCCCCCATCTCATGTGTCAAATCTGTGTAGTGGGGAAAATCTGATCACTGTAAATGCAAATGGGAGATTTTGAATAGGAAGTGTGCCTTTAACAATCTCCCCAGTGCCACTGAACAACCTTGTCCCATTTGAGTAATAGTACAAAAGAATGAATGTATTAGAGAGTGCATGAGAAAGAGGGAGACAGAGTGTGACGTTTATTGAAAATGCATAACTGATTAGCTCCTGAAAGCTACTCTGTTACAAGATGGTGAAGATATTTAAATGGAAGTGTTGCCTGCCGAATGTGTTTTTTCTTTCTCTTTCCATTTAATAAAAAGAAAATGTGTTGCACACACAGAAAATGCATGACTGCCTATGAAGGACTTCTGTGGAAAGGGATCTTGGTGTCATAATGGATCACTAACTAAATATGAGTCAACAATATAACCTTGTTGGGGGGGGGGGGAAGCACACATTGTTCTGGGAGGTATTAGCAGGAATTCTGTAAGTAATTCATAAAAGTAATTCTTCAACTCTGTTCAATGCTGATTAAGCCTCAGCTTTGGAGTATTGTGTCTGGTTCTAAGCACCACATTTCAGGAAAGATGTTTCCAAATTAGAGTCCACAGAAAACCAATAAAAACAACTATAAAGGTCTAGAAACGTGACCTATGAGGGAAGATTGAAAAAATTGGAGAAGAGAAGACCGGGTCATGGGCAGGTTAACAGTTTTCAAGCAAGCATATAAAAGGTTATTACAAGATGAATGGAAAAAATTGTCCTCTTTAACCTCTGAGGATAGGACAAGAAGCAGTGGGCTTAATCTCCATCATCTGAGATTTTTAAGAGCAAGTTAGATAAATGCTTGTCAAGGTTGGTCTGGCTAATGTTAGTCTGCCAAAAATACAGGGGACTGGACTAAATCACTGTTCCTCAATGACAGGTCTATGGGCCAGCACGAGGCTCTAGGCTTTCCCTGGCACACTGCAGGAAGTCAGTCCCTGGTATCAAAAAGGCTGAGAAACGCTGGGCTAAATGACCTCTCAAGGTCCTCTTTCAGTTCTATGATTCTATGAATATACTTGGTTTTCAGGCCTGTTCCCACCACCCACCTCTCCATTGAAAACTCTGTGATTTGTGAATACAAACCTGATATGAGGAGCAAAGCAAAATGAAAGGCATGTGTTTGCAGGGAACTGTGAACTAACACACATGCAAGGGGACTTCTTTCCAGGGGCTCCAGTGCATCCTGCCTGCTGCCAGCCAATGCTTGGATTGGCCTGATTGGGATTAATGGAAGTGGCCTGCTGCTTACCTGTTGTTCACTTCTCGGTGGGAAGGGTGAAAGGTGTAGATTTGTGTTGACTGTGTTAGCATTCTCTTGTTCTCTCCCACTGTGGAAGTCACATCAAGCATGACACACAGGAGTGCAGGGCTCCTCTGTGTGAGGTCTTCTCTGCTTTGACCACTGACACTGCAGCGAGAGCATTTCTGTTGTCTTTGGCTCTACTTGGTCCCCATAGACGAGGCCTCTTGAGGTGAAATTGGATTTGCCTCACAAGCTGTTTTTAGAAATAAGATTGTCAACTTAAAAGTACAATGTGAATTAAAGAGTTTATTTTATACATGGATTTGGATTCCTGGATTGCATCAAGAAAATCACTTAGGAGTATATTTTCTTCTAGTGGCGCGCACACACCTCCTATTAAAACTAATGGAAATTATGTAGGTGAATGAAAGCATAACATGCTTAATGGCAAGTGAGCAAGGATTTTTCAGCACTGAACAGGTTGTGCCCACCACCCAGCAAGATTTTAGAAAAATCTGAAAAACAAGCCAGTCAGTTATTTGTATTCCTGGAGAGGGCAAGAAATTTAGAACATCAGTGTATCCTGAGTGGTTTCTTATAGTTATCACTTTACACCAACTTGAAAGCTAAGGGGGAGTCTGTAAGCCAACAGGCTGCAATGAGGACAGAGAACGAACGCCAGATTCAGATCTGGCCGTGGAAGTGGGGAAGCCAGCTTCTATCTGTGTTTTTAGTGGTAATTTTGGCCCTACTTGGATTAAATTCTAGGTGGAAAAACTAAATGAATTCTTTGCATTGACCTTCATTGCAGAGAATATGGGGAGGAGGGAGGGCTTCCACACTTGCGCAATAATTTTTAAATGACAGATCTGTCTGTGGAATCCCAGTTAGAGAAGTTTTTGGAACAAATTGATAAATTAGTCACCAAGACCAGATGATAATCACCCAACTGTTTTGAAGGAATTGAAATATGCAATTGAAGAACTGCTAAGTCTGGTATGTAACCTGTCACTTAAATAAGCTTTAGTACCAGATGACTGGAGGATAACTAAGGCATCTCCAATTTTTAAAAAAGGTTCCAGAAGTGATATCGGCAGCTACATACCACTACGCCTACCTTCAGCACCAGGCAACTTGGTAGAATGAATTTTTAAGAGCAGTATTATCAGACACAGATGAACACATTTTGTTGGGGAAAGCGAAAATTTTGTTTGTAAAGCGAAAATGTGCCTCATCAATCTGTTAGAATTCTTTGTGGGGTTAGCAGACTTGGACAAGGGTGATCCACTGCATATACTGTACTAGGACTTTGAGAAAGCTTTTTAGAAGGTCCCTCACCGAAGGCTCTTGTCAGTCATATGATAACAGAGACGGTCTTGTTCTGGATCAATAACTGGTTAAAGGATAGAAAACAAAGGGTAGGAATAAGTGGTCATTTTTCAGACTGGAGAGAGAGAGAGTGCAGTGTCCCCCAGCAATCTGTGCTGAGACCAGTGCTTTTCCTATGCTGGAAAAAGGGGTAAGATTTCAAGATGATACTAAATTGCTTTGGACTTAACAGTCTTGAGCAGACAGCAGCGAACTGGAAAGAGGTGTCTCAAAACTGGTTGATTAGTAACAAAATGGGAGATGAAATTCAGTGGTGGTATATACAAAGTAATGCACACTAGAAAACATAATCCCCCAAATATACATACAAAATAAGAGTCTAAATTAGCTGTTACCATTCAGTAAAGAGATCTTGGAGTCATTTTGGAAAGTTCTCTGGAAACACCCCTTCAGTATGCAACGGCTGTCAAAAAAAAAAAAAAAGCTAACAGTGTTAAAAATTAGGAAAGTGATAGATAATAAATTAGTAAATATTGTAGTGCTACCACATAAATCCATGTACACCTACACATTGACTATTTGATGAAGTTCTGGTTGCACTATCTCAAAAAGGATATATGAGAATTGGAAAGGTCCAGAGGTGGGCAACAGAATTACTAGGTGATGGGACTGCTTCCTTATGAGTAGATATTTAAAAACAAATGGGACTTTTCATCTTGGAAAAGAGATGACTAATGGGGGGCATTTAACAGAGGTCTATAAAATCACAAATGGTGTGGAGAAAGTAATTAAGGAAGTATCATTATTTACCCCTTCTCATAATACAAGACTCAGTGGTTACCCAATCAAATTAATAGGCAGCAGCTTTAAAAGAAACAAAAGGAGGTATTACTACCTGTGGATCACGTTGTCATGGTATGTTGTGAAGACCAAAAGTATAACTGGATTCAAAAAAGGAGTTAGCTTCCTGGAGAATAGGTCCATCCATGGTTATTAGCCAGGGTGATCAGGGATGCAGCTGTGTGCTCTGGGTCTTAAGCTTCTAATGGCCAGAAGCTAGAAGTGGACAACAGAATGGATCACTTGGTAATTGTTCCTTTCCTCTGAAGCATCGGGCACAGTTGGAAGAGAAGGTGCTGGGGGTTAGATGGACCATCGGTCTGGCTGAATCATGGTTTATGTTCTCATTGTTGGTTACAGAAATTACTAAATTTGAGGAGGAAGTATGTAAATAGTCTATGAATATCTCACACTGCAAAATCTCCAATTATTTATTAACTGGAAAAACAATTAAGTGTTATAAAGTCAACACATGTATAAAATGCAATGAGAAAAAGGTGAGAGCATCACTTTTCAGTGACACCAAATGTCCAGTGTTCAGTATTGTTTATATTTTAGTCCTGCTTACTGAGTGTTTTGATTGCATCATGCTAGGAAGTATTCCTTTATAGGAAGCTCTCCTTCACCCCCTTTATAAAGATTTGAACTTAAGAAAAAAAGGCATGGGGATGAGTTTACCTTTAGAAATTTCTGGTGTTTATCCTTGTTTCCCTGGAAGGCTCTTTAGATAACTCAAGGTTGGTACAACTGGAACGATTAAGAAAAGAAATAAAACTTGAGCAAGTGAAAGAGAGAGTGATTTTTATTCAGCCTCTTTACAGTTCTTTTGAAATTTTAAAATTCTGTTAAACTTCATGGGTGCTAACAAACTACAAGTACCTGACAAACAATTATCAGGAGAGATCTCTTTATTAAAAATTCCACATCTGTCCCTTCAATTAAGAGCAGAAAAAGCTCCCATTCTTTATCTTTGATCCCTCAAGTAGCCCTCAGGCAAAAAGAGGGAATGCAACACTTGATGCTTTTTGATATTTCTAAGGGCTGCTCTGCACCAGGCAGGTAGGTCAGCGTAAAGCAGCTTAGGTCAACCTAATTCTGTCTCTGCTGGAGCCATGAAATTGACAAGGCTGTCCAGTAGATTGGAAATGAGGAGGCGAGAAGCCCCAGTCAGCTTCCTGTCCCTGCGCCCCCCCATCCTCCCTTTCTGACAAGGAACGAGGATCAGGGGAATCGACCAGGAACTCGTGTAGCAGCTGGGAGGGATCTGCTAGTGGAGCTGAGAGAGAAGGGTTTCAGCTCCCCATACTGCCCCTCTTAAGTCAGTGGAGACACTCCAGATGAGGCTGTGTACCACCAACCCACAGGGGTAGTATGGACGTGCCCCGCCACAACAATTACTGCAGTGGTTGTGAGCTAACCTAATATTAAGTTCTGTTGTAAGTTAACCAAATAGCACAGTTCTGATTGCAGAGCAGCTATTTGCCATAAATAAACATTTTTTTTCCTGTTAAATGACTGAACTTGAGAGGATTTTTAAGATAATGCTTTAGGTAAAATAGTTTAACTGAGGCTTTCTTTATGGTAGTAAACAATTTGTTTAATGGTCTTGCTGTAAATTAAATTGCTTTATTTTGTGTGTGTGTGTTCTTCAACAGGCAGCCAGATAAACTAGTGGTGGTATGGACAAGAAGAAGCCGAAGGAAATCTTCCAAGGTTAGTTGACTGCTCTATAATTGATGCCAAACTTCAGTAAAAGGTGCAGTTGGATGTTTGATTTATTAAGACAGACATAGATGTTTTATTTCATTTTATTACTGATTTTGGGCCTAAAAAACAGAATTAAGCATCTCTTAACGTTGAGACTAATTTATAGAAGCATTAATAGAAAAACTCCAGTATCATCTTAGGTATGTCTGCAGAACCAAGTACACAGAACACAGCTCAATAATAATTAACAGTTATAAGGTATCAATTTCTAGGGCTAATTAGAAGACTCAATCACTCTTAAAAGTAATAAAAATAAAAGTGTTAAACATAATAAAGAAATTGATAAGGAAGCTGCCACCTTTGTAATAGGAGGATATAAAGTGGGAGGAAGAGACAGTTTTTGCCACTACACAGCACTGGAAATCAAAGTTTCAAAGCTAATTGATTCAATCTCATGTTGAAGCTACAAACTGAGCCTCTGTTGGGAAGTTACATTGGCTGTGAAATTGTGATAGGGATTTCTAAACTCTCCTGTTATTTCTTTATGTATACTCTTGTAGAGATATGGTGTTAATTGTTTGTTATCCATTCATAAATCCTTTTGGCTCACTCATAACTTTATGAAGTTTATTGGTTAATGGTTCTAGTGCACTCTTATATCACTTTCACTGAGGTGCAACTTGTTTCTTGTTTTCTGTCAATCTTCATATATTGTAACAATGTTTCTATTGGTAATGTGCCTCCTAATTAATTACTTCCCATTTGTAATAACACCCCAATATTTGTATTTTACCCCAGCCAATCTTCATTTGTATTCATTTCAATTGCTTCATATTGATGGTACTTGCAACTTTGTTACATTAGTCCTGTCACTCTTCATTTAGCTTCAGTAATAGGTATTTTCTCCTGGACAGGCTGCAGCTTTTGGGGAGAGCCTGGACTCGAACTGTTGCCCTTTGGGGTTCACGTGGTTTCAGGGGAGCAGCTTTTGCCCCTGAGCCATGAGCCCCAGCCTGTACTGTATGTGAATTTGTACCTATTTATCTTTAAGGCTCTGGCTCTACAACTACCTTTTCCCCAATCCCTGTAACATTCCAGACTCCATATTGTAAATGAAAACTTTAGCATTTCAGACTCCATATTGTAAATGGAAAACTGTTAAGAGCAAGGTGTAGATGAAGGGTGTATGCTGTATGTGTGAACTAGTCCCAAACTGCCAGTTGATCCTGATGAGGCATGAAGTCCATCCAAGGCTGAACAGTGTGAAAAGGATCCACCCCAGGAGCAAAACAACTAAAACTCAATCAAACCATCAAGATCAAGCTGGAAGTCACATCTGCAAACAGGAGCAGTGTGACTCAGCAGCACCCATGGACTTTTTGTCACGCCTGCTATTGTTCAACAATCAGTAGTGGTGCAGAAGCGACGTGACCCACCAGACTTCCACTGAAACCAAAACAGTATAAAAGACTGGGTGAGATCAGAAGGCTTTGGGGAACTATTCTGCACAAGACCCAGGAGCAAGGAGCATCGGGTGCCCAACAGAGACTCTGCTCCCCCCTCGTGCCCAGCTTCTCTGGCCAGGTAGCTGCCACGAGCCACGAACTCCAGCAACGAACCCAAGCTACAATCTCAAGCCAGGATCAGGACTGGTAACTATCAGCTATAGGACATCTACTGGTGTGTTTGGGGGCGTGTGTGTGTGTATGTGTGTGTGATAGGAATTAATTTTATATCTTATAATAAAGTGGCACATTGCCTTTTCCCTCCTGAAAAGATCTGAGTGCTTTTTGCATAACACTCTTATGTACCAAATAATGTTTTCTGATCATGGAGTAAATCCTATTTTTCCAATTCAAAAAACCCTAACAAATACACATGATGAGTAACACAGCCCTAGAGCTGAGGAGCCACTTTGTTTCTATTACAAGAGGGTACAAGAAATAGGGAGTTATTGAGAGAGTTTTACGGGTACTGTGGTTTCTGCATGTAAGTGCAACAAAAGATACTGTAAAAGATTACAGTAAAATTCAGACATGTTTTTAAACCAAAAGTGTCTTGTTAGATGGTTGGATATTTATACAAGATTAACTTGCTGGGATGGAGATTATGTTCAAACTCTTCTTTTATTGTGCAAACAAATGGCACTTCTGGAATACACTGGGGCCAGATGTAGAGGTTTGCTCACTTGCATGACATTACAGGATTGGGGCCTTAGTTACTGAGGAATTTAATTTAATTCAGGAGATAAAATTGTCTCTTATTGGCTATGACTGTGGAGCTTCAGTTTTCTGCTGAGCTGGCATCATCAAACTACAATTTTTAGACACACCTGCTTGCTATATCCTAAGATTTTGGCTATTCAGTGTTTTAGACAAGTATATTCTTTTCAGCAGGTATGGTTGATCTTCTGAAGGCTCATAGCAATCTTGTAGCAAACCAGCCAAGAAAATGACTAAGGGAGCCTACAAAGACGTTTTTAAAAGTGCCAAATATCTCCAAGTACAGAACCTAAAATAAGACTTACCCCCCCACACACACCTTTTTTTTTTTTTTTTTTTTAAGATTAGGTAGCGGACATTATTTTGCTTCATTTGAGATGTTTGTCTTCAAGACTATACATCAATAAAGATGCCTAAACTCTTAGTCCTCTTGCCCGTAAAACACGTGTTGTTTTTTTCATCTAATTGCTTTCTTGGAAGTGAGTCAAATAAAGACATCTTTTTATTTTATTTTAGACAGACACTGTGCCCAAGAATACCTAAGCATTAATCAAGTGTTCTTATATTTTTTTTTTCCTATTATTTGTGGTGTAGGGAAGAAACATCAGTTTAGTTTTCTCTGAAGAGAAATTTTTATTCTGTTCGCAATCAATGTAATAAAAGTCCACCAATGGTAAAGAAGTTGGAAAACCCAACTCCCACCCCAACAAATGACTGCAGCCCACACAAATGTAATTCAGACAGAATGAGTCCAACAATTCTGCGGCTTATGAACAGCACGTTTAACAAATGGAATATTAACATATAGGTGCCATTTGGCCCAAACGTATTCTTATTACAGAAACTACAAATAATACTCCAGCTCTGAAAGAGAATGTGGGATCTCACCCACTGCCTTTTTATTATTTAATACCTTATGGCAGTGGTTTTCAATTGCATCTTTGAGCAATGCATTCCAGTCTTCTAGTGGCGGCAGCAGGGGTGCTGTGACCCAGTGCCTGCGAACCAGTATTGGGTAGCGACCCTAAGTTTGACAACCGCTGGCTTATGGGGAGATGAGTAAGTTAGTGATTTTTATAGAGGACTGGTAAAATGGTAGGATGTAACAGGTTTTAGTAAATGATGCACCCAAATTACAATGCCCATATTGAAAAAGCACACTAACGCAAATCCTTGGCCAAAGGTTGATACGATGGGTAGCATATGAGCGTGACATCATCTAATAGTTAATCAGCTTTAATTCAAAGGTAGATACCTTAGAGTCTTGCTCTGGAATTCCCTCTTCTTAGACAAGCCTGAATTTAGATACATTTTACACAGACATGTGAAAACATGACTTGTTTATGTAACTGGGTAATTCTGACTTATTGGACTGGAATTTGCAACTCAAGATGATGATCCAAAATCTTACTGTATTTGGCAAAATTCCTGAGCAGTTCTAAGACTGGACTGAACTTTTTCTTTGAAAACTGTTGCATACACCCCACTCATGCTAAACATGACAACTTGTTGGGCACAAATGTATCTTTTCTCTTTCTTCAAAAGCAAGAACATGTACCTTGTTGCATCTTTCCAATCCAACTTTATACACCACAAAACATAAAATTGTATTACAAAGTTTGCAATATTCTGGGCAGAGCTATAAATTTAAGGTTGCCTACACTTTCCATTTTAAGACCTTTTTTTTTCAGTTGCCTTTAATAATACAGCACAGCATAATGGAATTTCTCTTTTTTTCAGATTGCTTGCTTTTTTAAACTTGGGAAATCACACTGGAAAAAAAAACTACTTAGAAAGAAAGTTATTTAACTTGCAAGTCAAGAACTCAAAAGCAAGGAAGAACCAGATTAAGGTTGCCTGTTCAAGCTCAGGTCATCCCTTTTGTGTGCATGGATTAACACAGTCTTTCATTACATGATTACAAACTATTTGTCTACAAGTTTCCCCTTATTATGGTGCACAGGCTGGATAGCACTGAGGGAATGAAACTGTTGCCAGTATCACTCCCCTACCTCACATATTGCAGAAATTAGGTGTGTAGTATTGAGACAAGGGACTGCAGAGAGGTTGGTCTGATTAAAGCAGTTGAATGCCATCTTGGAGATTTGGATTCTATTCCTTCCTTTCCTGCATATTTGCTATGTGATGCTAGGTAAGTTATTTAAACCATCTCTTTCACAGGGATCCACTAACTCCGTCCCTCATGTGATGCCCAACTTGAGACACCTAGGGCCTGACCTGCAGAAGTGCTAGGCACTTACAGCTGCAACTGAAATCAGTTGGAGCTGTTCTTTGTACATAAAGTGCCATAAGGAGCCCAATGCTAAGTGCTCTGAAAAATCAGATTATAGGCATCTCACGTTGGGCACCCAAAATGACTGGACACTCCAAGTGACTTGTTTAAGATTCTTCTGGTGTGCAGAAGCCCCCAACAGGTGCTCAGTTACCATAGCCAGCTCCTAAGCCTCTCTTCTCATTGCCCCTGGTTCCAGGGGGCATGTTTGAACCAGGAAGGAGAAATGGCTAGACTGTACTGAGCTCTGTTTATCCACAAATGGTGTATTGTTCCTGAGAGACTCTTGCTAACAGGAGCACAGCAGAGTTTTGCTCAGGCTGCTCTTAGTTGCACTAGTGCTGGGGCAGGGAATCAGGATGCTGTAACTGGTTGCTGGTTCCTAGCTGCTCCTTTTCTCCTCTCCTGAGTGGCTTTTGGTGGCCCTGTGGAGAAGGAAACCCTTAGAGAAAAAACAGCTGTCCTAGGTTCAGGTAGAACCAGTTTGGCTCCTTCTGTGCTCTCTATGAGCCTTCTAGAGCCTGGCAGAGAAGCAGGTAATGGAGCAGCTAGTGTTGTTCTCTTCTCCTTTGCAGTGTTTTAGGAAGCCAACAAGATAAGCTGCTCAGTAGCTGCCACATAGAAGAAAAAGCAGCTGGCCAGAATATTGCTGGCTCACATTAAAGATACCCTTGGCTATGTCTACACATGCATTGTTATTTCGAAATAAGGATTTCGAAATGAATTATTTCGAAATAAGTTAATTCGAATTAAGGGAAAGTCTGCAATCCAAACGGCTGTTATTTCGGAAGGGATATTTCGAAATAAAGCCGTTTGGACCTGTTCTTTTGAAACAGCTCTTTCGAAACAACAAGTCTACACAGTATTGTTTCGAAAGAACAGCTTTATTTCAAAATATCCCTTCCGAAATAACAGCCATTTCGAGGGGGGGCAGGTTTTACTTTTTCGAAATGACGATTCTTATTTCGAAAGGACGAGGTCCATCCTTTCAAAATAAGAAAACGTCATGTAGGCCTAATTTATTTTATTTCGAAATAACAAGTGTTATTTCGAAATAAAAGTGCTGTGTAGACGTGCCCCTTGGGACTGCAGCAGAAGTGGTGAGAGACATTTGGGGAGGAGTTGATGTTGGGCTGAGTCAAACAGAGCTGTTAAAAATTGCAGGGCATGGCTCATGGAATGTATTTTCAATTCATAATCAAATATAAATTTGCCCCTTTATTTGTTCTGTTATAGAGTCTCAAAAGGCTGCAAGCTGGACACCACTGTTCTAAAAATATCTGCTTTTCTTTCTTCCTTCAAAACTTCATTGATGAGACCCCGGTTGTGTCTCATGATTTTCTCTACAAGACCAATATTTCTGCTTTTTGACCATCCTAAAATCTATTTTTTGCTGTTGACCTAATGAAAATTGATGTATCTAATGCACCTTGATCTTGGCGTCTGAGCAGAAACTGATCTGAAGGACTGTACCTTTTATCCTGCTTTGTATTACATGAAGACATGTCTGTTTGCTTTGTTAGTTTGTTTTTAAAGCAAGATGTGTATTTGATAGAATGCTGGGTATGGCAGTTCCAAATAATACTAAATTCCAAAGGGGTAGCCGTGTTAGTCTAGTTCAGAAAAACAAACAAACAGCCCTGTGGCATTTTTAAAGACTAACAAATCTATTTATCACATGAGCTTTCATGAGAGAAAATCCCACTTCATCAGCCACTTTGAAGATGGGGAACTTAAAACTGATGTAATTTTGGAAAGGTTTTGCATTTTGCTTCAACCATGGTACCTTCCGTGATCATCCTCATACTCTGGCAAGTGTTACAAAGTAGAGGGCCTGCCCCTAAAAAAGCTGGTAAGTTTTTTGTTGATTTCATCTTGCATGTTTGGTTGCAGTGAGAATTGCAGTTGCTGAGTAGCCAGGGCCCAGCACAATGAGGGGAATTGCCAGGGGAGCTCTGTAGAGTCTGTGGAGCACTGAAGTGGTATGCTGTCCTCATCCTGTGTTGCTTAGTAGATGGGCTACTACATTTTGAACCATCTGGTACTACTTCAGCCTTCCCTTTTATCTCCAGGTATCGAGCATTGCAGCAGAGCAAGTATTCGTTACTTTTCACCCAAAAGCTTGTAGTATTCCCTTCTCCGCAACCACTAGTCAATAAGAAATGAGATTATTTTTAGCCACAACATGAACGTCTGCTCAAATATTTCTCTTAGGTGTTCTTTGCAACCAGTAAATTCCTGTGTGCTACCTGTGGAGTGTCTATTTCGTGTTGGTGATGACTAAGCAATATAATAAGTGTTTAGCCTTGCATAGTTCTGTTATGGTCAAAACAGGCGATTCCCTGTTGACAACTAAAAACATACATTTTCCAAGGGCAGTCCACTAATTGAGCATAACATCTAGGGCTAGGCCCTTAGTGAGTTGTGCATGGATTCTGGTGATGGATCTCTTATAGAGGAATATCTTTAATTATCCCAGCATATAGTTTTCAAGCTGTCTTTAAAGAGCTCTCTGACTGAGACAAGAAGGCAAAAGCCTAAAGCCACCAAGCCTCACAGTCTAAGACACCACATTATTATTATGCATCAATTTGTGAAATCTTTGTCATGATAACACAGTTTTGCAAAACTCAATATATAAAGCAGGCAGTTCCTACTATAAGCATTACAAACAAGCATAGCAAAAACAGTCCTGAGAGGACTCCAAAGGGTAGGAGATCCTAAAATGTTTGTCTGAACCTATGGCCCTCACCGTGAAGCTCTGTTATCTTCTCATATATTATTGCTCCCCAAACCTATCTGCCAGTGCAGGTTTCTGGAAGTTGAGTGTTGTTGGGCATCTATGTGGTGTATTTTACCAATTCCTCCTCTCCTCCCATGTTTCTTCATTTAAAGTATCTTGGAACTTTTTGTAGCTTTTCTTCACTCCCCAGTGAGTCTGGTGCCTTTTTCTCTCCACTCATTCTTGAAAAGGCTACTGCTACCATTCTTGGTGGTGATGGTGAGTGAGGCAGCCAACAATAGAGGCCTCTCAATACATACTGCTACTCTTTCCCTAGCCTGAAGGAACAGGTAGTTGTGGGAGGGATGATGAAGACAGGGAGTGAGGCAGCCAGTGCCAGTGTTTGTGCCCATGGAGGCTGTGTAGGAGCCAGGGCAACAGAGAAGCAGAGAAAGATGCACAAAAGGAAGGAGACTGAAGAACAGTGCGACCATGCAAAGAGTCTGGAAAGCACAGCCTTAGTGGGAAGTGTGGCCTGAGGTGATAATTGCAGAGGAAACATAATGTTCAGGCTTAGCAGCCAGCTACCAAAGAGAGGCAGCTGGTCAGGATCCAGAACCTGGGGGAAGTGAGTAATATTGGGATTGTTGGCAAGTTTACGGCATGTAGGTAGCAAAATCTTGCCCACGTGCCAAAGCAAAGGCCTGTGGTTTGATGACTTAAAATATGGGCAGTATAACTGTATGCCTAGATGATGAGTTTGTAAGGGTACAGACCCCGCACTGCCCCCTGCCTCACCCAAAGCAAACTCACAATGGTCTGAGAAAAACCATTTTGTTGTATCACTCTTAATGATGATTTTAAGTAATCTCTATTGATTAGTAGGCTTCTACCTATTCTACACCCTTTACTTTCTTGTACACCAACACAGGGCTTACTTTTGAGGTTATCCTTGGCTGTCATATTTCCTGTGTGGTGCAGTCCCATATTCCAAAGCCAAATGGACAAATAACAACATACTAATCTTTCCCACCATGGTGTATTGAATTCAGCAGTTAGTCTAGGAAGAGCCTGGTTTTAAAAGCTCATTAGATAGGGTTTCCTACTCTCAGCTTCTGATAACATACATGTATGGTAGCAGTAATACGTGGCGATTTGTTTTGGGATTCTCAATTCTTCACTGTTTCACCAGCTAGCCTGATAAGGAGAGGAGGGTAGTAAATCCCCCTGTACTCAGACTTTGTCGTCATCATAGTATGTCTTGGTTGCAACTACAGAATGTGTTTAGAGTGTAAAAATGGGAACAGCACTGCCAACCCCAAGTGTTCAAAAACATAGGTCAAGCCCAAAA
This sequence comes from Podocnemis expansa, assembly GCA_007922195.1. Classification (NCBI taxonomy): domain Eukaryota; kingdom Metazoa; phylum Chordata; order Testudines; family Podocnemididae; genus Podocnemis; species Podocnemis expansa. The sequence goes on along the minus strand of ML682004.1, from coordinate 11,495,613 downwards.
AATCATGAGGTTGATACTTAACATGCATCGGATTTAAAAACAAACAAACAAATTGGGTTACTTTTATTTTCCTTCTGGTTTCTTAGTCTCTAGGGTGCATTCAGGACACATTTCAAGCATTATTTAGCAACCATATGGGAAACTTCCTTTTTAAAATGAAAGCTGAAATTTTCCCCTAACCAAATACCTTCCACAGTGGGGGGCTTTTAGAACAAAAACAAACATGAAACTTATGATAAAAATTAGCAGCTCTGAAGGAGTGAATAAAAATAACAGGACCACAGTAAGAATGTTCTAAATATATCCACAAAGATAAATGGGTTTGGCCAGCATGGAAAACTAACTTAATCCTACCACTGGCTCCCTGCAGGACTTTATTCTTAGATCCTCTCCTTGCCCAGTCCATCTGTCCCTCAGTCTCTTGACCTTCTCTCCCACACCCTACTAGAAGCTGCTGCCACTTCTCTTGGGGTCCCCACAGCAGGGAATCAACAGAGGGAGGAAAGCTAGAAGAGGCAGAGGGGTAGGCTGCATGTAGTAGTGGCAGCTTAGTGCCTCTGATTGCCTAGAGAAACTACTACTATTCCTTCTCATAATGAAGTTGGATGTGTGAGGATCTGTATAGGCTGTAGGACTGGGACTGCCAGGTATGTGGCTACCGCATAAGATGCATCCTTGTTATAATTCTCTGCAGTAGTGAATTAGTTCTCTTATCATACTTAAATGGGGTTGCTTCTCAATCACTCTCTATCCCACCAGGCAGTCCTGTGGCACTTCTAAAGACATTAAGGTGCTTTAAGACTCCTTGTTTGTTTTTCTGAATTAGACTTAACACAGCTACCCCTTTGGAACTCATCTTTCCCACCATGGTGTATTGAATTCAGCAGGCTAAATTTGAGGTGGAGTATCTGCACTAAATTTTAACCTAGATGAGGCCTTTTAAAACTCTCTATAAAACTGTAGTTTGACGACATGACCATGGTGGTAGTGCCATGATAATAATTAATTGCTACAAAATCAATGTGTGCTCTTAGTAAAGCTATCCTATCTTGAAATATGTTATAACTAGTGTATGTGAATTTATATTATATACTTGAGTTTAATTTACCTGGGAGCCAAGTTAGACTAGCCTTATACTCATAATAATGTCATTACAAAAATCATATGCTGAAGTGCTGGATGTTGCAAAGAACATGTACATAAAATGAAGAATGTTTTTATGCAGACTTTAAAAACTCAGTTAATTTGATGTAAAAAATGGATAGTTAGAAAGAGTCATGCTGCTCAACCAACCAGCTTATGTTAGCAGATGTTCATTTACTATTCTGTAGTTATCTGAAGTTCTCCTTTATGCTAACTGAACCAAATTGTGAAACTCACACTTCAAGATGTTCATTATTTTAGTGGAAAGTATGCAGTTACACATGTTGAAATGATGTGCTTGGCTCTTTAGTCTCTCTTACTTCATTTTGTCCTGGACATGATCTTTTAGTAAGAGGTACTTAAATGTTAATTCTTTAGAGGTATAGATGTTTGAGGCATTCAGTCTGTCCTACAAATTGGTGCTTTATTCTTTTATTTTATTTTTGTTTTTTCAACTAAAAAATCAGTTTTATTAAAATCTGAATATGGCTACTGAACATGCAGACTAGCTAGTCCCTAATCATTTGCTTTAGAGGAAAAAAATCCGTTGTCTGAGACATTGTGCTAAAGATTTCTGTTCAGTGTTTTATGGACTTGCAGCTGCAAGATGCTCAGTCATTCTGGCCCTGATCTAGATATGGCGCTTAACTGCTTTGCAGGATCAGCACCAGAGTACTTAACACCTTGCCAGAATGAGTGCATAATCCCCATTAATGGTATGAGTTTCCTTCTCTTCTCAGTAGTGTGGCTTACTGAATTTAATAGAATCACAAATTTAGGAAAGCATTTTGAGCTAATGATCAGTACACAAGTATGTGTATGTATGTTGACTTCTGGGGGAGTTGGTTCTGGCTCTGAAGATGGAATTATGCGATTGTTTCTTTTTGCCTTTTAGGCCCATAGCTGGCAACCTGGAATCAAAAATCCATATCGTGGTGTGGTGGTGTGGCCTGTTCCTGAAAACATTGAAATCACTGTGACACTTTTTAAGGTAGGTTTTTAACGTTTCATGTTACCTCATTTTATATGGCATAAGATATTTCCTGAAAACTTGCACTTAAGAACCCTTCCTTCAAACCAGTTTTCCATAGTGCCTTGTCCTGCAGTTGTGAAGTCATTACCTGCATGCAGATAAGGGCACAGTTAGTTTGAGGGAAAACTAAGGCCCCTTGTAAATACTTAACCGTGTGCTGAACTTAACACACACAAGTAGTCTTGCTGAACAACTCTGGGCTGCTCTCTTCCATAAAATTAAGTATATGCCTATGTGTTTTCAGGATCTCAGCCTTATTTTGCATACAGTCTAGTCAGTTTTGCTTAAAAACGCTCAGCTAGGTCATAGTGAAAACAATCTGTTCCTTGACTGTGAGCTGAAATGTTGGCAGTCCTCATATTCCTCATTTCATTGGTTCTGAAACAGAATTTATCTCCAAATATTGCAGCATTTTAAGGACAGTATAAAAATGTCACAGGGCTTGTGTAATTGCCATGTTAGGAATTGCTGAAAAACAGAACTACGTTGATGGGGAACATTTTAGATCTTTGTGTTTAAGGAAATGCCATTTGCTTTGGTATTTCAAAATAGTTTTATTACAGTGAATCTGTTTTTGTATAGTTAGCCCGGTTCTTATTTACACTGAGGCCAATGTGTGGTGTCTGGCCATGTAAAGTTATCTTAAAGTGGATGTAAACAACAATTACACTTATTTCAAGGCTTTCCTACACTGCCAGGCTACTTACTATAGGTAAGAATCAGCAGTTTTAAAATTCAGGTATGCTGTCATGATCCTTGTTACTTGATCAGGTTTTTTTTTTGTTTTGTTTATTGCTGGAATGTGTTTATTATTTTATCAGTAAGCAAGTGTAATCAAACCTTTCGCTATGCCTACAACCCCAAGCATGCATTTTATTCCAAAGAAAACAAAAAAATTGACAGCACCCTTACTACAGAGAAAATGTAAGCTGGGTCTCAGCAGCCAGGAAGGAGAAGATATAGTCTTCCATTACACCCATGCCTCCTCCATCCCTCCCACATGTGTGCAATTGTGGTTGGGGCAATAGTTATTTTCCCCCTAAGAATTCACAAAGAAAGTGATTTTAAAACATAGGTGTGTTTTTGACCTGTCTTGATTAGCTTTGAATCAGCTGATCCATTTTTGAAGCCATTTTAGTGTAACTCTCCAAGTACCATAATGTATTTTAAAACTGATGAGGTACAGGGCCCTGGCAATGGGAGAGCAACCCTTTAATCTCTTTTGTAGTAGAAAAAGAACAGTGGGGTAAAGTTACCTTCATGGAAGAGCTGTGTGCTGTCATGCGGGAGTTCTCTGTTTGATTCCCAATCTAAGAAAGTTGTGAAATGCTGCACATGCATCATGCTTACTACATGGGGTGGCTGGCTAGTGGAGAAGTGAAAAAGAAAGTATCTAAATTCATACAGCAGCAATCCTTCTGCACAGTTAAGGAGTGGATTAAATGACTTGAAAGGGAGATGTACGTATGTGGTCCTCGACCAGAAGAATGGAGGCTGTAACACTTGGAAGTCCAAACAGGCAGAAAAGTGTTGGCCTGTCTTAACAGCTCTTCAGTGGAAGAGAAAGATGCACTTAAAAAAACCCCTCAATATGAAAGGCAAGTCTTCTATATATTTAGTACTTGGAATGAGTATATTCAGTGTGGCCCTGTCTCCTAACAGCAATTGTTTGTGTTGGTTTAAGTATTAAGATCACAGGCAAGCTGCTGGCTTTATATCCATGTTGGCAAAGTATATTGACTGAACATGTTGCTCTTACAGAGCTGTGTAAGAATGAAAGATAATGAAGTAACACAGTGCTGCTGGCTGTTAAGCAGTGATCTGAAATAGTAGCACAGGACTAGAACAGACTTCCAAAATAGACAGCTATGTGTTTTGGGAAATGATATGTACTGTAGTGGCTCTGAATTTGTAAGTGGCTGTTGAAATGTGTTGCTGGTGGGATTAGGAGATAAGTCTAGGCTTTGAGTGCTGATGAGAATGTTAAGAATATCCTCTTCAGTAGTCACCAGCGGATACTTGAGAACTTAGGAGTGAAGTGTATGTGATTAGTCAGGAGACATGATATTTTGTTATCTCCAAGTCCCTATTTTGTGCTGTTAGCTTGTTTCCGACATTATATTTGTATTTCATGCTCATGCACAGCTATGTATTGAAGTGGTGATATTGCCTCCTACTTACTCCCATTTCAAAAGATACTCATCAAATTAATTTTTGGATTGCTGATAAAGATTTATAATACTGTGAGTCATTTAAGCATGAATCTGAAACATAAATTCACTCAACCTTTCTTAGCTATTTCTAGCTCCTGTCCAGCTGGGTAATGAAGGTGCTAATTAAATAAAACTCTGTTCTATAAGATCATCTTTTTTCTGTAGCAAACTCTACAATTCTTTCTCAATTATATTCTAAAATTTTTGACTGAAATGGGAAGAAGGAAGTATCGTAAAATAATTAATCCATCATGTTAGCTCTGTGATTTGCAATGCTTTCATGTTAGGCGAATTGATTCTTGGCTTTACATTAGTATCATATTTTTATGACTGTACCCTGGAAGTTCATTTTTAGTCATTCTGTAATAGAGATATAACATGTATTTAATTGCAAGTGATTTAAAATGAGAAATATTCAGTGTCACATAAGTCAGATGCTGCAAAGCAGTGGGATGGGCAACCATGGTGACCCCAGACCCTGGTGGGTGCTGACGGCTGCCCCCCCAGCCCCCATGACAAGCAAACTCCAGCAGCTGAAGCTTCACTGCCTCCCCATGACCCCCCCTTTACTGGTCAAGTTCACTGCTCTGTTTTAGCCTTGCAGTCAAAAACCCTATGCCACTCCTTCAAGTGCTTTTATTTTGTTGGCAAAACAAGGCTGTTTGGTCAGCAAAGTGGGGAGGATAGTGTGTACACTTGGGATTGTTTTGTCAACCAAAGGTGACTTTTGTCAACAAAACTTCCTAGTGTAGACAGGCTCCTCTCACTGGAGTAGAGGCTTCTGTAGTAAAGTGATTTGTATATAGTAGTGAAAGGAGTGTGCTAGGAATGGGTGTTAAGTGTCCTATATTAAACTTACGATGACTTAAAAAAACTGCATTGAGAGCAAAGATGTCTGCGTCAGACTCCTCTTACTAGAATGGAGGCTTCTGTATACAAGGTAACCATGTTATGGTATAATAGAGTATGGTATGTACATAAGAGTGGGTATAAGGTAACCTATGTGAGAGTTAAGCTTGACTTTAAAAGTAACTGAATTGGGAACTGTTTTAGAGCTCTCAATTTGTTTTAAAATTAAGGTGATATAATAAATTGCAGTCAACTAGGAGCTTCTGAAGTCAGGAGGGAAAATATAAAGTAGCTTCATGCAGGGCCATATTGTTGCAGGGGCTCAGAAGCGGAAGCCCTGGCCCCCAGCTGAAAGGTGAGGGGGCAGGCTCCAGCTCCTAAACCAGTTACAATAGTCTGCCTCACCGCCCACCCGACTCAGTGCTGGTGGAGTGAAAGGGCTGAGAGCGCACCTGCCCTGCCAGCACTGTGGGAAGGGGGTAGAGGCGGGCTATGAAGCCAGAGGCTGGGTGCTGCACCTCCATCCCACACCTGAGCTGGCTGGTCTGCCCCCACAGGTAGGGTGGGGCGGGTCAGCACCTCCTTGCTCCACCCGGGGGTGGGATCAGCTGGCATGGTCTCCCCTACGCTCCAGCCTACCACAGCTTTCCAGGGCCTCTGGCCTTGGTGGCTGCATTGAGGGCATCACGCTGCCTGCCAGGTGGTCCCCAAAGTGGGAGCACCCACTTGACCCCTCGTCTGACCCCCCAAGCTGGGGGGCAGCCCAGTGCCCCCAGGCCTGTTAATCCGGTCCTGGCTTCATGATGCAAAAACCAAAACAAATACAAATATTTATGTGCGTAATCTATAGCCATTGCCTGTCTGAAGCTAAAGCCTATAACACTTACTTATTTTTAAAATTAAAAGATACTGGGGCAAAGCACATGTTACTGTCCCCAGTTTAGTTTCCTCTTCTACTCTGTACTGCACCTATTGGACACAAGAGTTCTCTGTTTTTATTAGGCAAAGCACAAGCTGAAACTGGTGCACATCTGGGAACTCTGGGCTTAATAAAAAAAGAGAACCCATTTCATTTAAATCATTTAATTTCCTCTGAGGCCATTTTCTCATTTGAAGAAGCACTTCATTTGCTAATGAGAATACAGCGTTAAGATAAACAGTGTCCAAAGCAAGAGACTACGCCCATATGTAGGGTTGTGTTTATCTATAAATGAAGAAGAGTAGGCATTCTTTGAGCATGCTACTGCATTGTAATAGTCTATTTAAGTGGTTTAATTTCTTTTGCTTTAAATTCTTTTCGGTTCTTCAGAGTGGAAATTATGCTGATGCCAGTATTGACCATATACCATGTATGTTGAAACCATTATTTAGACTGATGTATAACGTTGCGCAAAATAATGGATTTATGGCAAGGATGCCATCAAACTTACAGAACTTCCTGCACGCTCCCGCCCTTCACTTTAAATAGCCCTCATAGGTACGTTTTAACAGTACCCAGGAAGGGTCAAAATGGGAGAACACTTCAGTGGAGACAAGGAAATACTTTTCTCTTCACATCCTTTTCATTTTGAATAAGGATGATAAATACTTGCTGATTATAGGAAAAAAACTGAAACCTCTTTTAAGATGCTTGCAGGACCAAGGGCAATATTAATTATGGAATTGTTTCAGGATGAGTTATAATTTAAACCAGTTTTTACAGTTATTGCCTTAATATGAGCCCTTAACAGTTGTATAGGCATGTTTTGCATAATTGAGTACACATAGTGTGAACAAATAGTGCTTTTCATAAAACTGATGTTTATAAGCATTGTCATTTATTGGTGGTGTGCTTTTTTCCACTTTTGTTAATTGTGGTGTAGTATATATAGACTTAGGAATCATAGAATGTCTTTAGTAATTTTACATTTATTTTTAGATGGTAAAGCAATAGAGAGAGCCCCTCAATGTTTAATTTAGTCTATCCTTTACAATTTCCAAGCCTCTCTTTCCTCCCCCATCAGACCAAAATGTAGATTTTGAAAATTATATGTTCACTATAATTAACCAAAATATAATACTGTCGTTTAATCTGTACAGTCACACTCTACAGAGGGATACATATTCTTCAATTATCTGTATTCACAGCTTTACAATATGTTTGCAAAGCATTCTACAAGCATTAACTGATTAACTCCAACAGCAACCTTGTGAGGCAGATATTATTTCCATTTTACATATGGGGGAAACCAAACAGCTTCTGTGACTTTCTATTAGGAATATGGTCAGTGGTAGAGCTGAAGTTAGAGTACCAGTTCCTTTTCCTCAAACTTTTGTTTATTGCTCTAGCCCTCAATTCATCAGTCCATCTTTGTTCAGCAAAGGAAGCATGCATTTAAGTCCCACTGGAACTGAATTAAGCATATGCTGCACTTGAAGTGCTTTGTTGTAGAAGGATGTATTTAAGCAGATGTGCAGATTCTTTTCAGAATTAGAGGCCCTAGTTCCAAGTTGTTCCAAAACTGTTACAGGTTTATAGCCACGCTAAAGTTGTACCAAATTAACTGGATCTGTTTAGATGCTGATTTCCTTAAATCAGTGCAACCCTCTTGTGTGGACTGTCCTAAAAACATTTATATCATGTTTGAGTAAATTGGTAAACTAAATTGATGGAAGACACTCTTAAACCATGCACAAGAGAAGTTGAACAAAATGAAATCAATTTCTAAACTGGTTTAGTTAAATTAGTAAAATGTATGTGTATGGACAAGGTCAGAGTGCTCCTTTAAGTTTATGTAACAATATCCATGCACCAGTGCAGTGCTGGCTCCTAAGTTTACAGATGGACAGCACTAGGGCCTTTGCTGCCGGTGAAAGCTTTCCCAGGGCTTGGCAGAGTGAAGGCAGACAAGAGTAATTTCAGATTCCTAGGAGACTAGTGGGATCCCTTCCCTGTAAGCTGCAGTAAAATTTGGCAAGTGTTTGGTCAGTTTTAAAATCTCCTGCAGTTTAGAAAAGCTATGCATAAATGCAGAGACAGCCACTAGAGCTGTTGCCTAGGTCAGAGGACCCAAGGTTGGAGACTGGTATGGATTAGCATAATTGAACAGACACTTCTCAGTAACCCAGAAATTCTGGAGAGAAAGAGAGTAAGAAAGGGTTTGCTGATGTGACTGATACATTTGAAAAACTTCACTCAACTCCAAATGGCTGTGGGTTGGTGATAAGTGCTGCCTGTCTGTAAGTCTTCAATGTATATTGAGCCAAACATCTAATTCTTTGTCCAGGCATGTTAATACAATTTTAAAGTATTGAAAATCTTTTGGCTCCTGCCAGCTCATGTCTGTATTGCAGACTTTTGTGTTGGAGTTAGTGTGAACAGGTTTTGGACTAACTGGGCCATTAAGGCAGCCAGGTTAACTTTACCTAAGCACCTCTGCTTTTCAGGATTTAAGCATTGGTTTGCCTGTGTGTGTGTTTGTAATGTATTTCCCTTATATTCCCTTACACAGCTTTTGCTGTGTTTCTTCATTGTGTATGCTATTTACTGAGATACATTCATAAAGTTCCATAAGATGAGTCACATCTGCTTGATTTTGCAGGAAAGACTGTTCTTCTAACACAAGATTTTGAATCAGCTGTATTGCAGCCTGTTTACAAACATGGTGATAAGTTGTAGTGTACTTGCTGAGTCCTTCACAGGTAGGGTAGAGGTGCATTCATTGTGGTATGTCTACCAGATGGAATTCAGTAAACTAAAAATCTTAGGTGTTACTGTATGTCAGCTAAACTGATTTCCCTCCCTTATAACTACTATTTAGCTTTTTCCTGCAAACTTAATAAACTGTACACTCATACTCTCACTGAGGACTCCTTACATGCTAGATTTGAAGTTTCCAAGTCCAGTCACTTAAACTAAATGATAGTTTGAGAGTGAGGAGAGGAAGTGAGATCTTATTTGGGGGGGGGGGGGGGACTTTCTTTCTGCCGAAGCAAATGAAAGAATTGGCTTAGCTCTCAGAAGTGTCACCTATTGACAGAGACACAAGCACTGAAAAGATCAGCCCAAAGATGCATGTTCCAGTGTGTTTGAAAATAAGGTTGAAAGAGGAACTGTATTATAACCATAAATATGGAGGCACTTACTGATGATCTCTACAATGTTATTGGGTAATTAGAAAGTGCCAGTATATGCACTTCAGCAGAATTCTAAATATTTCATTGTAGGTGCAAGAATGAAGTGAGAGTAGCTTCCTGTCTTTTCAGGTATCCATGTATCCTAAGATCTATGCAGAGTTTTTCCCACATTTTCCATATTTCAGAAAATATTAGAAGATTAGCCACTGATATTTTTATTAAACCATGAAGATAGTATGTCATCAGCTTTAGAGCTGAAGTGTACTGCATGTGTGCTAAATATGCATCCTTTGAGTGGTGTATTATTATGCCTTCTTGCATTATTAATTTCATAAGACGTTGTTACAGAAATATGGAAGAAGAAGATTGTAGATTGGTTGTAGCTGTTTGACAGAGGTCATTTTATTTTTAAAATTCATTTTTATTTTATGAAAAACACAGCTTAAAATATTTTAACAGTATGTGGGAACTGTGCACTTAAATCAAGAAGTAATTTTTGCAATATAAAACTGTTCTGCATCCATATCGATAAGAACAAACAAGGAGTCCTGTGACACTTTTTAAAAGACATCTCTCACAAAAGCTCGTGCGATAAGTACATTTGTTAGTCTTTAAATGTGCCACAGGACTCCTTGTTTGGTTTGCTGAACCAGACTAGCACAGCTACCCCTCGAACATATCCATAAGATATCAGAAATGCTCTACCAAAAGGCCGGATTTTGTAGTCCTTACAGGGTTGATCTATGAACCATTGAAGACAGTAGAAAGACTTAAGTTTTTTTTTTCAGAGGGCTTTGGATCAAACCCTACATGGTCAAAAAATATTGCTGTTTGGTTGTAAGATTTTGCCTTGATTCTGTAAGTGGTAGAAGTACAAGCTCATGCTGAAAGTAAAGGAAAAACAAAACAAACAAAGAAAAGCTATTCAAAATATTAGAGATCAGTCACTTATTTTATTGGGGTATAAATATTAAAATATAAATGATTAATGAGCCCTTTATGCAGTTTTTATGCTATTTCAGTTTTTAAAAAGGTAATCACCCTAGGACAAATCATTAAAATGACAAGTATTAATAGCCGGATGGTGGGAAATGGTTTCTGTTCTATTGATATGAGGTATGGGTAATTCAGCCAAGTTGTCATACAATTTGATTAATTCTGTTTACATATAGTAGTCCTACTGAGTTGATACACATGACATTATGTGAACTGAAAGTTACAGGTACCTTAATTGCAGCATGCAGCTATCCAGAGATATACATTGTTTGTGTATCTGGATAACCACTCTTAAATCATGGTAGCTTATTGTACATTATGTTCTTTTCTCTCGCTTTAAAATTTTATAAAAGCTATATGGTATGGTTTATAGCTGGTTGCTAGCTTCATTTCTTTTGACTTCTTGTACTCAAAATGCGCCCAACAATAATAGATGTGAAATATATTTTAAAGCACAGATTTCCTTGCTGCAACCTTGTAGCCATTAAATACAGCCCCATTACATCATTTATTAAACAGAATATTTCATAAGTGGCTCTGAAGCTTTTGCTTTATTTACTCATTGTGTGTGTGTGCTATTGAGACACATTAATAAGAGTTCCCCTAAGGTGAGTCATGACTTTACATGTTGCTAAGGTCTTTGCAATAAATTGAGCCTACTCTGCTGAAGTTTGCAGGAAGAGCTGCTCTTCAGCTGTCTCCGTATCATAGTGTTTATAATAAGTTTAATATGACAGCTCCATGAAAACATTATCACAGCAGAGGAATCACAATCACTACCATAGAAGAGATGAATTATTTAACAGAGCAAGTATTTGATTTCTTCATATAGAAAGAAGAAAATTTTGGAAATAAATAATCATGTAAGTATACTTTTTCAGCAGTTATTCATGTAGTAAGCTAGTTATTTACAAAATCATTAATTATACTGGTTCATTTTAGAGAGAGACCTTCTCAAGTGATCTCTCAAATCCATTGTAGTAAAGATAAAATACTGCTTTACAGTGCTGCCTTAATGCTTATATATTGGACTTGAACAAAATGAAAAATGAAAAAAAGCCTAGGTGGTTAGGCAGAGAACAACTGAAGGTGAGTTGAGGATGAAGGATAATACAGTCTTGTAATAGACTCAAAAAGAAGAAATGGTATGGATTAATAGAGAAGAAGGAAGTGAAATCTCTGATTAGTTTTATACTTCTATTTACAGTGATGGACTAAAATTGCCTTAATAGATTAACATTATAGAAAGGATTTAGAGAACAAAAATGATTAAGGGGCTAAGGGACTAAATTTATGCATAACAGTTAAATGACGACTATGGGGTTATGACATCCATCTACAAATATTTGAAAGATTTTAAACAGTAGGGTGGCAGAGGAATAATTGAGTGATTCATGGATTGTAACGAGGGATAATAGGATGAAATTGAGGAACGGAAAAAGCCTGAATGTAAGGATAAAATCCTGAAACCAAGTTTTGTTAGTAGGAGAAATAAATCTCCCAAGAAAAACAAGGAGCCCTGTTGCATTTAAAGACTAACAAATTTATTCACTGCATGAGCTTTTGTGGGAGAAAATCCCAGTTCATCAGCCACTTGACAAATTGGGATTTTCTCCTACAAAAGCTCATGCAATAAATAAATTTGTTGGTCTTCAAAAGTGCTACAGGGGACCTTGTTTGTTTTGCTGAACTAGACTAACATGGCTGCCCCTTTGGAACTTGAATCTCCTAAGAGAAAAGGTACAGTTTTCTCTTAGAGATATTTAAAACTAGTTTGGGTGAAGTACTGCAGTGGAAAATTTCTGTAGGACGAATCCTGCTTTGTTGTTGGAAGGGGCGTGAATTCAATAACTGTCTTCATCGTATCTTAATTTCTAATAATTTAATGTACATTAGATCAGTATTTTGCAGCCAGTGTGCCAGGCCTGACGTTCCAACAGGCTGGAGCAGGTGTGCTGTGGAATCTTTTAAAAAACTACTTGAGTTCTGGATTGGCTCATGAATATTTATGAGTTCATTTGGAGACAATGTGTCAGTGTGCCTTAAAATAATGAAAGGTGTCAAGATGTGCCACACAGAGAAAAGGCTGGGAACCACTGCATTATATCATTGAGTTGAGATGGACATAACTTATTACCTCAGAAATTACTGTCTAGCATATGAAGGCCATAGTACGTCTTTCTGTGGATGCAAGGGGTCTTATTTGCTGAACAAGAGTTGACCAAAGAAGGAAACTGTTCTGATACAGGGAGGATATTGGTGTAACTTAAAGTGACATGAAAGATTCAACCTGAGGAGTTGCATTGGGTTTCCTGATCACACAGGTCGTCCTTAGGAATGTGAAGATAAGGAACGTGACCTCTGCTGTACCAGAGCTATTGTTTGATCTAGGCTAGACATTATTGTCTACCTCTGTTCTCTGCACAATGTGGGACTGTTGTAGTTGTCAAGAAAGAAGGGGCTTTAGAAATGAAATTGAAAAATTGGTGCTCCTGAATGAACAGTGATAGACTCATGGGATCTGTTCTGCCTGCATCTCTTGTTTGTGCTTGTTTGCACAACTAGTTAGAATTTAAATGTTGTGGAGGTCTTGCATACTGAAACTTGTGTTTTTCCCACCCCCCCAGGATCCCCATGCAGAGGAATTTGAAGATAAAGAGTGGACATTTGTCATAGAAAATGTAAGTCAGAACATAGTCATGTTTTTTCGTTTGTTTTGTGACACTTAATGACTCTGAAGATTCATATGGCTCATGTTAAGACTATTGGAAAGGAGTGAGTTAAATTTGAGATGTTAGACCACAACTAAAATTTAATACCACAATAATAACAATAAAGTTACCTTATTAAAATAATGTTTATGTATAAGAACGGCCATTACTGGGTCAGAGCAATGATCCATGTAGCCCAGTATCCTGTCAGCCATTCCTAACCCCTGGCAAACAGCTGTCCATGTCCATCCTGGTTAATTGATGGACCTGTTCTCCAGGAACTTATCTAGTTCTTTATTGGACCTCATTATAGTCTTGGCCTTTACAATACAGGACTCCACAGGGTGGCTGTGTGTTATGTGAATAATACTTCCTTTTGTTCGTTTTAAACTTGTATTAATTTCATTTAATGGTCCCTAGCCTTTGTGTTATGAGAAGTAAATATCATTTCCTTATTTACTTTCTTCATACCGGTCATGATTTTTACAGACCTTTAACATATCCCACCTAGTTGTCTCTTCAAGGCTGAAGACTCCTAGTTTTATTAATATCTCCTCATATGGAAGCTTTTCCATATCCCTAGTAATTTGTGTTGCCCTTTACAGTACCCTTTCTGATTCCAATACATCTTTTTTGAGATGGGATGATCAGATCTGCATGCAATATTGAAGATGTGGGTGTAACATAGATTTATAAAGAGACAATATGATATTGTCTGTCCTATTATTTGTCCCTTTTGTAAAGATTCCCAACATTTTATTAGCTTTTTGGACTGCTGCTGCACGTTGAGTAGATATTTCCAGAGAACTAGCCATGATGGCTACAAGATCTCTTTCCTGATTTTCTAAATTGCTGGTAACGGCAATTTAGACCCATAGTATCTTAACTTTCCTGTAGGCCTTGGGCTCCTATATTTTGTGGGTACCCCACCATTCTGGCATCCCCCAGCTGCTCTGGGGAAGGAGTGGTCTCTACCTGCAGGATGTGGTGTTAAGCCTTGGGGGGGGGGGAGGCTATTCAAATGCAGGCTTGGCTCTGCTGCCCCTCCTCCCCTCTGCACTCAGGAATTAAAGTATAATTTGGGGTGGCCCACAACCCTCCTAAATTGAAGGGCCCCCCTCAAGCTGGTGCAGCCCCCTCCTTGCACCAGTGCAGGCCCCCTTCACCCAGCCCAGCTGTTCAGGGTTAAAATATAATTTGGGGGAGCCTGGAACCCACTTAAATTTCCAGGCCTGGCTCACGCAGCTCCAGGCCCCATCCTGCACGTCCAGGCTACCCTCATGCAGGTCCGAGCCCACAAATGCCTTCCCCCCACCCTAGCTCCTGCCCCCCAGCCCAAGTAGGCATTTGTGACCACTTCTGAGTACCACATGCATCAGCTATCGCTCCGTTCCACACCCCCACAACCACCCCCACCCACCCCCAGCTACACATCAACTCCCACTCTCCTCCAGCCACACACACCACACCCTGCTACACACACACAGCCAGGTACACATCCCCAGCTACACACACACACACACACACACACACACACACACACACACACTGCCCCGCACAACCCCCAGCAGTTCTCCTTGTCCCCCAGCAGCTCCACACCCCACCATCTCAGAAGCCAGTGCCCCCAGCCCCACCGCAGGGCTCTCCCAGGCCCAGCCGAGGCCTTACCTCAGCTGTTTGCATGCTGGCTGACTGGAGACATTTCGGCTGGGGGGCTGGGAGCTGCTTCCCAGCCACAAGGTGCTCCCGCCCTACAGGGTGGAAATTTACAAACTGCTAGCATGCAACAGCACTCTGCTGGCTGGGCTTAAGGTGAAAGAGGGCCTAAGGTGGAATGCACCAGAACTCTGCGTGCCGGCTGCTGTATCTATTTTTAGGCCCCCCTGGAATGCTGCATTCTGGTGCATTCCTTTCTTTATAGGGGGGGCCCGGAACGCTGCCCACCTAAAAATAGGGGGCCCCAGAACTGTGTTGCAGTGCATTCCCCTTACTTTAACCCCTGTCTGAACTTATCCCTGTGTGACACCTGCCTTTTCTGCTTCAGCCCTGCGGCCCAGCACAAGCTTGGATGGAGACAGCCTCACTCCTTTGCCTGGGGAAGAGGGGGAGTGCTGGCTTAGCTCTTCACAACATGTGGGTGAGGGAGGAACCTAAGAACAGGAGCAGCTGCCGTGCAGTCTCATGAGCCCCTCACCCATTGTGAAGGGCTGGCCCAGCCTGACCCGGCATTCTGTACTTAGCCACTGCTCCAGCCCCACAACCCAATGCCAGGTCAGATAGGGAGGCTTCAGTCCCTGGCCTGGGAAACCGAGGGGACGGAGGCACCAGGCTGGCCTTTCACGACACACAGGGAGCCTGGTGCACTGAAGCCCCCTGTTTCCTGTGCATCATGAAGGGCTGGCCCAGAGCCCCCAATGAGCAAGGTTCCAGAACTGCCTTACTGTCACATGTGCTGCAGGTGGGATCAGTGGCGGTCAGCACCAGGCTCCCCACCTCACCCTCTTCTAGTGACACATCAGTCTGGGTCATTTCTCAGATTTGTCACCTACAAAGAATTTGGAAAGGTTTAGAAATATTCTTCACATCCTCAGCTTTGAAAATTAATGCAAAAAATTTGCTTAGTTTCTCTGTAATAGCTGTTATCTTCTTGGTTGTTTAGCAGGAAAGCTTCTGATATACTTTAAAAAAAAATTGCTGTTACTTTTTGAGTCTTTGGCTAACTGTTCTTCAAACTCTTTTTCAACCTTCCTAATTGTATTTTTATACTTCATTTGCCAGAAGTTATGCTCCTTTCTGTTTTTCTCAGAAGGATTTAAATTCCACTTTTTCAAGGATACCTTTGTGCCTGTAGCTGCTGCTCTTACTTTGTTGTTTAGCCATGGTAATACTTTTTGGGTCCTCTTGCTGTATTTTTTTTAATTTGGGGTATACATTGAAATTGAGCCTTTAATGAAGTTTCCATGCTGCTTGCAGGGATTTTGTTTTTGTTACTGTAACTTATAATTTCTGTTTAATTTCCTCACTTTTGGGTAGTTCCCCTTTGTAAAATTCAGGTACTACTGTGGTGGGCTGCTTAGGTGTCCTCCCCCTACAGAGATGGTATATTTTATGGTCACTCTTACCAAGCAGTTCACCTATAGTCACCTCTTAAACCAGCTCCTGTTCTCCACTTAGGACTTAATCAAGAATTGCCTCTCCTCTTGTGGGTTCCCGGACTAGCTGCTCCAAGTACAGTCATTTAAGATATCAAGAAACTTAATCTCTGAAGGCCATCCTGAGATGACAAGTAGTTGAGGTGCCATGATATTTACAATATAGGGAGGCAGTTTAAACAAACTTCAACATCCATCTTGCTGTAATTTTCATGAACATTGGAGGGAACATCTCTTCATGATCTCAAGCACAGCTCTTTTTTTCTGATAATAATAGCAAATCTTTATATAGTGCCATTGGATTTCAAAATTCTTGACAAACTGAGGAAGGGAGATAAAATAACTAGCCCAGGGTCACCCAGCAGGCCATCGATGGAGCTAGAATTTGGATATGGTGTCTTGGGGCCCCATGCAGTTCCTTTTTCACTAGATCATCATGTCCTTGTCCTGTGTGTTTAAAAAAAGATGACTACTTTTTCAGACTGGCCACTGTGTGTCCCCATTATTGTGATGAAGGCAAAGAGTTTTCAGACTTTTCAAGGAAGAGTTGTTGGATATTTTGCGCAAGTGAAAATGTACAAAATGGAAGTCAGGAATAGGGAGATCATATGAAGGGGGGGGGGTTTGGTTGGTTGGTTGGTTGGTTGGTTGGTTTGTTTTTTTTTTCTTTTTTAATTCTTCCAAATAATGTGAGACTTCTGATGAAAACCACAAAAAAATGGTAACACTGCTATGGCTAGCAGAACCTTTTATTCTTGGTGATGGTGCAGTAATATTTTTGTATTTATAATATAAGGAAGGAACCTACAAACTCAGCTTGGATTCTGAGAGTTTACATGAAAAAATACTTTTTTCTGTTAAAATATTTGATGGAAAAAGTATTGCAAGACAAACATGGAATGCCATAATGACTTTTATAGAGCCATTTTTTAGAGCTGAACCACACTTCAGTTATTTGATGACTGTTACTGAATTGTCCAAATACGTCTAGTATGTTCTGGATTGCTTAATAGGGCCATAAACTCCAGGGTAAACTCCATATGTTTTGCTGCTCAATGTGGCTAATGATCCATTGATTTCAGTATCATGTTAAAAGCATAGAACAATTTGGAAAGAGTCATCTACAAAACAGTTTTTATGTTCTCTGGGTTTTTAAATGTCAAGTTTCTATTTTAGTTTATAGGAATTGCTAAATAGGATATTACTTAGTTATTGTTTGTCTTTTGTTTCCTTTTCTCACTTAGTTCATTTTAATTAAGGAAGTCTCCATCTCCCCTTTCCAAGAGTGCTACAGAAATAAGCAAAGTATTCTGGAAGGAAACAATATACTTTGCATCCCTTCAGTCTACATTTCTGGGTATATTTGGGTTTCCTGTGGCATTGGTGTAAGTTCTGTCAAAGATTATGGTGGGCACTCGATGCCCTGTTGGCTGGACGCTACTGTTTCCTTTCACATAGGAAAAGAAATTGTCATGTGCTGTAACAGGATATGTTTGGAAATAGCATGAGGAAACAGCACATGTGAGTGGCTCTGCAATTTTGTTTTGACTTGGCAATTCCCAGTTTAGCCTTATTTCCTCCACCACAACCCTTGGCAATGGCATTGAAAGGGGAAGCAATGCTAAGTTCAAAATTTCTCTCCCCTCAGGAGCTTGCAACCTGATTATCATTGGGAGAGCCCTGAAGTTATATATATTGATCTGGGGTGTACAAAATTGGCTTACACCTAGGTGCTAGCAATTTTGCTTTTGGTTACCAGAGGGCACTCCTCCATTACATTTCTGCAGTGGAGCTAGGCAACGGGCTACTAAAACTGGTCACCATGGTGACCAGAAACAGATTTTGTCAGGGCCTGATACAGACATAGCTAGATTATACAGTTTTTGGAAAAGTCAGCATAGAGACAGGTATCTCTTTTATTCAGCATTTGTGTGAAGTGCCAAAACAGGACACTGGACTTCCTAGGTTATCATACAAGTCATTTAGCTGCCTTCTGCCTCAGTTCCCTGTGTGTAAAATGATAATGAATAGTATCTCTGAGTATTGTGAAGAGAAATGCATTAAAGATTGTGAGGTGTTTGTATGCTACAGTAATAGGCACCATGCTTGTACCCAAGAAAAATAGTTTTGACTATCAGAATATTAAAAAGGACAAAGCAAGAAGGCAGAGGGCTTAAGCTAAATCTGCGAATCTCCCTCTTAGGAGCCAGTTCTTTATAAGTTTGTAAGAAAGAAAATTTCAGAAGTTAACTTTTTCCCACATACACCAGACTCAGAACATTTGTCTGACTCCATCAGGCTCCTTCAGTCTTCATGCTTTGCTTTTTATCCAACTCAGCAAAAATATTAAATATTATGCAGAAAGGGGCCTGAAATTCCTTTAAAAAATAAACATCTCCTCAAAGTGCTTTCACAAAGAGCTGAACTCTACTGAAAGAATGGATAGGGCAAAGAGAAGAAAGTGGGTGGCAAGGAAATGGCCCAAGAAAAATAAAAGTTATTTTGGCTTGAAGCGGATGTTTGAGCTTGTAAATAGGGAACTAGAACATGGAATAATATGATTTAGGCAGCTACAGCTGACAAATTATCTTGGTACAGGACCTAATATTACTTTGCTCACTTTAAAAAGTACAACTGGGGCTTCAGGTGCTTGGAAATGGCTGACATTTCAGGGACAACGTGCAGTGGTGTTGTGTATTGAGATTGAGAAGAATTGCATAGGAAGAAGAAGATGATACAGGATTAGCTGAAGGAAATAAAGTAAGAATAATTTTGAAAATAATCAGTGTAGAATGCAGACACTTGTATTAGACGGATTAGTTTGTGGTGTGTTTTTTGTTTGTTTAGGATTTACTTTGCTTTTTATTGTAACTTAGAAACACTGAGTGTAGAAGTTAAATCCTCCCCCTGAGGCTGCAAAATTCTGATTAAAATTATGGGACTTGCATGCATATCAAGAGGAATATATACCTTGACCTATTTTGCAGTGTCTTTTTTAGGAAGTTCACAGTGAAAACATACAGCTTTTTTAAATCATACTTCTATGCTTATGAAATACCTTTATTAATATCCTCTCTCTTCATTTAAACAAAGAGTTCCTGTACAGTAGTATTGTAAGTTTGCCCATGTATCCCTTTCTGTGTGTTTTCAAAGCACTGTGGACAAACAGGGCTGCTTCTGAGAATGATGTTGGAATTGGTCGCCATGCTCCTAAACCTACAGCTTCTATTCAGGTTGTTAACAATGGTTTAAGTTAACGTCAGTTTTGCTTCTTTCTTTGTTACATGCACATGTACCCTTCAGGATTGGATTGAGACCACCAACTCATTTCACACAAGCTACCAAATAGTTATCTGAATGATAGTGACCAGACTTTCCTGACTCACGCTTGATTTGAAGAGCTATTCTGGAACCGAAAGTTCACATTCTCACCAATTTCCTGAACTGTCCAGGCCTCAGAGTCTGTCTTAATGGCTGGTTTTCCTGTAAAAAGGTGCTTGAGAGATGCACAATGTCTTGTACAGTTTTGAAATAGTCAACCATGAAAGCTATTGGAAAGGCAAGAAAGGTGATAAACTAATAATACTTGAGAAGTTGAAAAAATCTTTTTTTAAAGTGTAATAGCACCACTCAGTGGTGAACAAAGAAATGTCTGTCTGTCTGTTTAGGAAACTAGCAGCCTTATTACTTTGTACTAAAGCTTGCTTACACTTTAAAATAATTAGTCCTACAGAACACCCAGTTGTTGAATATTTTATTTTAATTTCCAAACTTCCTGGAAAAAAGATTTTTGTGTTCTTCCACCTTTGGAATACTGTCACTGGAAGTAGTTGTAGCTTTGTGCTTTTTTAGGGGGGGAAAAAAAAAAACCAAAAAACCATCCTTGTCATCTCAGGGAGCATGGTATGTGTTCAGCATGACCCATTGATTGCCATAATTTTAGTTTGAAAGGTATTATAAGATTTTAACTTGACATCTATGATTCTGTGATTTATCTGTTCCATCTCCCTGTCCAGCTTTTCCTATGGCACTTTTCAGTGTTTTATCTAGTCTAGTTGTAAAGTGCCCCAACAAGGTAAATTTCACCATTTTCCATGGATAATGATTCTACAGACTAATCCATCCCACTGTCAGCAAATTTTCTTAATATTTCAACCTAAATTTTCATTTTCTTCTCCCTCCTTTCCTTCTTTGATGTTTATTTTCTTTGCATATTTATAGGTTGCTCTGTTGTCCCCAGTTCTGCATTAAGTGCACTATGAATATTTTGCTATCTGAATTTTTTCCCCATCAGACAGATTTTTCCCATCTCTTTATTTTTGTCACTTTTTTTTGCTAGCCTTTGCATGCAGGAGAGAGAGAATCCCATAGGTAGGTGTTAGACCTGTACCAAACTTTTCAAGGGTAATGGGTCTTCAAACCATTAAGGATTGATAATTGGTCTATCTTACCCACTCAGTTCAGAGAGTAGTACCTAGTTATCCTCAATTATAAAAACTAATCTAACAAGATACTTTTTCTAGCAGGTGATCATCTCTTCCTTCATGTATATAGTGTAGTTTGAACAGGTACCATATTCCACTCTAGTGGTTTTCAACCAGTGTTCCGTGAGAACTCTCCTAGTGTGTCGGGAAATTTTGTACAAAGATAAGGCAAATCATTGTAAAACAAACAGCCTTTCATCTTAAACAATATTCTATCCAACCCAAATTACAATTCACAAAACTTGTGAAAATTAATCATCAAATTAAAAGCAAGGTATCAGTCTTTTTATTCTAAAACATGAACATTTTAAACACAGCATGGCCAAAGGCAAAATTGAGATGTGTATTTTTTTCCAGTAGATTTGAAACATTAATACATTTGATGTTTCTTGAACTTGTTGTATGCACTATGTTGCAAACGTTTTTAGTAAGACTGTGCCCATAGTAAATGTAAGTAAATATGATGTTCATGAGCAATCAATTCAGCTGAAAAAAGTGGTTGTGCCATGGAATTGTTTGTCTCGTTAAGTGTGCCACGTTACTGAAAAGGCTGGGAACCACTGTTTCACTCTGTTGGCCTTCTCTCCCTTAATGATCTAAGTCCTGGCCTTCAGTGTTAATTGTTCAAGATGTGACTTTGAGTTGGAACATATCACATGGATTACTTCTTTTGGAGAGACACTGAAGAAGAGAATTTCTAGTAGAAAACGTAAGTAACAAGGAGAGTACATACTTACTATTTCACAGACTGTGTAGGATTCATAACTTCTCCCTATCTAAGTGAGCAATCTGTGCATAATTATCTGAGAGAGCTTTTGTCTCAAGGGTATTTTTGGCACTTAGAGAATTTTTGAGTGTGTAATCTAGATTCAAGTTCACGCACAATTGAGTTTCCCCACAACACTGGTCTTTTTTTAAAATTCCCTATGAGACACAATTGTAGAAATGTAATCAATTTCAAATAAAGGCCAGTTATGCAAGGAAAGTTCAACTGTGCTTAAGTACAGGCTGTATTGAATGCTATTTGTAAATTTTCTAGTTCATGGAGGAAGGGATGGGGGTGAGGAAAGAAATTGTGAGCCAGAAATATAAATGACATTTTTAGTAGTTGCTAAAAGAAACCTGTAATGGCAAATTGATCTCAGCATTTTGACAACCGGCATTCATCCCACCTGCAAAGATGATGGTGGAGAGCGTCTTATTTGAAATGTTTCATCTAATATTAAAAAGAAAAGAAAGAAAGAAAATCTGATTTTTTCCCCTTTCTTATTATGTGTGGAATAGGGATGTAAAAGGTTAATTGTTTAAATATTTTAATAGTTATCAGCTGTTTAAATGTTGTAAATCTGCATATCAGTTCTAATTCAGCTGTTTCCTCTTTGAAGTCTTGCTGTCCCATTGACTTTCTTGAGCACAGTTGTTAACAAGGCATCCACAGAGTGACTAGAAAGATGGAAGTGCTCAGCTACTGGTGAGTGTGGTGATTTCTGATGTCAGTTTTGTGATCATTTAGTCTTTTCCACTGAGATTATCCTGTTTGTCCAATGTATAAGGCGTGGGGGCATATGTGGCACGTGATGGCATAAATCACATTGGCGGATGAGCAGGTGAATGAGCCCTTGATGGAGCAGCTGGCTTGATTGTAAGTGGGACATCAAGACTTCAAAGAGGAAACAGTTGAATTAGAATTGATATGCAGATTTGATTGGGTGAAAGCAGGATTAAATTGCAACTATGGCTTCTTTTCCTATTACAACAGGTGATTTGACTTCACCCTCCTCTATGTGCTGTTTCCCAGTGCTTGAATCTTAACAACTGCTTTGATTTGCTGTTACTGTATGACCTGATCCCATGTCTTACACTCCCTTGCATTTATTTTCATCCCATCTTCAAAGCATCTGATGAAGTGGGACTTTCTTCATGAAAGTTCATGTGATAAATAAATCTGATAGTCTTTAACTACCACAGGACTCCCAGTTTCTTTTGTACAAAATAGACCTATGTTTTAAAATGTGTTAATTAAGAATTAAAGTAGGCCTATGTATTAAAATATGTTTATTAAAATGACTGTTTTAAAATGTGTTTTATTGTAAATAGAATTAAGTAATTGGCTTTAATTAATGTAATTTGTGTGAACTTTGAAATTTAATTTTTAGAAAGTTTTAAATAAAATTTTAAAAGTTTTTTTAAAAATGGGGAGAAGAAAAGAAAGAAGGATGAGAAAAAGAAGGAAGAAAGGGAAGAGAGGGAAAGAGGAAAGGAAGGGAGAGGAAAAAGAGAAAAGGGGAAAAGGAAAAGGGAAAAAGAGAAAAAAGGAAGGAAACAAGAAAGGAAGGGACAGAAAGAAAAAAAGGAAAGGAAGTGAGAAGAGAAGGAGAAAAGGAAGGTAGAGAAAGAGAAGAAAGAAAAAAAGAAGGAAAGAAACAAGGAAGGAAGAGAAAGAAAGAAAAAGAAAAAAGAGAAAAAAAGAAAGAGAAGGAAGAAAAAAGAAAGAAGGAGGGAAGAAAAAGGAAGTAAGGAAAGCAAGAGGAAGGAAAACAGGCAGCAGGCTCCACCTCCTTCCCAGCTCCCCAGCAGCACTCCTACCAGTGCCAAGGCTGCCCAGAAGCTCTGCTCTGCTCAGCTCGGCGGCTGAGATCCGAGCAGCTGGTAGGCAAGGAGGCATCGTCACTGCCCAAAGCCCTGTGGTGAACGCTGTCTCCAAGCCCGAGCCTCTCGCAGCAGCCAGTCTTTCTTTCTTTCGTTGTCCAGTCCAGCGCTGCAGCAAGAAGCTCAAGCTCGGGCTCAGAGACAGCGGTCACTGTGGGGCTTTGAGCGCTGACAGCACCTCCTCACCATCCAGCTGTTTGGGTCTCAGCCGCCAGTCCTCATTCCCCTGCGCCACAGGAAAATGTGGTGTGCTGGGGCCGGAAAAGTTGTGTGCGCACGCGCACACGCACGCCTTAGAGGGAACAGTGGCCAGCAGGCTTGCTCCCACCCTCCCAGCATTTAATTGTTTAAACTTTCTATTTTTAGAATGTTTAAATGGGTTTAAAATTAAACTAATTTTTACATCCCTAGCATGGACTAATTTCTCTTCCTGTAAACATCATGTGGAGGAAGGGCAGGGCTTCCAATGAGGGAAGGTCATCAGTTGCATCAAATTCTATGGTGGTTTTATGATATGGATAAATGGCTGCTGCTAGAATGAATGGGGAGACTGTCAAACTGAGGTTGTTTCTGGCTTAACAGGTCTTCATCGTCCTAGTAAACTAAATCCTTTGTGATGGTTCCAGATCTTAATGAAGCTCTGATTTCTGCCAGCTAGTAAACACATAGATCCAAAGCCAACTCTTGTTATTGTTTTCTGGCCTTCATAATAGGCTCCTCTGTTCTCTGTATTTTTTATCCATTTCACTGTTCTGTTCTATATAGATCCTTACATGGTGTTCATTAACATATTATCCAAGTTCTTCTAAATGGGGTAGTAGTTACCTACTGCACCATGTGTCAAAATCACAAAAGTGATGGACATAGCTGCTTCCCTGACACTCACCTTATTCCTTTTTTAATGCAACTGACTTACAGATTCCAAACCAGAAGGAACCATTGTGATCATCTAGTTTGACCGCCTGTGTGATACTGGCCAAGTGGCCAAGAACATCCCCAATGTAATTTCTAGGACATATATTTTAGAAAAATATCCAATTTTCATTTTAAAATTGTCAATGATAGAGAACCCACCACAACCTATGGGAAATTGTTCCACTGATTAATTACTTTCCATGTTAAAATGGTACACATTATTTCCAGTCTAAATTTTATCTCGCTTTAACTTCCAGCCATTGAATTGTGCTTTATTTTCTCTGAAAAATTAAATAGCCCTTTCATTATTAAATATTTGTTCCCTATGTAGGTACTTATAAACTGTAATCAAGTCACTCTTTAACCTGCTCTTTTTTTTTTTTTTTTTTTTAAACTAAATAAACTGAGCTCCTTGAGTCTTTCACTGTAAGGCTGGTTTTGTAATCCATTAATTATTTTCATGACTCTTTGCTGAACCCTCTCCAGTTTTTCAATATCCTGCTTGAACTGTGGATGCAATTCTGTGCCCAGAATTGGACACAATACTCCTGCTGCAGTTACACCAGTGCCAGATACAAGAGTAAAATAACCTCTCTGCTTCTGCTCGAGTTTCTCATTCATGTATCTGAAGCCCTTTGGTTCTTTTGGCCACAGTAAAATACCAAAGGGGTAGCTGCGTCGGTCTAGTCTAGCACATAAAACAAGAAGTCCTGTGACACTTTTAAAGACTAACAAATTTATTTATTGCATGAGCTTTTGTGGGTTAAAATCTCACTTCATCAGAAACTTTGAAAGGTAAAATATCAGGAGCTTATTTTCAGCTCATTATGCACCAAGACCCTCAAATCACTTTCAGGGTCAGTGGTTGCCAGGATAGGGTTCCTTATCCCAGTGGTTTTCAAACCACTGGTCAGGGTCCAGTACTGAGTCGCAGGCTGCGAAGTATTAGGTCACAGTGCTCCTGGCTGCTGCCACTGAAAGACTGGAGTGCACTGCTCAAAGATGTAATTGCTGGGTCATGGGCATAAATGATTTTTTTCATATGGGTCCCGAGGAAAAAAGTTTGAAAACCACTGCCTTATCCTTTAGGTATGACCTCTGTTCTTTGGTTTTAGATGTGTACATTTACCTTTGGTTGTATTAAAACAATATTGCTTGCTTGTGTCCACTTCACCAAGTGATCCAAATCATTTTGGATTAGTGACCTGTCTTCTTCATTATTTACCAAAACACGCAGTTTTTGTGTCACTTGTAAACATTATAAAAATTATTTTGTTTTCTAGGTCATAGATAGAACTGTTAAATAGCATAGGGTCAACGCATCTTAGAGATGCATCTTTGCGTTTCTGCAGAAAGAGCAGTGCCTTTCACCTTTCAGCCACTGATGCAGTAGGTGAACAAGAAATGCTGTTTGTTCTTTCTCTGTCCTTCACTTGAAGATGATTTAAGACAGGGGTACAGAGAAAACATTCTTCTGAATAGCTTAAAACAGGCCTCAACAAATCTGTGTCTCGTTACCATGGAGACCAGTTTTAATAGCCTGTTGCTTAGCTCCACTGCAGAAAGATAATGGAGGAGCCCCCGCTGTTGACCAAGAGTAAAATTACTGGCACCTAGGTGTGAACCATTTTTGTCTATCCTTGGCTTAAAAATAATTGAGTTGTAGATAGAATCCTCAAGTGCAGACTCCTCAGTGAGGACCCATTCCTGGAAGCAATTGGTCTTTTTGTACTGCTATGCCCACAGAAACACCATTGAAATTGGGGATCCACACAAGTGTAGCACCTCAGCTACAAAAGATCACTCGCACGATTCAAGCCCAGTGCTGAGAATTGAACTCTTAAGATATTCCAGTAGCAAGATCTTATCCTGGATCACTTGTGCATATACTCTCTCTACTGATTTTTCTGATATTCAGGGTTATCTCTTCAGAACAATTGGATATACTGTCTTAGTTCACTGCCTTCTAATAATGTCTTTGAAGGTTAAGAGAAGAAAGCTTCATGAAGGGAGACACATCTATTGAATGCATTTCAAATTCTTCTTATCTGAGATGTCAGTCTTTTACGATGAGAGTGCTTTGTAATTAGACCTCAGAAGTGTCTCTTTTTATAACAAACACTCATGTTGTTGGATGTGTTTATATACCTTAACAAGCAAGATTATTTTAAGATTTCTTCAGAAAACTATATACCCCCCATTTCACTGGGGTGAAGATGATTGTTTTGTTAAAAGCTTGTGATATTCTGCCAGATAAATATATAGAGGTTGATTAGTTTGAGCTGAAAAGTGAGCAAGGGCTCTCTTCTCTTTTGTCAATTTTTCTTATATAAATTCCATAAACCCAAAGAGTCATGGTTCATGTCAGTGAAGACTTATACGCTCTAATGCATGATAGTAAATGGATGCAATCTATAAGTGGTAAAACAAGTGACATTCAAGACAAACAAATTTATGTTTCAACAGATAGCCAAATGTATTATAGTTCTGAACCATTAAAGTCTGAAATGTGGAACAAAAGTTCAAAGTGGAGGGGACATGAAAAATAATACTGCAGGAGAATTTAAAAAAATGTGAGTTAAATGTGGCATGAAGAACATCTATAATTTTATTTTTGAGATTCAGCACTTCTGTATGATTGCCTTTGAATGTTACAGAGGGTACTATGTCATTCGTAAGACTGTAGAGAGACTGTATCCCTGTCACACTGTGCTGATCAGTTGTATGTAGATGCAACAAAACAAGCAAAAATAATAAATAGAGGGAAGAGGGAGGGGTGAGAGGGGCAGAATGAATGGGAGGTGGAAGTAAATTTGAATTTACAATTCAGAGTTAGTTATAGACGTGGGTAGCTAAAAGAGACCGTAGCCAAAAATTCCTCTGATGTCAAATTCCAGAGTGGTAGCCATGTGAGTCTAGTTCATCAAAACAGACAAGGAGTCCTGTGGCACTTTTAAAGACTAACAAATGTATTTATCACATGAGCGTCTGACAAAGTGGGATTTTCTCCTACGAGAGCTCATTCAATAAATAAATTTGCTAGTCTTGAAAAGTGCCACAGGACTTCTTGTTTGCTCTTCTCTCAAATACACGTTAGGCATGTCCACACGCAGCTTTTAAATCGAAATAACACCTGTTATTTTGATTTTAAAATGTTGATGTCGCGACGACATTTCTTTATTTTGAAATAAAGAGCTCCCTTATTTTGAAATAAGGAAAATCATTTTGATATAATAAAACGTCATTATATATCGAAATGAGGGTTATTTCAAAACTGTGGTTTCGAAATAACCCTGTCTGGCTCTGTTATATTGATATGACCCACATATCGATATTAACAGATGACCTTCCTCCCAGAGTGCATGGCACCCTGGAAGGAAGTTCCACCCCTCTTCAGCACCGTGGCCAGGGAGGGAGGAGAGGTGCAGTGGGTGCAGGGCAAACTGGCTCCCCAACTGGCCGCCGGCCAGCAGCCAGCTTGCTGGGGCAGTGGTGGGTGCCGGGTCTCCTACCAACCACCCCAGGGGCAGCCAGCAAGTCCCCCTTGCAGAGCTAGCCAGCTGGGGGACCTGCCACCCTGGCAGCAGCCAGAGTGCCCCACAGTCCCTCCGCCGCTGTACCACCAGCAACAGGGGGATGCAGGGTAGGGGATCTCTGGTCTGGGGCCTTGCCAGGGGGCCATGTTGCCATACCTCCCATGGTGCCCCTTTCATGAATTGAAATAGCAAGTCCTGCATCCGGACTTGCTATTTGAATTTGGTGTTTTTCCTTAATTTAATTTAAGTTAAATCAAATTAAGGATTTTATTTTGAACTAGCTTATTTCGATTTAACTTAAATCAAAATAAGGGTGTACATGTGGACATAGCCCTTAAGTGTATTGTGTCTGTCTACATCCACACTGTTATTTCCATTGTTTCTGGGGAAGAAAATCACACAAGATGGACCAAACCCACTGAGACCCACTTTGAAATCCTGGCCTCTTTAGAACTCAGTAGGGATTTTGTCATTGACTTCCTAGGAGCCAGTTTCAGTCCTGGTGTTGTTTCCTTTTTCGT
The DNA here is from genome assembly GCA_007922195.1 of Podocnemis expansa. Lineage (NCBI taxonomy): Eukaryota > Metazoa > Chordata > Testudines > Podocnemididae > Podocnemis > Podocnemis expansa. The sequence continues at coordinate 11,467,295 of ML682004.1, read as the reverse complement.
TACAGTGGCTTTACCCTGGTGTTGCTACACTGATGTCAGTGGAACTGTTCTTGATTTATACTAAAATCGAATCCAGGGTCTGGATGTCAGCAGACATCTTCACCTGGCTGATTCCAATACTAGGTGTTTTGAAAGAAATGTCAGTTCAGCACAGTAACTTGAAATGCCTTTACAGGAGAAGACTGGACTGTCCCAAAAGGTGATCATGTACTGATCAGTTACTGATTAGTTATTATAGAATCTTGGCTTTGTCTTCCAATGTGTCTTTCCAGCTTGTGGGATTTGGGGGTTTAAATTTACGATTTATTAAAAAAAAAAAAAAAGTAATCAAAGCTACCTTGTTTGTTTTGTGTTTTCTGCATGAAATAATTTTTGTCTTAAAATAAGAAACAACCCAAATTAGCTGTTTTCAGAATTAAATGTATGCATTTAATACTTTAGAATAGAAAGCGCATAGTTCAGACATGCTTTCCTACCTCTTTAATTCCCCTGTCATATTCTGCTGTGTGTGATTATCTGAACTGTGACTGGCTGGCTGTGTAAATTAGGCAGGGTATTCTGGTCTAGATATTGCTAGGAATTAAATGCTGCTTTGTCAGCCATCTCATTCTTGTTCTGCTTTTAAATTTAATAGAAAATCAGAAAAGTTTCTCTTCTTTGCTCACATTAAATAGTTCACACTTTGTTCTAGTTCAGAAATCTTTGAGATTAGGTTTCTGGTTTAAAACTCATAACAGACCTTGTTTTGATTGGCTGATCAGTTTTCTAAAGGAAAGGATGGGAAAAGTTACCCTGAGTTTTGCAATGATTGGGCCTGATCCTGCGTTCTTTATACATCCTCTTATCAGTGCCTATGCACACTGGATGAAATCCTGGCTGTGTTTTTCAGTAGCAAAACACCCAATGGCTGCAACAGAGCCAAGATTTCACCCTTCTAGTCAGTGGAAGTGTTGGTTGTGTGAAAGATACAGGATTGGGCACAGTATTTGTAGATTGTAGAACACATGAGCAAGAGACTCTGACAGCACTGGTGTGAGAGAGCCAGAGTGTAGAGCAGGCAAATCCTGCATTAGTTTTTCTAGACAGCTTCATTTAAATTCTGGCCTGCAGCAGCCCTTATTCCGGAGCAAAGCCTGCCAGTCGTGACAAATTGTGCTAAATTATGTAGTACTGTAACTTCGTCTGCAGTGGATGTTTTACTTTTGACAAAATTAATATGAATCCAAGTCTCCTGAAATAAGACATCTTCTGCCCCTCATAAAATTCATATTTAAGCATTTGTTAAAGTGGCACTGTAAGGTTTAAAAAGGCAAGATTCCTGACCTATATAAAAGTTTGATAGTTCAATATGAACTTTCAAAACCCAGTTTACTTTTTTTTTCTTACCATTTATGCAGTTAACATTTTACTTTTTCTGGACAATTAAAACAGATTAGTCAGCAAATCCCTTAAATTCAGTCCTTTTTTTTTTTTTTTTAAAGAGTCATTAAACATTTCTGTTAATCTGAGTCCTTTCCCAAAAAAAGGAAACATTGGGCCCAAACTTATCCTAACATGATCAGAATTATTTCTGATGTAATCTTAATGTCCATACACTGTAGTATTTTATTTTATGATGATCTCTATAAACTGAAGCAAATATTTTAATCAAGGGCTGCATTGTTCTTCCAGATGTCCTTGCTGATGGGGGATTTAATACCATTCACTGTGTTAAAACATTTCAGTTTTAAAATAAGAAAGTGGTATTTTGTGATATTTATACTACAATTACATTAAAACATCTCCTAAATGAAAAATGGAAAAGGGAGAATGCTGGGAATTGAATAGAATAGCCTAGTTATTACACTCTAGATCTTATGTGCTCAATAAATGCTGTAAACTGTAACACTTACAATGGAATGAATTTGATGACACATAATTTATATAGTTATTATTGATTCACAGTAGTAAGTTCAATTTGTTTTCTAAATTGCTGGAACCATTTTGTTCAGATTTTTTTGTCTTACTTCCTGCTAGTTTCCTTATAATATCTTTCTTATAGAGGAGAGTGTGCTGTGTGAGGCTGCTGACCAGAGCTGATATCAGATTCTTTGCCAGCTGGAGGGAAGAAGCTGATAAACAAGGCAGTCAGCTCTGGAAACAAACCTCTAATACTACATTAGGCGTGTTTAAAACCAGCAGTGTGTGTTTCAGCAATTCTAAGCATATGTTTATTCATAGAAAATCAGCAGTAAAATATACTTGCCAGTGCACACAAGAGACCAAGTCTGCATGAGGTCTTGTCTTTTCTTTTTCAAACATCAGAGTCTTGGTAATTGTTTTGCAGTGGGGTTCTAATCTTGCTTCAGACATAAGCTGAGCTGGCCAACTTCTCTTGTAATAGAAAAGAATTTGTTTTAAGATTGTTCCATGTGCCCCTGTTTCTGTGTACGTACACAACAAAATTTTTTTTGTTCTTGGTATTGTACAAAATTTATTTATTTAAAAATACTGCTCACTTGAGTAAAATTGTGATGACAAATCTCATTTTTGACCCTAGAAGACAGTGACCATATAGTGTTACCCTAGCATATACTGCTGTCTTGGAAAGCTTATAACGTAAAACACTCAGACTAAGGGAGGACAAAAAAGCAAACATTTAATGACAAATATTTTTGACACAGGTTGCTTCCTAAGGCAGATAACTTTGGAGTCCAGCTAACATGCTGATGGCTCTGAGTGAATAATTTGTAATTGTATTTGAATAGTATGCAAAAATATGTGTCTAAAACCAACTCCTCAAAATATCCATTATTGTGTAAAATTGTAATCTCCATTAAGTAATTGGATTGCTACAGATAATTGGAACTTCATGTGGTAGATATTATTAGAAGTAGGGTGACTACCAGTTAAGTGCTGGCCAGCTGACCAAAGTGTTATCGTTTACACTGGCTTTTAGAGATACTATGTGGAAGGTGGTAGAACTGAGTGATATTGTTTTCAGCCAGTTAGAATAGATCACCAGCCATCTTACATCTTTCAGTTATGTGAAAGTTGCATCAATTTTAGAAGGAACTGAAGCAACTGATCTCCATAAGATATTTGTCACCATTAAATTTGGCTCTACTCAATTTAATTTTCTTTTTCTTTTTCCAGTAGGTTCTTCATCTTAAAGGAGCACTACTTTCTCAAATTATTTTTTGTATGTAATTGGTAACTCCTGCCTTCTCCCCATTTGTTTTCTAATTTGTGTTTAGAACCCTGGGAATAAAATTTCTCAGAATATATTGACCTATTTTTTGAATGCTGGCAGAGTAAATAAGGCTTTAGCGATGGGGGAGAAGGGCTAGGCCAGGGATCTCAAACTCATGGCCGTTAAAGTTATTTCCTGCAGCCTGCAATGATACTATCGTTATTGATATTTGCGATATTGTTGTATAAAGAGGTTTCAGTGGTGCGGCCCTTGGGGTAACATACTGCTCCTCATGCAGCCCTCATGGTGGTTTGAGTTTGAGAGCCCTGGGCTAGGCTGTTCTGGAGCATAGAGGTAGAGGATGTGTGGTAAAAAGGTGGTAAATTCTATTAATTGGGGTAGGGTTGGACAACAGTAACTGAATGAGAATAATGGGCAAGTACTGAACTACAGTACAGAGAACGAGTATGTGTCCACCACGTTCTAAGGGCTGGTTTACCTGTAATGAGTTATCTGCACTAAAAGATGTGGTAACTCTGTGTTTCCCAATGGTTTGAAAAACAATTTTTAATGAGACACCCACCATGATTAACTCAGTCTATTTTATCCAAAGAAACCTTAAAAAAACAAACAAAATTCCAGAACTATATGTCACAGAAGCAAAAGAAGCCAAACTCTATTATCATTTCTACCATCACTTTCCCAAACATGGGACTCAGAACTGGACTTCGTTAAACAAATGCAAAAGAGCAGAATCAACAGATTACAGCATCAAGCACCATACAGTACATTCTGATCTAATCAAGGAAAAGACAAAGCAAAATGGAAAGCTTTAAAACAGCTAGAAGATGAAATGCTGGGCATGTTTTCTTGTGTTCATGTGTTCTCAGATGTCATATTTAAGCACTGGCACAGAGGCTAAAGTCCAGACCTTTTTTGGACTAGTCGGAAAGTAAGTGTAGTGACCGTTGTAATGAAACATAAAATTGTGAATGCTGTTTGAGTGACAAACTGCTGAATCTTAGCTCTTTGTGTCGTATGCAGCATTCTCTCTGACTGCCCTGAATGAGCATGTTTTACAGGTGAAGCTCTTCTAGAGTCTAGCATCAAAAGGACTTCACAGCAATTTAAGTGATGAAAACCATTTTCTGGCTTGTAGGAAAAGGTGTGTGACCACTGTAAGAGCTAGACAGCCAAAGAGTCCATGCTATGACTGCTTCAGACCAAGTCAGTGAAGGGGCAGACGCTTTCCTCCCCAAGTGACTCAATGAGAGAGAGCAGAGTATTTTGGCCTATATCAGTACAGAAAAAGCCTCTTTTACCTGGTCCAGGTGACCTACCTTGCCACCCATAAAAGTAGCTAAATAGAGTACTAGGTTTTGTCATGATCTACTGTGGACACTATGCTAATTGTTCCTTTCTTGGTGGAATTTTTCTGGAAAGGAATTTTTTTTTCCTGGCAAGTGAGGTGGGGGGGGTTTTCACCTTCCTTGCAGAAATTTTGGGGGCTCAGTTGGAACAGACATGAAATGGGTTATGCTATGAGGTTGTAACTCATTATGTAAGCATAGAAGGGATGTCCAGTGTATGTACTCCATAGGAGACAGATACAGTAATCAGATGAAAGGAATTTGTAAGGGATTTAAAGAAGGTATTAAAGGAGCTGAAAAAGGGAAGATTTGGGGTCCAGTGATTAGTATGGCAGGGATCTAACCCCTTTTCCTTTACAGCTGCCTTAATCTTCATTTGAAATGGGAGGAGGTGAAATCCCAGCAGTGGGTTGGCTGGGGACTAAGATGAGTAAAGGGGGTAGATCCCCCAACCCCAGCTATTTAATGGATTATAGAATGATCTGCATTGCACAATTTTATTTGCTGGGTTCTTCCTGACATTTAGGAGTGAAGTTGCAGTCTAATAAAACCACATGTAGTGTCTCCTGTCCTCCTTCTGTCATAGGTGAACGACTGCAGCTTGCCTAGAAATTATTGCTAGAATAGGTAGGAAAACGTTTTTGAAATATGGTGCCCCTATTAGGGTATGACCTTCCAGGATGAACTGCTCCCTTTCTATGGGTAACCCCACTAAGGAAATGAGACTGTTCCACCATGAAATGCATGAAGGCCTGTTACAAGCTTGCCAGCAGTTGAGACCACTTTTTCACTGCTGCGGTTACAGGGGCATGAATTTCATGGAGCTTCAGAAGTGTAAAGGCAACCCTGTGACTGAGGAAAAACACCACATGTCCCAGTCCTGTAAAAAGCACAGTAATTACAAAATGTCCTCTTCTGCCCCCTGTCACTCCACCCAATAACACACCCCTCATCCCCAAATGTGTGTGTTGGAATTAAATTCTTTTAAATCTCAGAAATGAAGAAGTGGCTTTAGAATTGTATTGAATAGTTCAGTGCATGTTAGATGTTGTCTGTAATGCAGGGGGCGCCTGGCACACGGGGTATGTGCCCTGAGTCCCAGTGCCCCAAATCTCTTGTGTGCCCGCTGCCTCTCCTGGCCCCATCCCTGGCTGGGTATCTGGGGCTGGTCTGGCTGTGTCGGCGCCTGCCTCTCCCAGCCAGCAATCCAAGCCAGGCCACCTGCGGCAGCCACTGGCTCACCAGGCCCTGGCTGGGGATCGGGGTCTGGGCTGGCAGTAGCAGGAGCCCGGAGCCCCAACTCCAGATCGGGGCCAGGGGTGGGCCTCGGGTCTTTTCCTGGGACACTGGCACTCCTGCTGTAAAGTGTATTTTAAGGCAGTGGTTGTCAGACTTGTTGGTACTGGGCCGTGGCACTGCTGCTACAGCTGGGGATAGGAGGTGGAGGGGGAAGGAAACTCCAGCAGTCCTGCTGCTACCTGCAGCCCAGGGCAGCTGGCATCCTTGGAAGCTTCCCGCAGCTGCTTCTACCCGAGGGTAGCAACTACAGGAAATTTAAGAGGACGCCGGCTGCTCTAGGTAGTCAGGTTTTAGCAGAGCAGCCAGTGTCCTTGTCAGTTTCCCACGGCTGCTACCCCTGGCCTGGGTGGAAGCAGCCCCATGTTTCTTTTGGCCTGGTGCCTGGGGACACCATCTCCCTCACCCCACACCTGTGGCCACTGCCAAATTTTCAGGCAGTGGCCCCTTTTTCATTTTCAGCAGAGGAGTCGCCACATGGTTAAAGCATCCAGAGCTGGGTCCCAAGGAAAAAAGTTTAACCGCCACTGTCCTAAGAGATCTCTTCATGATCCCTGAGAGATGGCAGGCTAATGTAGCCAGGTAGGGATATCACTTAAAGAATTCTGTTCTGTCTTCATCCTAAAATCCTTGATTTTATTTGACTTAACATGAAGCTGATTGCTGTGATTCTTGTTTTTTTTCCAAAGTTTCATGTGAAATAGTTGGCATCCAGGATCTGTTTGTACACTAAAATAATTACTGGATGACAGAATCCTGGACAGTCAGACATGCAAAAATGTTAGCTAAGAGAGCTGCCTGTCTTTTACAATATTGTATCTAAACAAGTTGTGTGTGGATTTTGGAGGAAAGATAGCTGAAGAAGAGGATGTCTTCATTGCAGAAGAAGATGTTGAGACATTAAAAAGGTTATGGGCTTTGGAAGCCTCTGAGATAGAGTAAATATTGATGAGAACTTTGGTTATATTTTATACTGAGACTCCAATTTCAAACTGTTTATCTACAAAGACTAATGTAATATGTTATGTAAGCCATTGTAGATATAAACAACATGCTATTGACGATCTCTAAATAGAAATGGGGATTTTCTTTTTGTTGTTGTTAGTGGGATTTTCATCTGAGATATGTTAATAGTTTGTTAAGGAACAGAAATGAATGCCAGTTACATTTTATAGGATGCATTCTTGTAATGGTATGTATCAGGCTGATGTTTTCATAATTGGGTCATCATCAAGCCATTAATTATCTCCTATTTTGTGCAATCAAGCGTCAGTTACACTTTTTGTAGAATAGAAGGCAGAGCAAGCATTTGTTTCTGAAAGAAATGTTAGAAGGCTGGCAAAGGACAAGAAGTTACAGAATCTGTTGAGTATTCTAGGTCTTCAATTTGTGTAATTACTTAACAGCTTTTACAGAGCCCACTGGTACCTATCCTAAAAGCAAATGAAACGAAATTCTCACCTTTTCAGGAATTGGCCCAATATGAAGAGAAGTGGTCCTGCAATCTTTAAATAAATAAATAAACCCACTGTATTGTTGGAAACCTTAACATACCAGTATTGGAAACTAGTTTTAGAGATCTTGCTCTCAAAGACTTATGTGGCCAGATCCTCAGTTGATATAAATCAGCAGAGCTTTTCTGACTTACCAGTAATGCCAGATAGCGTTTTGCTCAATACGGCATGTGATGTAAAAAGCAATGCAGTCTAAAACAAAATGTATCAACAGTGCATAATTCATCATCCAGACTAAGTAAGGTATAAAAATCAAACAGCAAGACATTGTTTGAATGTTAAGAAATCTGAAGTGATGCATGTAATACAGTTAAGGAGGAGCTGATGTTATTTTTATCTTTATTCCTTTTAAACTAAAAAGGCTTTTATTTTATTTTTGGTGAAAACCTAACTTTTCAAGTGAAAGATTAACTAAAATGAGGACATTGTCAGCAGTTTCCATTTTAGACATATGATAGATTAGAAAAGATGTATATAAGGAGTACAGGAGCTAACTATTGTTAGGTATCTGTCATTGGAAAAGATTATATCCCATTTATTTCCTGATCATTTTAATCCTTTTAGACTTGTGTATTTTGTTTTCTCTGACCATTATTGCATATTCCACTGAAAGAAAGAAATGCAGGGAACAAGAAGTGACTAGTATTACAATCTGTAATAGAGAAACCAGACAAAAATATATGGTCAGCTAGCCTTGCAGGGAACAAATAAATGCAGCAAAGGAGGAGAATGACTTAATGCTAGCCAAAACAGAATAAGGACAAAGGGGAAATACTGAAGAAGTAGCCCTTTTAGTAACAAAGGGTGTGTTCTCACAGCCCTCTTATTTCGAAACAACAGAGGTTGTTTCGAAATGAGATTTTGGCTGTTCACACGACGCACGGTTGTTTCGAAACAACGATTCCCGTTGTTTCGAA
>ML682004.1:11336091-11453355 GCA_007922195.1 Podocnemis expansa | reverse complement strand
TCTGAGAATTATACCACTAAAAAATCCAAAGCAGTTACTGCTGTAAAATTAGTGTCAACATTAGCAAATAATTAAAATCTGTTCTAAAATATGCTGGTATCAATAATGCAGTTTGAAAGTATGCATTGTGTGTGATTCTTAGAAAGATACAAGGCATTTCAGAAGTCTAGGCCTGACTCGAGTCATAGCTGTGAACTGAACTCAGCAGGAGACGTTTGTCTTGCAGTGGGACCTTTTGTGCTTAATCCTTCCAACCTTTATATTGCAGCAGTTTTGTGCTGGTATTTAGCCACAGACTAACATATTCTGTGCACTTGCGGTGCTTCTTTGTTGGAATTGGGCCACTGTATGATATTTTTAGCAGGGTTTCATCAGAACTGCAATTTTATTTTATATTTCTCATGCACTATGGATCTTTTTTCCCCAAAGGTTGATGTCTTGGTATTGATGGCACAATCCAATGGGCCTGTGTAATACATATTTGTGTATTTGTGTCTGAAAAATGAATATGTGTTCACTCAGAGTTCAGTGATCTCTTTGTGCATGCAATTAGGTGTTTCATATGTATATCAGTGACACATACGAGCACACCTTAGGTATTCAAGTTTGAAAATCACACAGAGGCATATAAGGCACACACACACGTGTGTGTATAACTTATAAAATGTATTTGTATTTAACTTAAAATAACACAGGTCATGACATCCTCGCCATTCCAAAACTACCGCTTGCAGTGAGTTCATTTTCCAGAGTTATACTGTGTTCATGCAAAGAGCACAGAACTGTAATTTTCTCACATGACCACCTTTTAGTTTGAGCTGTTGCATCAGCATCACTATTGGAGTTGTTCAGGCTTGCAGCAACTTAATAATGATTTAGAATTTTCTGATCTTACCTCCTGTTTGTTATATTCAGAATGACTGTAGTCTTGGCAAACTGATGTACGATAAAACAGTGTAAAAAAGTATTTTGTAGTAAATATAGCTATTCAGGTGCATTTCTAAATAAAGTTTTTGGTTTTAACTTACAATCATGCTACAGATGATTCTCTGGTTGCATTTTGGTTAAAAAGCCATTGCAAACTGTTGAAATGCCATTTAGTATCAGGGGATATATATATTCCATTTTTCCAAATGCAGTGTACAGATATAACCTATGTAACCTGATAAATATGTGATGCAGATGAATAGCAAATGTAAGTTTAATAATATCTTGTATACTAGGTGTTCTGAGTCATGAGTTATGTTTGAATTTGAGGCTCAAATTTTATTGACTTAAAAATAATGTGGAAATATTTAAACTATGCATTGTTTAACTTTTCATTATAAATACAACACTAAATTAAGCTTCTGGTATCCTGATTTGCATCCTGATTGCAAACAGGCAAATATGAAATCTGTCCTTAAACCAAAAACTGTACAAAACTGAGCCTCAACAAATCTTGAGAACACATTGTTTTGCATTCTGTCTGGCGTAAGTATGACGACATCCGTTAGGGAATTGCTTTAAAATGTATACAGTGTTAAAAAGTAGACTTAATTGTCATGCTGCCGAAAAAGTGAATAGTCCGTTTTGTTTCTGTAAAGATTTTTCTGTCAATATACATGTAAACAAAAGTTTATTTAAACTTTTTTTGGCTTGTATTAATTTTTGTAAGGTGATGACTAAATTAATTTTACAATGTTTGAGAAGTGTAAGTGGCAAAAAGATTTTAAGTAAATATTATGTAAGTATGAGAAATTTATATATATTTTGCATTGGAATTGATATAATAGTTGTCTCCTGAAGAAAGCTGTATTCTGAACTTGGTATGATACTTGGCTATACGTGTGTTGTTTTGTTTGAAATATGGACAAAAATAAATGAGGTGATCATGTACATGGTTTTATATGGCTTTAATTTTGAGTATACATTTCCTGAAGAAAAAAATAACCTGAGTTAAGTGGTTGGATTTTGGTTTTACAATCCTCAATCCTGACTGTACAATTTGCTGAAGCAGAATTCTTGTTTCGTCTTTCAAATATTTGCTGGAGACACCTGAACAGACATCAAAAATTGTTAAAGCAGAACACAACTATTTACACATGGTTATATTTAGGTTAGACCTGGATTAATATCAGTTTAGTATTGTTACTTAGAGTGCCTTATGATTTCAGATCTGTGCATCTACTTTTAAGGTATGTCAATTCCTGTAAATAATTAAAGTGCTGCAGATGCTGTTGTCCAAGCCAATTTGAAGAACAGAGCATGAATTTCCAGTTATAGGAACTGGATGGGAATGCTGTATTACATGGTAGTTTCCATTGTGAGCCAGTTGCACTTAGATTGCTAAAGCAGGTCTGTGGTTCACTCTGTGCCTTTGCTTGTTGTAAGAATACACTGCTCCTTTTTGTCCATTTATATCGCCGAGTAATCTTAGTTTCCCTCACTGGTGGCAGGGTGGTCCAAGTGACGGATTTTACTCTTAATAAGCTTAAGGGCAATAATCCAAGTCATACAGGTCACATGTACAGGCTGATGATTTTCTGAGTTTCATTCTTTCCAACTGTAGTTTTGCCAACACATCAGACTCATTGTAGGATTGGTTATGGGAACAGCTGCTAGCTCACTGGAGCTAAAGCACTAATTTCTGTTATTTAACTAATTCAGAAATTCAGTAAATCTTTTTCTGCTTGTGAGCAGCTACAGGTGGGGCTGCTCTGTAGAGTCCCCTGAGGGGCCAAGCATGATGCCGCAGGTGCTTTCTGCCTTTGTCCACAAGTTTTAACTGCCTGCTTGGGGAAGCAAGGTTGCCACCAGTATGTACACACTTAAAGAAAAATAAGAGACTCAGAAACTGGCTAGTTGCCCCTTTATATGAATAAGCAAAAACTAAAAAGCAAACACTTAGTTGCAACATTTGCAGGCAAGGCATAGACTTGGCTTTGGGGTTCTGGGCTAGCTCTGAGGAGAGCTACTCCTCTATCCCAGTCTCACCCAGTCCTGACCCTGAAAAGAAGCGGGCAAGTCTTCTTAATGGTCCTGTTGGCTCCTGATCAGTCACAGACTCTTCCTGGCCCTTCTAGGGCTCTGGAGCGCTAGGACTTCCTGATACCTCAACCCAAGACAGGGTTTGTGAGTCAGGGTTCACGATGCCTCTAGCAGAAGGCAGAGAATTCCTGCTAGTTGCCATGCGTTTTATCAGCTTAAAGCTCTGCTTCTGTTTTTGTTCGAGCAGTTTATGTATTTCCATTCATTGTGATGTCTTCACTTATTAAAAAAAAAAAAAAAGTGTTGATGGAGGAAATATTCCATTAACAGATATTGAATTGACTTTATTCTCCAGTTAGAGAGCACTTCATCACTCCTCAGTTAGGAAGAAAGTTTTCCTTAAGCATTTTATCATAATTATTTTAAACTTTCATGTAAGTATGGGAGGCAATGTGGTCTGCTTCATCTATTCTTGAGAACAATGTCTGTTTGGTTTTGATACCTGTGTGATGCTACAGACAGAAAGTTCAGAAGGGTTCCATACGTTTTGGTGTGTAACACTACATGATACATATTTTCCTCAAAATTACTAAAATTTACAGATATTGAGTAAAATTAGTCTTTCTGTTGCACTGGGTTTTTGTATGTGTTATATGTAAATTGGAAGTTGAATATTTATGTCACATGCTAGCTATGGACCAAATCCTGTAACTATTACCACATGACATGCCATTGTTTGCTAAGAGATTACTTTCATAATTAAGGTGTGAATTTATTGCGTGTTTGAGTAATCATGGCAGTTGTAATTAGAAATAGACGACACTAATGGCCCTGGTCCTTGGCACTGATTAGACTTGTATGCGTTTCATAAAACAGGTTTATTGTTTTACTGATCTTGTTTTCAGAGGAAGTGAAAGAATCGCTTGTGGTAGAGACAAACTAGTGCGTTGAGTGATTGCACATGTCCATTCAGTTTTCAGTTTGTGTGTACCTGGTGCAGAATTGCCAAAGATTTTTCCACTAGCAGTACCTGTCAGGGCAGTGTGAGCACTCTTTGGTGCCTTGTGCCATAACACACAGGTATAAAGGGCTGCACTGACCCAGCTTTTCTCCTTCCTACTGCCAGGGGTGCGTGCTGGGACACCAGTACTTGTATCTCCTGGTCTTCCCTTTTTTTTTAGTGTATATAGTATGCGTAGAGTTAGTTTTTGTACAGTTGGATGCTGGGTTTGGTACTGACTAATGTCTTTTTCTCCAGGATTCAAGACCTGTTTCTCATGTAACAAATCTTGATCCAGAAGTGGCCCATCCCTAAGAAGCCTTAAATTTATAGGAAGGGCACATGTCAGTGACAGACGTCACATTTGTAGAGTGTTCAAAACCCTATGAGACAAGGACAGAGCTAGCAGACTCGTGTACCTTCTTCTTATGGAATCTGTGCTTCAGCCACCGTCAGAACAGGAACCAAGCACCTTGTCCTCAGTTCAGACTTTTTGCTGCTTCCCTCTGCAGAAAGGCTGGAGGGACAACATTGTCTCTTCCAACAGTCTGAATCACTTCTGTAACTGCTCACCCCCAGCCTCCTTGCAAGTCACTACTGCTAACAAAAATGAAAAAGAGCCACACTGAGCCCCTACATCGAAAAAAAAAGAAGCAGAAAAATGCTAGACCTGTTCCGCAGAAGCAGAGTTACAAAAGGCCTTTCTGTGCATGTGTGTGTGTGTAGCTGCCAATTCTTCTAGGCAGACTGGGTCCTCTAAACCAGGGTTGCCTAACCTGTGGCCTGCAGGCCGCACACAAAAAAACAACAAGCAGTTGTGTGGCACTTTAAGACTAACAGATTTATTTTTTGCATGAGCTTTCGTGGGAGAAGATCCCACTTCCTCAGATGCTTCGAAGATGGGTGAACTTACAGAAAGGAATGAAACTAAATGCAAGGGGGTGTAAAACATAGGATCAGGTCATAAAGCAACAGCAAATCAGAGCAGTTTACACACAGCCCACGAGAACATTTCATAAGGCAAGCAACCTTCTTCCATACAATGTACTAATGACTGATTCAGTACTATTCTGTCATCATGTTTACATCATTTTAGTTTACACAAGTGTGTAAACAGACAATACTGTCCATAAAAACAACCTATCTAAGTATCCATGAAAGAAAATGAATTTAAAATGCAAATCAATACAGGAGACTTATTTAAATCTTATTTAAACACGTAGAATCTGTTTGGCCCACACAAAGTTGTGTTTAGGTTTATGTGGTTCTCTTGTGAAATAAGGTTGGGCACCATTAAAAATGATTTTGACCTGTTGGTAAAGCACTTATTAGTGTGCCATCTTTCCCCACCCCAATACTTACCAAGCACCTATCCCACTTCCTAAGTGCTTAGGTTCTCATCAGCACAGATCAGTGGGTCTTGAGCATGGGAGAACTGAGATACACCCTCCAAATTATTTCTATCCCCCCTTTCCTGTCCCTCTTCAGCAACCAGTCTCAGAAGAGCATGTTACTTCTGGAAATTCAGTCTCTCTTCTTCATGGGGATGTTACTTTATGACCTGATCCTATGTTTTACACCCCCTTGCATTTAGTTTCATTCCTTTCTGTAAGTTCACCCATCTTCGAAGCATCTGAGGAAGTGGGATCTTCTCCCACGAAAGCTCATGCAAAAAATAAATCTGTTAGTCTTAAAGTGCCACACAACTCCTTGTTGTTTTTCTTCATGGGGGCCATGCAGGAAGTTCTCACATCATTCAGAGGAAAGGGATTTTATTCCTAATTCTAAAGCAGGGGTCTCAAACAAGCAGCCTGTGGACTGCATGCGGCCCCTAAAGCTATTTCCTGCGGCCTGCAATGACACGATCATTACCAATATTTGCAATATCATTGTATGGAAAAGTTTCAGTGGTGCAACCCTCAGGCTAATGTACTAATCCTTATGTGGCCCTCTATCAGTCCTCATGCGGCCCTCATGGTGATTTGAGTTTGAAACTCCTGTTCTAAAGGAAAGAGGGTGGGGAGTTAGACCTATTTTATATCTAAGGCAGCTAAACAAAATTCCTTCTGGTTACTGTAGCATCTACTATCCCTCCCTTAGATCTTTGGAATTGGCACATTACTTTTGAGTTAAAGGCTGCTTAAATATTCTGGAAATGCTTGGCTGTAGTAGCAGCATTTCTATGAAGATCAGAAGTCTGAATATTCCTACCAGAAGAATTGGCTGGTCGAGGTCTCAGGTACTCTCCAAAGTAGCCACTGTTCAATTCACTTTTGACTTATCAGGATCCCTAACTGATGGAGAGAAATCCATCTTGAGACATGTTCAAAGAAAAAAATACATTGGGACAGTCCCGGACTCGACAATGGCCAGAGTTTTTGTGCCAGAGCAAAATTACAAACAGTGTTCATTCCTCTAGATCTAAAGGATCATCCTGGCACTGCAGTTTGGAATTTGCATCTTCTAAGACACATGGCAGTGTGTACTTGTGTGTTGTAACATGCTAGGCTGCGTCTGAGAAAACGACAGTTGGCTAGCTTTAGTGTATTCACTAGCCAGTCATCATGTGGGCATGGTGGTTCAAGAAGTCTTATCCTTCTGAGACTAGAAGAGAGCTTGCAGACTTACGCCTTTGGTCTCCTCAGTATGTAAGTTTCCCTATTAAATATAAGTGGCTGTGATCTGTACAATTAAATGTGGGGTTAGGGCTTTGGCAAAATTTCATGCCAGGAGGCAGGACTCCATGGCTGTTGCTCGGTACATCAGTCTGCGAGCTGCTACCTTCTGGAAGTTCAGAGCACTCTGGCAGACCATCTGAGTAGGTCATTCGTAGGTCAGCATGAATAGTCTCTTTGCCCAGTTGTGTTCAGGTCCATTTTCTGGTGATGGGGTGTTCCCCAGATGGACCTATTTTGCAAGGAAAGCAAATTAAAAATGTGGTTGGTCTTTGTTCCCAACCAGATCACAGCCTTTTTTCACAAAAAATGCTTTCCTCCTCCCCTGGGCTAAGGTATGCAGTATGCCTCTAGCTCCTGCCCCAAGTCTTGTCCAAAGTCAAGCAAGATTCCACTCTAATTATTCTAATATCTCAGCATGGCTCTGTCAACAATTGGTCAAATATCAATTATTTTTTTCACTCTACTCACCCTATCGCTCAGACTTCTGCTGCCATTCTCTAGAGGTGTGGATGTGATCTCCCAGCATCACTGCTGCTGCTTTCACCCCAGACTTCAGTCCCTTTACCCGAGAGCATGCTTGCTTCATGACTAGCAACCTCAGAATGAGTTTGCTCTATGAGGCTACAGCAAGTTCTGGTAGAAAGCCTTCAGTAGATCTGCTTACCTTGCTAAATGGGAGAGATTTCCATTTTGGTCCATGCAAAGCAGCATCCCACAGCTCAAGCTCCTATCTGCCTTACTTTTGGACTATCTTTTGTTTCTGAAAAGACAAGGTTAATTTTTAGTTCCATCAGAGTCTTTGTGGCAGCTATCTCAGCTTTCCGTCCTCTCATGGATAACTAATGACTTTTTTCAAACACTAAGAGCTATCAGATTTCTAGAAGGTTTGCTCCATAGGTTCATGGCCTGGTTCCATGGTGAAATTTACACTGAATTCTTGCAAAGTTGATTCCCACTCACCACCACCACCACCACCACCACCATCATCCATGCCACAGACTTTTAGCAACTAGTCATTTGTGTTCTGTTATACCTGTCCATGAAGGTGACTTTCTTGGTTGCCATAAACTCAGCTAAGAAAGCAGGGAAGCTGCAAGCTTTAGAATCAGAGGGTCCCTCTACAGTTTTGTCTAGGGACAGTTTTGCTTTAGCTTCATCCAAAATTTTCATCTAACATGGTTTCTGATTTTCCTATTAATCAGGCAGTTTATTTACTAACTTTCTTCTCCAAGCTTAATTTGAGTAAAAGAAATGAAAGCTCCCTGTTCCAGGTGTTAAAAGAGCTAATGCTAAACTAAATAAAAGAAGCAGGCCATCTCTAGGTAGTAAAAGAAATAACTGTACTTGTGTGTGATTTTGTAGGAGCGGATTTATTTTAAGTAATGTGCCGTGCACCTAAAGTAGAGTCTGACTCTTACAGCTTTGTGTGCGGTAATAATTTAAGGTAAAAGACTTCAACTCAGCAGTATTTAAGTATCTGCCTAAATTTAGGCTGACTTCATTAAGCTTAAATTGATGTGCTCAAAGTTAGGCACTTGATTTAAGAAACTTGCTGGATTGGGGTCTAACTTACTGCATCTTGTGCCGTCCCTTTAAAAATGTAATCGGATAATGGAAATATATGTCCTTATCCGTTTGTCTGAAAGGTGCCACAGCACTCTCATCGTTTTTGTCTTTATAAGGAGAATCCAGATGTCTGTCTCATAGTTTTGGGAACCGGAGGTGTATGTTTTTGCATTCAAAAGATCTGACCTTGTGTTAATTGAAGTCAATGACACAGGGTTCAGGCCAAAATGTCAGTGGGTTGTGTGTATATCAAAATCAAAATGTATTGATACCCCATAACTTGCAAGATGGTAATAAATATATCATATGATCTGCATTTTATAACTTTTGGTTTTGCTATAAGCTCTAGTTCATATCCTTCCTTCTTTTTCTGACAGATGATATTAACTTGTGAACAAAGTTATATACTTCTATGGAAAATGTCTAAAGAAGTTAAATTGTGAGGCAAAATTATTAAAAAGTCATTATTACTATGCCAGATGTGTGGAAAAAATTATTCTTATTGGGACTTTTGTGTGTTGGTCCAAGTCTTACAAGTTTTCTTGAATAATGTTCAGGAAGAAACAAACAATTTGTGTATTAAAATCTCTTCACCATTAAAAGGCTGGAAAAACTGGTTTAAGAAAATGTTAGCCTACGAACACACATCTTTTGTAAACCTGAGCATATGACTCTTTTTATCAACAATATTTCATATTTAAACAGCATATAATGAAGTACTTCCTTCACATGAACGTAACACAGATCAAGTATCAGCCAAAGCAAATAAAAGAATGAACGCTTTGTCAGTCATCCGTAACTAATTTGTGCATACACGGGAAAAAAAATTAAATCTGTTTTCAGGTCGAACTTCTTCATGGAAGCAGCAAGGGAGAATGGAATATGTAACATGGATTAGTATTCAATTTATAGTGAATAACAAAGTGTTCTTGTGACTACTTTGTTTCTTCATCTTAACAGAATTTATTAGAAACCTAGAAAAAACTACCATTGTTTAAAAAGTTTTCTACCAAAATATTCTAAGACTAAGCCCAAACTAAAAGAGATGTGGACAGATTCTTCTGACCATTGGCACATATTTGTAGTATTGCAGGGAAGCTCTGCATATCTTTCTGATGAACGCAACTAATAGATAATACACAGTGGAGAAAATAAATGCATTGCCTCTTTGCACAGAAAATATGATTGTGTTGCTCTAGTGACAGTGTGGTTATGGTTGAAGGGGCAGCTTCATTATGAGCCCCTGTTTTCAGGCTATTTCAGCTTTTTTTAAAAAGAAAACCATCCTTTGGTGTGAAATTTTTATGCTTGTCAGTCTAGGATGAATTTTTGACGAAATCCATTTAGGCTTTTTTTTTTTTTTTTTAAACTTAAGTTCAGGGGAAATGTTTTTCGTGTTATAACTTGTTCAGATGCTTTCTGTGGTTAATGAAAAACCTACTTCTTAAAACACTAGAAACTTAAACTATGTACAGTATACATAGCCCTCCCTGGGAAATGTGTGTTTTAAGGATGTATGAATAATAAGTGCATGTGCACACTGCATTCCTTCTCATTAACCTGAGCATGCAAAGGGTGTGTGGCTATCCAGAAGCATTGCATGCGCAAGCATTCATGTATCTAGATAGCCACTTGCAGATCTTAATCTTCAGGAACCTTCCTGTTTACTGTTTGTTAGTTCCTCCCTTGATAAATCATCATTCATCCAATGTAAATTTCAGGTACTATCGTGTTTTGAAGCCAAGAACTTACGGCACCCTACAGCAGTGGTTCTCAACCAGCGTGTTGGAACACATTGCTGTGTCACCACGGCAGTAAGTGTGTCACAGAGAGCTGGGGAGATGCCTGGATTTGGCTTAGGGGCAGTGGTCCGGTGTGTCCTCTAGGTTCGTGATATACCATCAAGCATGCTGTGACTCACAAAAGCTTGAGAACCACTGCCCTACAGAACACACACAATTTCAAATGTCATGGAGGGCTCATTCAGGTGGTATTGGGGATGGCCACCAAGTCAGGGATTCTTTCTTCTGTGAACATTTAAGAAGTCCTGTGGCACTTTTTAAAAGACTAACATATTTATTTATCACATGAGCTTTCATGGAGAAAATCGCTCTTTGTCTGATGCTTTGAATGCTGTGAGCATCATCACACTGCAACCGTGGTTCTCAGCCAGGAGTACACGTAGGGCAGTGGTTCTCAACCTTTTGCAGGTCGCGACACACATGCTGTCATATAGTGGCCCTACAGGACACACCAAACCCCATTCCCACCCTGGCCAATTCCAGCCATCTCCCCAGCTGTCCGCGATACACCTACCATTGTGGCGACACAGTGTTGTGTCCTGACACAGTGGCTGAGAACCATTGATGTAGGGGGTACATCACCTCATCTAGATATTTGCCCTGTTTATTACAGGCTACATCAAAACCACTAGTGACATCAGTGCAAACTAAACTTTCATACAGACTTTTTTACACAGTTCTATATACTGTACACTGCTATATAAGTCCAATAATTATATTCTAATCAATTTATTTTATAATTACATGGTAAAAATGAGGAAGTAAGCAACTTTTCAGTACTAGTGTGCTGTGACACTTCTGCATTTTTACGTCTGATTTTGTAGCCAGTGACTTGTGCGGTGGAGCTAGGAGTACACAGGACAGATCAGACTCCTGAAAAGGAAACAGTAGTCTGGAAAGGCTGAGAACCACTGCCCTACAGGGTGTGCTGAACCTGCTGTTCCAAAGCACATAGCTTTTGACTTCAGCATGCACATTAAAATTAGCTCGCTAGTTTGTTTAATTGGAACTGCTGAATTAGGCAGTGAAGAGACACCAACAACAGAACAGCAGGCTTGGCAGAGTAAGGCAACTTTTTTCCTTAGAGAGGCAGAGCATTGCAAAGTAAGCTTATAGCTAGAGCCCTGCAAATCTGTGGATATCTCCTTTATACCCATGGACCATTTTTCACGGATCATATGGTCATGGAGTGACTTTTTGGGATCTGTGGGACTTCTAAGGCAGGGTGGGAACAGCTGCCAGTTCCAGTTACCACTGAAACAGTTGATCAACTATTAAGTGATTGAGGGTCAGGGCTGCATGTCTGATCAGCTGTTAGGCAGTGGGGGTTCAACAGCTGATAAACTCTTAGGGCTATAATGCTGGCTGGATTAGTGGGATCACTTATGATATTATTTAACATCAATATTTTAAAAATTACAATAATTCATATGGGATGGATTGTCATGGACCATTAGAAAGGTTACTGTGTTTTTATCATAATGTAGCTTATACAGTAATTACATAAGATATATCTATATTTCCTCTTGTGCTGTGTTTTTGGATGACACCTCAAACACTATGGCTGCAGCATTAGCTGCTTGATCTGCCATTAAGGGAACTCAAAAGTACAATAATCCCAGGGAAAGAACCCAGGGGGCTGCTACATGAGGAATCACCGGGAGGTACTCGCATGACCCTGGACTCCATCTTTTTTCTGTACATTTCCACAAGCAGCACCACAAAGCCAACAGACATACAAAGGCAGCTGCACCATATCCATTTTGTCTTTAGTCTTCATGCCTACCACCTAACTCTGAATCAACTCATCTGCAGCTGAAGGTATGAAACAAAGGACTAGGAACAACCCACATAGTGGATGTACACCAGAGGGCCCATGCAAGCCAGCAAATGCCACAATTCTAATGAAAAGCTGATATATATGAACAAGGAGTCCCATGGCACTTTTAAAGACTAACGTATTTTTTTATCACATGAGCCTTGTGACTTACCCTTCCATTTATATATTCGCCTACATACTGTAGTTTCCATTCCATGCATCCTACGAAGTGGGATTATACCCATGAAAGCTCGTGCGATAAATAAATTTGTTAGTCTTTAAAAGTGCCACAGGATTCCTTGTTTGTTTTGCTGAAGTAGATTAACACAGCTACCCCTCTGAAACTTGTTTACAGTATATGGACTTTAAAGTAAACCTTTAGTTTGATGTATTAAAGGCAGCATGATGTTTTGGATAAGATCTAAACTTATATTGATCTGGTAACATGGCTGACACTTTGGGATCAGGAGAATCTTTTTAGCAAAGATACAGAGTTTTAAATAACTCGTCTCTTTACGGGACCTGGTAGTTGTTTGGGAGCCAGAGACTGAAATGAAGTAGAGGGGGCTGTTTATATTGTGTTTTAGCTTCTTGATAACCAGTGTCGGGAATCTTTATGTGGCCGATCGGGAAGTCTGACTTCAGTGTCACCCTCCTAAATGCAGGGACAATCTACTCTTCTTTTGCTGTCTGCCTTGACCTTCGCATTTTCAGGTGATCTGCTCTAGGCACAGACAAGGCATAGGGGCACTTGGCTGCAAGCAGCTGGTTGGGAGTGTGGAAATGGATACACCTAAAAGATGACAGATAGGTGGCTGGTGGGATGGAAGTTTAATCTCATGAATGTGGATCAAATATGGATCCACATATTTGTGTCCACCTAAGGCTCTGTTCAAAGGTTATGTCATTGCTACAGATATTTCAGAGTTGGGAATGTCCTGTGATGTTCATTTATGGGAGGTAGTGAAAGATGTCCAGATTTCCCCCACATCCAGGGCATCACCAGGTCTTATAATTTCTATGTATCTTCACTGATTTTTAGCCATAATAGGGAGAATGTTAGTTTTATGAAACCTCACATTTAAGAGCTATCTAGATTTCCTGATGAGTAATCTTGACACACATGAAAGAAGAAGTTGCGAGAGAATTGGAAAAGAATGAACTGAATGTTCAAAACCATAGCCTCAGATATTTAATCTTAACATTTATGTTACAGCCAAGAGGCAATAGGACTCAGCACTTGGCTGGAGTAGCATTGGTTTCACAACAGCGGCTACATTTCAAGTAACTCTTCATTACTTGTGCAAAATACAAACAGGACAGTGACATCACCGACATCTGCAGCCACAGGAGGCTCCCAGCCCTAGTGCCAGCATAATGCTGAAAACAGTCTTTCAGCAGATTTGTTACCATCCAACCAAATTAATGCTCCCAAGGCTGCAAGGATCTGTGGTTAAGATGCGGGGTGCAGGGGGGGAGACTTGGTGTGTCATAACCCTGAAAAGATTGAGAACTCCTGTTCAAGATGATGATAGTATAAGATGGGTGCATAATTGTTTGAGAGACAGTATTCAAAAGGAAGTCATGAATGACTCATTGTTAGACTGGGAGGACATATCTAGTGAGGTTCTGCAGAGATCCATCCTGAGTCTGGTCCTATTCAATATTTTCATTAATGTCTTGGGTGATGGAGTGAAGTGTGTGTTTATAGAATTTGCAGATGATGCTAAGATAGGAAGCGTTGCAGGCAATTTGGAGTGCAAATTGTTCAAAACAATCGCAATAAACTGGAGAATTGGTGTGAAATCAGCAAGATGAAATTCAGGAAAGACAAGGGCAAAATATTACAATTAGAAAGGAAAAATCAAATACAAAATGGGTTATAAATGGATAGGAAGAAGTACTTTAGAAAAGGATCTAGGAGTATAATGGATCACAAATTGAGTATGACTCAAGAGTATAATACTATTGTGAAAAAGGCAAATACAGTTCTGGCATGTATTAACTGAAATGTAAGACATGGGATATAATTGTCCCACTCTACTCAGCATTGGTGAGTTCTCAGTTGGAATACTGTGTCTAGTTTTAGGCAACACACTTTAAGAAAGATGTGCATGAATTGAAGAGAGTCTAGAGGAAAGAAACAAAAAATGACAATAGATTTACAGAACATGACCTGAAAAGAAAGGTGGAAAGAACTGAGCATTTTCAACCTAGGAAGGAGATGGTGGGGGGGAAGGCACCCAATAACAGTCCTCAAATATGCAAAAGACTGTTTAAAGAGCACGGTAAGCAGTTGTTTACCATGTTTATCAAGGGACATAAAGCAATTGATTTATTGGGCAGCAACAGAAATTTAGGTTGTGTGTTAGGAAACTTATTCTGACTGTAAGGATAATAAAGCTCTGGAACAGATAACCTGAGGTGGTTGCGGAATTCTTGTCATTAGATGTTTTTAAAAGAACAGGTTAGACAAACCCCTATTGGGGATACAAGGTATTGCATATGTATGGAGGGACAGTCTAGGTTACCTCCCGAGGTCCCTTCTAGCCCTATGTTTCTATGATTCTATATCAGTCCAAAATACTCTGTGACAAAATTTTTCAAAAATGGATATATCTAAAGTTAGATTTGAGCCCCAGTAGTGCCAATGGAAAGTAAGAGAATCAAAAAAGCTCATGCAATAAATGTTTGTTAGTCTTTAAAAGCACCACAGGACTCCTTGTTTGTTTTTGTTGTAATAGTCTTGTCCCTATTACTAAATCTGCCCAGTTTTCTTGTGAAGATTTCCTTTAGTGCTCTTAATAAGCATCAAGGTGGCCTTACTAAAGGCAAATACTTCTAATTGTCTCATCTAAATCTGTAGATGAGTTGTTAAAACAAATCTATGTTTTCCTAGTTTTCTTTACTCAGCTGGTCCTTTGAGTAATTCCAGAGAGATATCACCTGAGTTAGCATGTAAACCTGACACAAGACACAGCAAAAAGCAATGCAGCTCAGCAAAAACAAGAAAGCAGCTTCTGTGCTGCTAGAGCAAGCTATCAGTTCATAACATGTTCAGACTGTGTTGCCTCTGGACAGATATGGTCAGTAAAGCTTTTAATCCAGGCCTTAATAAATGTCCCGCATTCCTAGGGACCATCCCAAAAATTGAGGCACCCAGGCTGGCAGCATTTTAAAACAATTTCAAAAGGGATAGCCATGTTAGTCTAGCCCAGTAAAAAAAACAAGGAGTTGTGTGGCACTTAAAGCTCATGCAAAAAATAAATCTGTTAGTCTTAAAGTGCCACACAACTCCTTGTTGTTTTTTTAGCATTTTAAAACACCTCTGCCAACAAATAAACATTGACGACGATTATGACAGGTTTGGTGGTGGTGCGGAATTAAAAGCAGCCCACCAGAAAAATGCCACTGCCACCACCAACACTTTCAGTGGTGATGTGGTGCACAAAAGGCCCTTGCAACCAAAAAAAAGCCAAAGCACAGGGCACTTTTGGCAGCAGGGACAGGGGGAGCAGCATCACTAAAAGGGTCAGTGCTGTCAGCTTTTTTTATAGGCACCAGGGGGCGTTTGGCTCCCTGAATATTGCCACGCAGCTGGGCACCACAGTGACTTGGTCCCTGGGATTTGTCGAGCTCTGTTTTAAAGGTGGTATGTCAGAATTTTCTTAATAACTCACAGGGTGGAACTTAATCACACCAAACAGCTTGACGGCAGTCAGGGCATAGGTGAGATTGTACTACCCATGCATTTCAGGCTTCATGATAGGAACTTTTTCCATCTCATTTTTCCTATTGGAGTTTTCTATGGATCATGAAGGCAAAAGAGAAATTTATTGTTTTCCACCAAAAATTGGTCCTTGGAGTAAATTTGCAATACCCCCCCCCCCCCCCATCTAAGAGGCCCATTTCAACATGTCTTGTCTTATCTGAGTGAGTTCCTTAACTTCAGTTGTAAGAAAAGCAGGCTGTGGTACCAGCTTTCATTTTCTTTCTAGTTACTGAAAACATCTGTATCATTTCTTAGGTAATAAATATGGTGCAGCACTTCCTATTTAACCATTCATCAGTTTATATACATTCCCATATGTATGGGGGCCAGGTGTAGGTAGCATTTCTGGCATTTGTGTGACATTCTTACCCTCCTTTTCCAGTCAGTATGCCTAGAACTCTGATTTTCCTGGCAATTGGAAGATTTTTTTTAACATAAAATTATCCATTCAAAGACATCACAGTTCTTAATAAATGTTCTGGATGCCTTGAACCATCATTTTGCTTTTAAACGTGTTCTCAGCGTAGATTGTGCTGTCTGCTTTCGGCCCTCCAAATCTTCCATCCGACTGTCTAAATTATTTTAACTGACATAGTTTCTAATTTACTCTTTACAGATGAGAGAGCTTCCCATAGCTTGTCTATTTTAGCATTTAATTGCTGTATACTCTCACAAATTAAATTCTGTAGTGATCCATTTTGCTCTGTTAGTGAAGCAGTGATCTTTTCAGCATAGCATAAGCAAGACGGTGCTTATAGCACAGCTTGAGGGGCCATCATCCTGGCTTTGAAAGAGTCAGAACTTTTTGACTTATTTTTCTTTGGTATGCTGTGTTTACATGTTTATTGACTTCATATGTCTTCATAGCTTTATTTGAAAATTGTCACACTGAATTATGTAGCAAATGAAAGTGAAATCACCAATATCCGTGTGTTCTAGTGACT
Source organism: Podocnemis expansa (assembly GCA_007922195.1). Lineage (NCBI taxonomy): Eukaryota > Metazoa > Chordata > Testudines > Podocnemididae > Podocnemis > Podocnemis expansa. The sequence continues at coordinate 11,436,804 of ML682004.1, read as the reverse complement.
TGGTGGCGCCACTGTCAAAAATCTTATAAAATGGGAAAGAATACTCTAAGATTTGTTGTCTACATAATTCCTTTCTGAATAGGTAGGTGTGAAGGGCATAATGCTTCTGTTTTTAAGTTCATTTTCTTTCAGCAGCTCTAATAAAGATGGTATGAAAAGCCACCTTTTGAGAAGATCATTCTCTTTGTTCTGTTCACATTCAGGCACAGGGTAAGAGCAGACAGAGTTCTTTGTTTCCTTGTGTCAACATATTATTTCAAATGATGAAACTCGTTTATATTCCTTATTTAGATCTAATCTTCCTTGGATAATGGATGCTGCAATACTTGCCCATCACTTAAAAAACCCCATTTTAGGAAGAAACCAGTGGCAAATTTTCTTTAATATTTAAATAATTATAAAGCATAATAAGATTTTTCAGTCACGGGTTCAGTTTTTATTGAATGTAAGCATGCTCTTTTTTGTTTTCACAATTTCTATATGTATAGGAACAATTACTGAATTCTTCATTTTCTAAGGCACAGTCAGAAAAAGCAACAGGGAATGGAAACAAATGGAAACAAGCCGAGCCTAGGTTTTAGGAGATGAAGTTGTATTTTAGTAACTTCTGTGGTATTCCCTTTTTCCCAGCCTAAGCGTGTGAGTGTTTTCTCAGAACAAAAATTTTCAAATCTTGTGTCTGCCTAACTTTGTAGAGGTTGGGGCTAAGGAACTAAGTCTTAGAGGTATGCTCTTCTTGTGTATATATTGCTGAAGACTTAATATCAAGAAGTGGGATTGTTGCAGAGAAAAGCCAATCAGAAGGATCTTTTTTTAAAAATATTGTTATAATAAATAACAAGGCCTGTTTAAGTCAAAACTCCATTAAAGGTTGCTGAATCACCCTTTGTCTCAGCCCATTCCTGAGAAGCTGTAAAAATGGGCAGAAATGTTCTGCTGAGACAAATTAGAGGCTTTTCTGGATTTGTAAAAGAGATCATAATTTGGCAGCACTTGACAAAGTGTTTGATATTGTGTCATGGGTCATGTGGCACTTTATAGGTGAAACTAGACTCACGAGCTGACTCTTCTTGAGGTCAAGGAGGAGTCATGGGCCCTCAGTACTTTGAAAATCAGGTTGCTTATATAGATGACTGTGGATGACAGCAAATGCCTGTTGTTACACACACAGGCATAAACATCTTGCCCTTAATGACAAGTGGTAGCACTGTTTGGTTCATGGTAATAGCCTTACAATACAATGCTTGAAAATTAAAGGCATTTTCTTTAAGATGAAAATATTTCCCTTCTCTTCCTGGGACTGGGTATCCGTAACATGAGTCACTCCTGCACTGGGCTTCAGCCAGTCCACAAGCCAGGAGCTGGTCTTGTGACTCGCAGAGCAGATACACAAGGCTCACAGGGCGAACAGCAGATCCATCTGCTCAATGTTATTTCAGGTCTTGAAGTTCACTCCTGCCTGACAGTGGCAACAGACTTGCCGAGCCTTAACCTGCCCCAACCCCTCTCTTGCTGCTGCCATTCTCCTGCTCCAGCCCTGCCCTGGACGTCTGATTCTGGCTCCAACCATTAGGCTTGACCATCTCCTCACAGTTTATGACAGTATCCACGCTGAACATCACTACTTGTAATTTAAAAAAATAAGGCCTTTCATGATGCTGTATTTCCTTTTTCCTGATAAGCTTCAATTGCTTTATAACATCAGAGTTTCTTTAACGGGACAGAGATCCTGCCATTCAACTGGGTGATACGAATACAATAGACAATACAGACTCTGGAATACACTGACCCATCGGAAACTTGAAGGCCAAACAGCCAGAATACATTCAGTTGTCAGCTATATGTGTACATCAGATTAAAGGACTAGTGCCATGCTAAGACTGAACTTTGATTGTGCTGTTGTTAGAACTGTTAGTTAAAAAAAATTGTTTCATAATATTACATTCCATGGCTCTTACACAGGATACATTTCTTCACTAGACATAGAAGGCTTTCTTTCAGATGGAAAAATATGTAGTTCATTTGCTTTTTGTTCACATTTGTTCTGAGGCAAACGGTTTTTTAAGTAAACAATATCCTCAAGCAGACGTTTATGTCTGAAGATGACAAGGTCTGTTTAATTATCTGTTCCCCCGAAACAAAGGAATGTTGAGCTCCATCTTTAAAAGAAAACTGCCTTCGATTTATGTAGTTCCCGGTTATCTGAGTTCCTCTAAACCAGGGTGCCAAATTCCAATGGTTTGCAACTGTTACTTACAACTGTTGTATTGATTTGTCTTGCAGAAGAGTTGGTTCTCCTCCATCCAGGGGCGTGATTCTCTGTTACTGCTTTTTTATAGATGTGGCCCATAGCTTATCTGATTTTAGTTACCTTGTAAGTGGTATTTTGTTGTTGTTATTTTTATTTGTGAGAAATGTCTATTGTAGTGTGCAAACAGAAAGGTGTTACCTAACACTCATGTCTCTTAATAGCATCTGAGGGAATATACTGGTATTTTGTTGTATGTACTTACATTAGCCTAATTAAGCAAAGTGATCTGATAAATATTTATTTTGCAGAATTGGAGTCTTATTTCTTAACTTTAGTGATTCTGATATCTGTTGCAATCTTTATACAATGAAAGAGAAAGTGAATTCTTCCTGTATCAAGAGACCCTGAAATAATTTTTCTTCAAAAGTAGCTATAGACTAGGGGTCTCAAACTCAAATCACCATGAGGGCTGCATGAGGCCATATGGCAGCAGCCACATCCATGGTAAACTACATGGACTACCCATTCACACTACCACTAAGCATGGCTACTGCGACATCCTGTGTTTGGGAGCAACAACCCAGAAACCCCACATTCATCCTTATCATATAATTGTGATATGGTCTGAACAAGGAATGCCTTGTTTGGTATTATTTTTAAAGTCTTGATCTGCTAAACATTAATATCTTGTAGAATTGTATGTTCTACCCTAATATGAGAAGTCCTAAAATACTGTCGTAAATGCTACTAGAGCACGTTGTGAGGTGGAAGCAACCTGAACCAGCTTTTTGGGCACAGTAATGAAGTGGCCAAGCATTCTAATGGGCCATCAAGGAAAGTCCACTACCAGAAATTGTTTACAGGGAGGTCTTTGCTGCAGTAGGCACATTTGCAGTGGGACTGGACTGACCCGTGAGGACAACCCCAAAAGTTGCAAGCCCAATTGTTCTGGCAAGCTGGAACAGGCTATAAAAGGAGGAGTGTGACATTGTCACTCAACTGCTTTCTCTCCCTGGCCAACTCAACACCTGAGGGAACATCTGGAAGACAAAATAACTTTGAAAATGGGGAAGGAAGTTCCAGGCAGAGATGGTTGCACAGCATTGTCTTTAAGATACTGCTTGTACCAGCTAACAAGGGTGAGATGTTACTGATTCAAACATACATAATGTTCCAAGAGTTTCATGGCAAAATCAGTCTAGGTTCTAAATATCTTGACAGTTTCCTTTTTCAAAGTGAAAATAAAGTAGCAGAATCATCCGCTTTCCACCATTCTCCAGTTTGCCTCAGGGCAAAAACCAGACACACAATTATCACATTTTTCTTCCCCACTCAAAGCACGTACCCAGTAGCAAGTCCCAAATAAACCTATGTATGTATCTTCCTGTTCCATAGCATGGGTTTCTTTTTATGTTCTGAAGTATTTATTTCTTTTAATTGATTCATTCTTGAAAGATCTGCATATTTTCTTGGCAGGATGGAGAGACATTTAAACACATCCCACCATCCCCAAAGAATTAAAGTTAGGTTAAAATTTGAGTCTAAGTGCTTTGTTCCATTGTATTACCAAATGTAAAATCTTACACAGTGAGTGAACAAACACTGTTGTCCATTTCTTTACTCTGATCCTGGAGGATAATTACAAAATAAGTAAGTTAGAATTTTGGGTGAATATAATACTTATTTTAGGGATTCCCTCAATGAAATGGTCAAGAAAATTGCATCTAATTGGATGACAAATATACCTGCCCTTCTCAGCACTGGGGATAACCTAGAATTTGAGGGAATTCTCTGTAGCTGGCTTTAAGGCTGCTTTGCACCATTGCATTGACACAAAAACAGCTGCAGTGAAGGGTTCAGAAGGTGGTCTAGTAAAAAGCTTTAAGTTAACTTAGCCAAAGACAACCTGAATCTTAAATGTATTGTCTCAGATGAAAGCTGATCTTCCCCTTCTGTTTGTTTGGCTGTAAATGTCAATGAACTAAACTTGCACCCCACACTGCAGTGCAAGGATAGCTCGTAGAGCATCAGTCACAGGCACTCTTTCCAAAGGGTTTGTGGTTTGCTGAATTAATGTGACTTGATGCAGTGAAATGTAATCACAGAATTTATCTTTCACTCCCATACTGTTAAGTCCTTTTTTTCAATGCAAGTTTTCTCCACTGTGGCATCTGATGAACTGGGTCTTTGTGCAGAAAAATTGATGTAAAAAATAAATGTGCTAGTCTTTTAAAAGTGCCACAAGACTCCTTTTTGTTTTTTCCAAAGTGTGTTATACAGTGCAACTAGTTAAACAGAGACTGGAGAAATTCAGCCAAGTAGCAGGCTTGGTAAGTAAATCATCCATTTCTTCCTCCGTTTGTTGGTGATTTCAAGGAGCCTGCGGTGGGACAGTTCCAAAGGGGCAGCTGTGTTAGTCTAGTTCAGTAAAAAATCAAGGAGCAGAGGTGGCTTTTGGGGTAGGTGAAACAGGCACAGGCCTAGGGCCCCAAGCAGTAAGGGGCCCCATTGCCTGCTTCACCTACCCTAAAAGCTGCATCTGCCTTGGTCAGCGGCAGGAAGAGGAGCTGGTTCTGGGGCAGGGACCAGTGGCAAGGAGCTGATGCCATGGGAGGGGGGTACAGAAGGAGCACTGGGGCCAGGAATGGGGAGCTGGAGCCATGGGGGGACCCAGAAGGGGGCCAGGAACCAGTGGCTGGGAGCTGGCGTCATGGGAGAGGCCAGTGCTATGGAGCAGGGGTCGTAGGGGCCTATTGGGGGCCATGCAATGGGACTTAGCTTAGGGCCCCCTATTGCCTAAGGCTGCTTCTGACAAGGAGTCCTGTGGTACATACAGACTAACAAATTTATTTATTGCATGAGCTTTAGTGGGAGAGAATCCCACTTAATCAGATGCTCTGAAGATGGGGAACTTACAGAACTGGAGGAAATAAATGCAGTGAAGTGTTAGTCTCAGAACAGGTCACACTGTAACAGCAAATCAAAGCAGTTGTAAAGATTCAAACACTGATGAACAACATATAGAGGCAGATGAGGTCAAATAACCTGTTGTAATGAGGTGGGAGAGTCGTTTTTATTATCGCTCAGAACTGATGCACCAGTTGATCAGTACACTCACATACTTTGTTGCAGATCAGAAACTTATCCACAGGGCTGTGATTAGGTAAGCAAATTTCATTTATTCCACTTGATAGATTTCCAGCCCCAGGAATTTTCCTAGTTAGCCTGTTCCTGTTGTGTTTTAATTAAGGAAAAGGACCAGCAGAGAGGCATTGCTGCCATTGGGCCCGCCCATCTCCAGCCCTGCCCTGGCAACTGCAGGGACCGACTTGGGCCTGGGCCACCTGCCACTGGCTGGCAGGGGCCAGATCTGGGCTGAGGTCCCCTGCCATTGTCCAACAACAGCTGGGGCTAGATCCGAGCCAAGGAGGTGGGGCTGCACGGCAGGGCCCAAGCCCCAACCCTTTTTTCAGGGCAGCGATGGCCACAAGGAGCAGATATCTAAGAAGGTCTAAAAGGGTAGCCTTGTTTGTCTAGTTCAGCAAAACAAACAAGGAATTCTGTGGCACTTTTAAAGACTAACAAGCTTATTTATTGCATGAGCTTTCGTGAGATTTTCTCGCGCAATAAATAAATTGCTTAGTCTTGAAAAGCACCACAGGACTCCCTTGTTTGTGAAGAAGATCTGTAATTGAATGCATTATTTATAGTTGTTACTCATCAGTTCAAGCGAACTGTCATTTCATTGTAAATGGGTTTAAGGGAAACTGGATTCCCTATTTTTGAAAGCACTGAAGTAATGAAAAGCATCCCCAGATATTACACATAAAATAGCTCCTCAGTAGATAAGAATAGCTATAGAATTTTAGAACAGAGTCAGATGAGATTTTTTGTGATGGCTGCAAACATGAACCCATTGTAACTGATTTGAAAATAAAATTGAATACCAGGTATGACAAATATTTCCTGATCACAACAGCCCACACAATGGAATACTACATTTTTGGTCTGATTATCTGTCGACACATAATTCAGTCTGTTGTGTAATTTTTATTTTTTCCTTTTTTGATTTTTGAAAAAGTACCCATGTCAGTACATGAATAAAATTGTTGCCATGGCAGCTATACTTTTGTAATCTTTCATGCATTACCATCTACAAGTGTTTCAGGTATTCTTCAGGACAAAAATCGAAGTTACAAAATAGTATTTTATCTATAGCTAACAGAAATACTTTTAAGCTATTAACCAAGCAAAGGTTTAACCTTTTTTTTAATTAAAAAATTTCATCCAGACCATCAAATAGAATAATCTGAAATTTGCAAATCTAGCCATATAAAACAGCCCTCTTCAATGGAAACAACTTATGTTCAATGGTACTGATTAGACAGCAGTGTTGTAATAAAGAATAAGAATGATTGTGCAAGGTAGATGTTGTTGTTAAGAAACAAACTGCTTATTCGGTTTTGTGTAGAGAACAAATAAAAAAAAATCTTGTGCCGGCTCTCAAACATTGCTTTCAGAACAGACGTTGCAGTAGGTCTTGCTTCCTAAATTAGTTGTATTATTTAGCTAGTCTAAATGTACAATACAGTAACAGATTGCAGTTGGTCATATCAGTGTAATAAATTTAAAGTCCCTCATCATACTCTTCATTTTACACGTTGTCAGAACCTTAGACCTTAATCTCATTCTTTGATTGACAGTCGTGGCCAGGAAAGAGCACGTGCATTGTTTGTGATAGTCGAATCTGTTCAACTTGATTCAGTTGACAGTATTTGCATATTCTTAAGTATTTCTTCTGAGAGGGCCTAAATCCTTCTCAAGTGTTTGATGCGTTTTTGAATTTCATTCATAAGGTATCTCTACATGCACTAATAGTTCTGTATAATATTGCTGTGCATAATCTGACAGATAAGGGTAGTTTTTTAAACAAGGTATTCGTGAGGATGACATATTACATTCTGACTTATTCTACTGGGCAGAAATGTCAAGTACTTTGAAAAAGGATGCTTGAATGTTTTGATTGAATTAGTAGTCTTCATTCAAGACAAATTGTCAACTGCAGGAAGATGTAGTTTTATTGTGAGAACATTTTTGAAAAGCATTAACAGCAGTTCCTTTTTTTTCTTTCCTGCATTAGAGCTTCATTACATATCATTTCATTTCTGTTACACTGAGGATTGGAAACAAAACTGTATAGTAGTTTCTTAGATGCATTTTAAACTAATTTGTATCTGAAGTCTTCCTCGCATTTAGAACACTTTTACCTTCAAATGTAAATCACGCTTTTTTCATACTCTAATTTTTCCTCCGTCAAAGATTTTATAGAAATATTGTCAGTTATAACTGCGGAAATCTGAAATTCAGTTTATACATGTACTGTGCTTGTTAGAAAGAAAACAACTTTGGAAGACATTTCAACGTTAAATTCAATGCCTGAGCTTCAGTAGCAGCTCAAAATAGTACTTGCCTACTTACTACTAATACACAGCACTTCACACATTTTAAAAGCAACATAGAAATATTAATTTTCCCTATATATTTGTGGGGGTGGGGAATGGGGACAAGTACTGTCAGCTTTGTTTTCCAAAGGGGAAACTGGAGCCGGGACCTATAGATCAGGCCTCGACAAAAGTGGCTCCTAGCTAGGCGCCAGCAGTGTTGTTTTTGGTTGACAGAGGGCACTCCTCCATTGCATTTGTGCAGCAGAGCTAGGAGTCAGGCTCCAAACCCTGGTCACCATGACACCCTGGAACCCGAGTTTTGTTGAGGCCTGCTGTAGGTAGATCGGCATGGGTAGATTCTTATGCCCATTCAAGGGGTCCTATTGACTTCAGGGAGTATGAGTCTACCATATGGGCCATAGTGCAGGATCTAGACCTCAATGATTTAAAGTGATTTGAAACCCACTAAACAGAATCGAAATTCTCCTATCATTTTCAGTTGGCTTTTGAGCAGGCCTTCTGTGACTGAGCTAGGTTGAAACCGAGGAGTTTTGTCTCCCCAGCGTTACTCAATCCACTGACTCACTCTGCCTCTCCCCTGGAAAAAAGAATCAGACTGATAGGTTGTTCCTTCTTCTTTATCAAAATGTTGGTTTCCGTGTTACAACTCTTCACTCTTCATTTTATTTTTTGAAGTCATTTCATATTGATCTATGTTTACTTTCAGGAATCACTTTCTGGACGCAGAAAAGCGCTTGCCACAAGCAGCATCAACATGAAGCAGTACGCAAGCCCCATGCCTACACAGACAGATGTCAAGTTAAAATTCAAGCCTTTGTCTAAGAAAGTTGTGTCTGCCACCCTTCAGTTCTCTTTATCATGTATTTTCCTGAGGGAAGGAAAAGCTACGTAAGTTTTTCAGCAAACAGGCTGCTTTTCGTTGCCTTTCAAATAACTCTTTGGGTGGAACAAACAAGGAGTCCAGCTACATAGAATGGCAGGAGCTAAGAGTGTCTTCCAGCATTCCTGCTGTACTTCATTTCTGAGGCTGACTAAACATAATTTCTTACTCTGACTGTGGTCTCCTATTCTTCAGATCAAGAAATATTCTTCTATTTTGTAAATACTTTTCAATTGCAGCTGCCAAAAAATATTCCCAGCTTGGAAAGGGAACAGGTGAAGGAAGAGAGTTTAGAGTACATTATAAATGCTCAAATAGAGACATGACTAGCATGGAAGAAAGGCAGGAGGCCTTCTGTATCCACCCCCACAGAGAGCCAAAGCTTGTTGATGGGTGAGAATGGAGTGGAAGTGGACAGAGGGGGAGTGTTCTTGAACTTTTCTGGAGAACATCCAGGGAAGCCAACACACCTGTGCACTGATCTTCCCACTCCCTCTGCAGAGCTGTTGCCCAACCCTCCGCCTGCATGCACATACCTGGTTACCTTGCTTACCTAAGCAGGTTTCAGAAAAGAGAGGAAATGAATGGTCTTCCCTGATCATCTCTCCTTCCTCGATTTATTTGTAGCGTTAAAGGCACTACATCTGCTGCTTTCAGATGGGTTGGGGTGGTGTTACCGATTTAGTAAAATGCCCCTCTTGGGCATTCACGAGACAGCTATGAGGGATCAAGCCTCTGAATTCGAGGGGTTTGTAGCTTTCCATAAGCTTACACAGAGTTTTGGCACTGTCCTTAGCTTTGCACCTCCAGGCACTCTCTCCAAGAGCCGATTCTTTACCTGAAATCCCTCTCGGCATTGGGGAACTCACCCTTATCCACCTGACCCTGAAACTAGTGCTGACTCCTGCAAACTCCCCCTGCACTGCTTGTATATTCCTCAGAATCCTACTGAAGGTGGGAACCTTCTGATTTACAGTTTCTTTTCTGGCGGGTGTGATAAGCATAGCACCTCACACATGGAGATTGACTTTGCAGTGGATTCTCAGTACTGTTGTTCATTACTTAAGTGATAAAGTGCCAGAGAGTACAACTCATTTAGAAAATAACAACATCTTGAACATAATATCCCTCCCTCTGGCTCTCTCTTCCAGTCCTTGGGGGCTGCCTCAAGTTCAGGTAGCAGGGTTCCCCCTTACCTCATCACAGTCCTCAAGTGTCCTCTGTGGTTGAGCTGGCTAAAAATGGCTGACAACCCCAGTAGCCAAGCTCCTGACCTTTTATAACCTCCTGGTCCCTCTTCCTTTGAATGCCCAGATCAGCCTCCTAAGGTCATCACAGGTCTCTACCTAGTATAATTTATTACCAGGCAACCTCTTTGCAGACAAACCAGTTCTTCTGGATGGGAGACAACCTGTTGTCTAGGATAGTTTTGAGGAGTGGACCATCCCGATAAATGGCCCTCTGTTGTCAGCTTTGTATCAGTACCCTGTGGAATTTCAGTCCAGCATTGATGTAAAAGACCAAAAGAGAAGACACAGAGCTGCACATTCAAAATGGTTTCTGCATCTTGATAAAGCGACATAAAGAGAGTTCATAATCTTATACAGAATCCATAAATTGCACAAATTTCCAAAATAATCACAGTAAACTAGTCCTCCCCCCCCCCCCCCGAATATAGGGCTGGTAGGATAGATAAGCAGTTGGCTAGAGAAACCATTGCACTGGTGATCTATTTCACTTACATACTAACATATTCTAGCAATGTTAATAGCCTGTGGCTGGTTTTGGCTGTCTTGAGGGAGACTGTGAAAGCTTCCTACCCTACATCATATGTCTCTGTCCCAGAACTGTTTGGTTCAGGGATTTCCAAATTGTTGGATCACGTGGGCCAGATTTTGGCACAATGATTCTCTTAGAGATCATCTATTCTATCATTTACAATTACACAGACAACTTTCTTTCCCATTTGCCATCTTATAACATCCCTTCGGAAACACCAGTATATACTGGAATGTAAAAGTAGTGTATTACAGATGTTTATCTATCCTCTATCAACCACCAAAATTCTGTAGATCATCAACAGAGAACCTCTGTCTCATACTCCTGGATACTGGTGTTTGAAGCCCTGATTCGTGAAAGAAAAATATCTTCAGGACAGAAATTTAAGTACGTGCCTAAATTGCATTGAAATTGATGGGTCCAGGAATATGTTTAAAATTAAGCATGAGATGAGCTTATGTGCTCTCCTGAACTGGAGTCTGAAGCAACATCAGTCTCTTTAGACAAGTGCTGATTGATAACCTCAGAAAACAGGTGGGATGGAAGAAGAGAGAGTTGTAGAATTAGCTCATATCTCCTCCTAGGCATTGTAACTTTATAAAGTGAGGTTTAGAATCCCCTTATCTGTTCTATACTTTGTTTTTCTAAGGAAAATAATATAACCTGATACATCATGACACCAATATCCCTTTTATTCCTGGTAGTTTTCTTTGCTCCTGTCTTTGTTGTCTCCAGACGAATAGGGTATCTGTGATCTATATGCATTTGTAAGGTGCAGTGTTCTGGCTGTGCTGATGCTATATTTCATTTAATCTTGTTTGGTTAAAGACTAGAATTGAAGTTACTGATTATCTAGACAGGAAGATTAACATTTGAAGACTGTCCTTCTCAGTATGATTCACTGATAAGTTCTTATCTTAGGACTTATTCCCTCACCTCTGCTAGAAGATTCTTTAGGCATCAGTTGCCAGAGTTCATGCTTTACTGTGAAAACCATTTGGAACCAATGAGGAAGGGACCTGAGCAATTTCTTGACATTTCTTGGCTATTTATTAGTATTAATAATTATTATTTAACTTCCAGTGGCACTTAGAGCCATCAACTAAGATCCAAGTCCCATGCTATGTGCTGTTCAAATACACAGGAAGAGACTATCCCTGTCCCACAGTGTTAGCAATTTCATTAGTACACTGAATGCAATGACAATATGCAGATATGTAAAGTTACTCATGTAAATTTTAGTGCAGGATTGGGGCCTGTTTTGTACCTAATCTTTAGTTTACTACCATGTGAATGGCTTTTAAAGTAACTTAGCACCATTGTTATGAAAATGTATGAGCCAGGCACAAAATCTGCACACCATATTTTACCCTGATTAGGGGGAAACTAATTGATATTTGATTTGCCTGCTGTTTTGGGTTTTTTCTAAGTTGCTTCCAGCAAATAGGTGAATAGACTACTGGAAAGCTACTGTATAAAATGCTGATTAAACAAGAAAAAGGTATTAAAATAGTTTTTAAAAAACTGATGAGTTTAACAACATTTCAAGAATGACATTGTGAACTTGAAGATACATTGGTTGCTATAGAAATAGCACTTAGACCATTCATTGCCTTTAATCTTTTGTCTGCGTCCATGCTTTCAACAAGACTCAATTGTAATCAACAGCTTAGTGGTGCATACATGCAAAGACAGAAATTGGTGCATAAAATTTAAAAGTTTTTCTTATTTGTGTACTTGTATATTTAGGAAAACAGCTGTAGTTCACCTAACAACGTCTAGATTCTCAGGAGAATGTGGTGGTTCATAGGCACTGGGTCTGACCAAGCACCCTTAGCTTATACTGAATGAACTGAAAGGGAATAAATTATTGTTCCATATAACTTCTGGACTGATTAAAAAATGTAAGAGAAGATTAAATTGACCCTTAATGAAAGCATTTCTTGCTCTTAAGTTTCTGGCAGTGGGAAACTTATCTAAAAATTAACACTGTGAATGTGTACATTCATATCTTGTTTTTATAAATATCCTCAAGACCATTTCTAAAGCCCATCAAAGTGAAATGAAGGATGTTCCTAGACATCAGAAGGTTTTAGAGCAGACCCTTGGTAAAGAAAAAGGAACTTCTTTTTGAAAAAAATACTTTAAGAGTAAAAGAAGCTATCAAATATGACTTTAACAGCATTGCCTTTTAATCTGTTTGATGTATTGGAATTTACGGTATAGAGATGAAGACATGCAAAGCCTGGCTAGTTTGATGAGCATGAAGCAAGCTGACATTGGAAATTTAGATGATTTTGAGGAAGACAATGAAGAAGACGAAGAGAACAGAGTGAATCAGGAAGAAAAGGCTGCAAAAATTACAGGTTGGTCTTGTCCCAAAGTTACTTTTTTTTTTTATTCTTCTGTTATGTGAATATCGTTTCTTATAAAACAGCAGTTTAGGATAGTCCAACTGCATATGTCCTCATAATGCCGCTACACATGAGGCTACTTTTGTGAATTTGACAAACTTGATTTGTTTTCATCACATTTTCGGAAGGGGAAGCTGTGATGTGTTCCCTGGGATGCAACCTGGATCGTAGGACCACCAAGCCCTCTAAACCCACCAGCCTGGGGGGACTGTATGAATGATCTACCAATCATTCATGAATCTTCAGTAGAGAGGAGCCAATGAATTCCCCTCAGTTCCAGCCCTACATCCCAGAATTGTAATGTGTTATACTGCTCAAAGTTTCCCAGGCAATGTAAATTCATTAATTTTACCACAATTAAGTTTGCCATTTCCTCAGTGTGGAATGGCCAGATATTAGCCTTTGTAATCTGAGGTGAGATTTCCCAAGCACTGCAGCCAAAACCTTGATGCTAAAGGAGGTCAAGCTAGATGATCATATTGGTCCCTTCTGACCTTAGAGTCTGAGTGTACGAACTACAGAGAAATTGATTTCAAATGATTATTTATAACAGGCATAGAGATCAAAATTTCTTGCATAATAAAGAAGATAAATTTGCAGTGTAAATTAACCAAACTAAGCAAGATTCAACCAAATAGTTTCTCACACTGACAGATGGTATAGTCAGTTTACAGTTCCTCAATACACAGACTAGACCTTCTTCCAGCCCAGGACCAATCTTCCCTAGTTCCAAGTCTTCCAAATGATCTTCCTGGTGTTGAGATGGGTGCGGGATGGGGAGAGAGAGACCAAGTGATGATGTCACTGCCCCCCTTGTTACACCTTTTTCCATCTGCTAGAAAGATACTTTCTGTGCCATGAGGGACAGGCAGTCCTTGTTGGTCAAGCAGTCTCCATTTTATACATTACTTCTCTTAAGAAGCTTATAGGAAAGTGGATTATTTCTTGATTGGCCATCAATGCCTGTCTGATCAGTGATGGATGCTCAGTTGTCCTTACTGAATGTCTGGATGTGAGTATCTTCCAATCTCACAGTGCATTTCAATAACACATATAGCAATACTTTATAATTTCATATACAAGGGTAGTACAAACAATCCAATGGGATATTGATGTCGAGGACATCAAGATTTGTAAAATGACACCTCACAAGGAGTACTTTCTACAAAACACATCATAATCATATGACAGTGAGTATTATGGTCATTCTACAGTGCTATTCTGAGGTACATAATGTCACAGAAGCCATAGAGAGGTTTGAACAAAGCAGTAGAAAGGCAGGGAAAGAGATCTGGGGAGAAAACAGAAGAGGAAGGACAGAAATGGAAGAGGAAAAGAAATTGGCAGAATAACCAAATAAAATGGTCCTATGAAGGATTGAGAGGCTTAATTTGATCATCAGCAGGCAGGGAGCCACTCCAAGGCAGGACCCAATCTGGTTTCCCACAGCGAATTCAGGAAACATTCTAAAATAAAGTGAACTGTATTAGATGACTGAGCTATTTCAAGTTACATAGTACAGCTTAATGGTTCTTGGAACTTCTTGGTCACAGAAGGGATTAGTGAGTACAAAATGGCTAATGTGATGGGTGCAAATCAGGTCAGCATATCCACACATAAAGCTTTCTCCTGCATTTTTATGCCTGTTTATTGTGGCACCTGTCCTACAATTTCAGGCCCAGCTCTGTCTTTTCTGTATGATTCTTGTTTGTTTCAAGAGTTGAATATATACAGATTAAAGCTGACCTTCAAAGAATTAAAATAGATTGGGTTTGAACCCTTTTTTCTTTTTCTGAATGTATAAAGATGACCGTAAACATTGTGTTCACAAAAGTGTACAGGCCTTGCTTGTTTTCTTTCTGTGAGAGTATCAGGAAAGTGAGGGCAGGACTTGTTGGAGGTCTGAAATGAAAGTTGTCTTCTCAGCTCTTAACTGAACGAGGAAGATTATGAATTGTTAATGAGTTCTACTCCTTGTTATTCCGCCATCTAAGTTCAACAGGAATTTCTAAAGTAGAGTTTGTCCTCTATTGGTCATAAAGAAGAAAAAGAAAGGCATAAATGCTTTTGCCACTGTATGAGGTGACCTTACCAAAAAAACCAAAAGCCATGTAAATGAGTAATCTAAATAATAGGATGCTCTGTAGTTTTAATAAGAAGGGGGAGATGATGGGGGAACCAAGACAAGCCATATAATGGCTCAGCTATGTTGGACCTGTATGGAATGGGATAGCAGTTTGCAGAAATGGTTCTCTTGAGTTGTCAAGGGCCATTCCTGAGTGTCAAATGGAGCATTGTGAGTTTATATTGGGGAGCATAATTGAATCATTGCAGTTGCATCATTGCCGTTCTAGTCCTTCTTAGCACTAAAATGGGTCAACCAAAAGTAACTATGAATATTCAGATCTAGCACTATTATAATGGTACATAAAACCCCTGTGAAATGTTGCAGTTATTTTTGCTTAGCTCCCAGACCCCTTCAGTTTCTGGTTTCAGGGTTTGAGCCTGATCTTTGGAGCCCTGAGTCGATCAGGAGTTAACTATGTCAGTGACCAGATCTCCATCCATTTTTCTCGGACAGTATGGTTCATAAAGCCCAGAATGAAATTTGTGAGTGATGCGGCTAAAACATTTTTGTTCAGAGTAATGAAATAAGGAGAGTTTGATCACTTTCAGCACATGCAAAACTTTTCCCTCAGAGGAAGCTTTTCCACTATATCCATAAGGATTTAGGTTTAAGAAACAAACAAATTTGTAATCAAGAACAAACACTTAAAAAAACCCATAAATCTGAAGCAAGGACTCCTATAATTCAGAAGAGAGAGGAGCAGAAGGTGGCTCCTTAAAGTCCGCTTGAGACTCTCTGTGAAGACCAACTTTACTTTGGAAAAACCTGTATATTACTGTGAAGGTGCTACAAAACACCCATATGTATAGAAATGCTTACAGAAACAAAGTGCTAGAGCAAGGCTCCCATCGCCATCTCTTTTGCATGTTCCACTCAGGGATGATAAGGAACTTTTCTAACAGGCCAGTCGAGTTCCTCTGATGTAGGAGAAGTCTCTAGCTGGTCTAAACCTAGTGTAGTTAGGTCTGTGCCATCCACTTTTCTTTGCCACATGTAGGTTCTGGGGTCGGAGGGAAACAGCTGTGCCTAGTATAGCTTATAGGCACTTAAAGCTGCCTTTCCCCTCCTCCACACACTTTCCCTTCATCCTGCACCAGTCACAGCTTGACTGGACCCGGGATTCTGACCCAGTGGGTTCTATGGGTATTCCAGAGACATAAGTACCAAAAGCTGAACTAGAGACATAAGTACCAAAATTGTCTACTGTAATAAACCTTTAGAATGGCCACTTGGAAAGTAGACATGACGAATACCTTTGAGTCAAGAGTATTCCACATCCAATCAATGCTCAAACAGATTTTTTTTCAGGTTTCATTTTCTTACTGTGCAAGAAGAATTGGGCTTTTGTTGTAAATGCTGCCCTCTAAGACCCACAGGTAAAAAACAGAACGGAAAAAGTCAGCCTCAGAGCTAGTTTTGTTTTGTTTGCTCTAACTGCTGAACCATGCCATTAGCTGAAGGTTTGCTCTTTGAGAGAAATCACAAAGGGAATCGGACAGTGGGTGCATGTGTCTTCCCAAAGCAGAGGGAAATAGTATAAAGGAAACAAGTAATCAGAAAAGGTAAATATTAAGTTCCTGTTTCAGTATCTATTGAAATCCATGTGAAGACTCCAATTGATTTCAATGGAAGTTGGATTGGGTCCTAAAAGACCCAATAAATGTACAGTTGGGGAAAAGAAATGAAACTCCAGGGAAAACTAAGAACCAGAGGAGGAAAATATTTATAGTAGAAAAAGAGAGATGGGGAAGATGGAGTTAGAAGACTAAAAGAGACAGCAATTTTGAGAAATTGTCATAATTTTAGGAAAAAAATATAGAAAGTAAAAAAAAAAAAAAAAAAAAAAATAAGATTGAAGAGGTTAGTGTAGCATTAAAAATAATTCTTTTGAAAATCATATGTACAGAACCATTTTAACGTTACTGAAAATGAGTGCAATCACACATTTTGAACAGTTGTTTTCTGCCTACATTTTCTCTCACGTTGGCTGGTTCAGATATTGCAAAACACACCGAGACAAAAACTCCTGGTTGCTCTCATTGACTCATAGTAGCCATAGGCCACTTAACTTCTGTGTATGTTTCCCAACTGTAAAATGGGGATAATAACACTTAACTGCTTCACAGAGTATTTTGCAGATTAATTAGTTAATCTTTGTAAGAGAACTTTGAAGATGTAAAGTACCATACTGTACACACAGTAGTATTTTATTATAATCATCTTACTTTTGACTTTTCTAATCACTCAGACCTGTCTCTTTTTGATTGCCTGGAGACTGAAGGATGTGTATGTGGAATGAATTCAGAGGTGCTTCTTTTTCCCTGGGGGGGGGTGGGGGGCAGGGTGCAAATTCTGATCCTTTTGCAGTGTATTCTGAGTACTGGATTTGGGTCAGCATGCAACTGTGATATAAATACATATGGGTAATGCCACTATCATGGCAACCAGAGTGACCCACACAATAGGTCAGTAGTTACCAGTTTTTTTGACTCGAAGGCCAGAGTACCATTTTTACAACCCTGAATGGCCACCTGTGTCTGCCAGCAGTCCTGTCTGGCTGCTTTCCTGCTTACTGATCTCCCATCTGTAGCAGGGAAACTGCATGCATCCTGTAGCTCCTTGTGCTTCTCCTGGGTCCTTAGGCAGTTGCTCTCTTCTTCAGCTGTTCTTCAGATCATTGCTCCCCCCCCCCCCCCTCGCTCCGGCAATAACTCCAGCACTTAGGAACCCAGGTGGAGCTTTTCTCATGGCTACTAATTGGTCCAAGCACCCTGTTTAAGCCCAAGAGGAATTCCAGGAATTGCCTGTACAACAAGGTGTTTTCTCTCACCAGTTGTAATGACAGACTTGCCTCTGTGCTTGGTCTTGGATTTTCAACCCTGGGGTTCCTATCTGTCTTTGATTCCTCATTCCTCAGGCCATTCCTGGCCTCTGACCACCACTGCTCACACCATTAGGCATGTCCACCACTGCTGTGACCGTAAGGCCTGACTGCTGAAGCCCCAATTTTCACACCCTTGTGTCATTATGTAATAACTTTAAATAAATACATTAGTGTGAATGTATCTCATGCTCAGTCACTGTGTGACTTTTTAAATGTTTTTAACATTTAAAAAAAAAAGATCCACTTAACCATTGCATTTTGTGTAAATTTCAGCATAACACACATTCCTGTTTTTAATATAAAGTTGCAAAAATATTAACTACTGTATAATTTAAAGAGAGGGGTTAAAATTGCAAAATTGTCATTCTTAGGTCTTAGTGCCTTTGATGCACTTAAGAAATTTGATTAATAATTTACAAAAATTAGAATAGCTCTCCATGTTTGAGTGCATCATTTAATGTTTCTGAATAGGCACCAGGTCCTGATGCAGCATTTGGTGGTATGGAAATGGCTCACCTGCATAGAGACCTGTTAATGTCACTGGGTCTCCACTTGGACTCACCAGTCTGCCCAGATGTTATCAGTTACTGGGTCTTGAGCCCAAGTAGACTTCAAGCACAAATCTCTGGAAAATCACACATTTTTATACCTTTCAGGAAACTGATATCCCAAACTTCTGCCATGTGCCAAACTCTCTTAAGTTCAGATTCTGATACCCTTAGTATTGTTCAGTATCACTGAACTCTAGAGAAAGTCTCACTGACTTCAATGGGTTACTTCATAGACCAAGAGAATGTGACTACATAGATAATGAGATGTATGAAAGAGGATATAGGTCATTAATCCCTATGCTTTTCATTTCAACCTTCCAAATATAATATAGACCATTTTATCCTGTAATGAGAGAGACTGAAACACATATGGGTGTTAAGGGCGACAGAAAGGCCAGATGATTCAAACCACATGAAAGAACTCAATGTCTGCACCCTGTTTTAACTAGTCCTTTGTTTATAGTTATGCTTTATAAGCTTATATTTTGCTTTTCATTTGAGTAAAGACATACATCTGCCATTCTATGTTCTGAGTCCAAAAAAGGGGGGAGGGACCCTCACCTTACTGTGATTTGTTATTTATTTGTCCATTTGGAAAACAGATTTCTGTTTGAGCAACTTTATTTTCCAATGATAGGTTTACTTATTCAAACAAAAAATGCATACAGTCTGGTTAAGATTGAGCACATATTACTATCTTCAAGGTAAAAACATTCCAAGGATGTGCACATTTAAGCTATCACAAACGCCTTATCTTCACCTTGTAATGACAGAATGTAATTACAGTGCTTAATGCATAATAGTTCATACTCCTATATTGATTGAACTAATTTTAAACACGTATTGGGGTCTTTTTGAAGCTCATTGTGTTTCTACAAAGTGAAGTAAGCACTGTAAATTTGGGAGGCTACGTTGTATCTGTTATCTGTAATTAGTTGAATGCCTGCTAAATTACGGAATCATGACTGATGCCTCCATAAAACTTTCTTCACTATTTTTAGTATTTGTTTCACTGTCACTAGGTGACACATGAGTTTCCATTGCTTTTCCTATTGTTTTATCAGCATATCTTAATTTCCTCCAAGATGAGTATACATCATTTTAAGCAAGTGCAAAATTCCTTAAAGTAGCAGTTTACAGATTATTTAAATGCAGAAGGACCCTTAGAAGAGTTATTTAGTTCTGTTTGTAAATGTTGGTTTTAGAGCTGTTCCTGACTACAGAAAGATGAGGATACAGCACTATTGGACACACATACTAGGATTATACATTAAGAAACAACCTCTATCAATTTTCCTCATAAAGTATATCCACTTAATAATTGCAAACAACATGGTCGGTAACATGCTACAGAATAAAAGGGGCTGCAATAATTTAGGGCCAAATTCTGCCACTCTTAATCTTATTGAGTAATATTAAATAGATGACACACTGACTAGTATTTTTCCCTAAATTACTGCAGCCTGTTTTATTCTGAGGCATGTTAGTGACCACGTTCTTTACAACTATTAATTGGATGTATTTTAGGAGGAAATATGGTATAATCCTAGTGTATGTGTCTGATATTACTATAGCCTCAATTTTATTGTATTGAACTAACTTTATACTGTTAAATTCAAGTTGTACCTACAAACAGGGAAACTGTTAAAGTAATATTATATTTAGCATATCTAGTTTTTGGATTAATGTCCATCTGAATTACCTTTTAGACTGCTGGTAGTGGGCAGTCATCAAAAATTGTTCAACATGTACCTTATTCTGTACCTTCTTATTAAAATAGTGCTAAAATGTTCCATACAGGTGCATACATGTATTATATATATCACTGTAACGATTCATTCTGAATGTATTCTTTTCATTAACAATAAGCGTCCTCTCTTTCTTTCCCTGTTTCTCTAGTAACAGCGTGCTTTCTACTGCTTTTTCTTTAAGTGACCCTACCTCACATTTGTCTTGACTGGCTTCTGTTTACAGAAATTGTAAACCAGTTGAATGCTCTGAGCAGCTTAGATGAAGATCAAGATGACTACATAAAACAAGCAAATATGCCTTCAGCTAAATCAGCCAGTTCTTCTGAAGGTCTATGAACTTTCCTCCTCTCTTTCTGTTTCTGATTGTCTGTGTTTACTATGACCTGTTACCTTTGACTTCAGCTTGTATTCAGCTGTCAGTTTTATCACTGTGCTTTCCATCCGTTGCAATTTTCAGTAATTTGTAGTGCATCCAACAGGTAACAACATGACAGAGAGTCTCTCTTCAGTCACTGCTTTGTCCATGATTGTGAATAGGAACAAAAAACCACATAATTAAAACACAATTTGTGCAGTGAATAATGCTTAACCGTTAAAACTTGACAAACTGTTCGTTCTCTTATTTTACATGAATGTTATACATAAAAAAGAGGATTGCCAATGAATAAATAAATGAATCATTCATATTTTGAAACCAAGTTGCTGTATTTAGCTTTCTAGATCCACTGCAACATTTAGGGATTCAAATGGGCTCCAGAAGTTCATTTCAGCAGCAATACTACTAATCAATGTACTCACCAATGAACATAAGTTTTATTCAGTTCATTTCTTTGGGTTGCAACTGTTGATGTGCTACAAAATACATTAGTTTAGTTCTGCAGCTGGTAATGTGTTTCTCCAGTTCGTGGTTCTCAGGAACCACTGGTGTGACTTTTTCTGAATTTGAAATGTGTTATGTGAACATTTTGAATCAAGGTTTGGCTGTGGCCGTATTGAAAGTGTACTTCGATTTTTTTCCAGAGCTTATCCACAAGCTTAATTTTTTGGATGAAGAGGAGCAAGACGTGGCCAATTCCAGTTCAAATCCATTTGGAGATCCTGATACAGCAGAATTAAACCCATTTGGAGATCCTGATGCAGAAGGTGGTGAATTTGTTTTACACAATTAGTCATTATTTACAGACTGATTAATGAAGCATAACTTTTTTTTCCTAAGGCTACAGATTAAAAATGTTAGTTTTTGCCAGAATAACATTATTGTATGCACCAGGCAGCAATATCAGAGATCTTAATTGCTGTTGGTAACTGCACATGTGCTTCTCTGACGACATGTCAAATTGAGGCTTATTTTCTCTCTGCTTAGTGGTTCCACTAGATAGTAAAGATCGGGTAATAGAGATAATACTAGAATTCTGACCAAGTAATGTGTTTGCGGTCTGAAAGTAGGTGATATGAAGCTGGACATGTTTCTTTTATTTAAATTACAGTTAATTGTTCTGCAAAGTAGTTTTAAGTTCTTAGTGTACAAAAATCACCATATAAAGTAAATGTAACTATAGTACATATTGTGACAACTTTTGATCATCATCAACCTGGGCTACGTTTAGCAACATAGAAGAGAAAGGCAGTTACTAGTCCAGTGAACTACCCAGTCCGTTTTCACCTCTATATTTCCGACAGCAGTTTGAAATGCTGTTATTTGGTTGCTATTGGTAATAAATATATATAATAAATATAGTCCCCTAAAGCATTAGATGAAGGAAAAGACCATTGGACCAATCCTGAATGCTCTCCTCTGCTTTGTTCTATTTTCAAATGCTTCTTTCTTCCACGTCTCTCTCTCTATTCTTTGTCTAAGGGCACTTACACTTTATGTGGCCTTCTATAAACATATGTGTTTTGTAACTGTTTCAAGAAGTAAGCTTACCTAACAGTTTTTTTTTTCCAGCCAATTTTATCATTTTGACATCTTTCTCTTTAGGTTTATGAAACTTATTTGCTTTTTAGCAGTTTGCAAATGCGTTGTGTTTTGATCAGGTTTTAAAATTGCTTTCATCACAAAATCCAG
Organism: Podocnemis expansa; assembly: GCA_007922195.1. Lineage (NCBI taxonomy): Eukaryota > Metazoa > Chordata > Testudines > Podocnemididae > Podocnemis > Podocnemis expansa. Next base: position 11,414,633 of record ML682004.1, on the reverse strand, counting down.
TTGGGTCACTAAAATCACCTTCGTATTGAAACAGGACAATCTCGTAAATCTTTTTAAAGTGTATCACTCTGAGGCCTTGAAAGTTTGGTAAATTTTTATAGCATGTTTAAACTGTTATACCCTTGTCTGGTTTATAAGGATGTTCATCATTTTTCTTGGCAGTACAGGAAATACTATCTTCTACTAAGTTTCAAAGTGGTAGACAAGTTAGTGCAGTTCAGTAAAACAAACAAGGAGTCCTGTGGCACTTAAGGACTAACAAATTTATTTATTACATGAGCTTTCATGGGAGAAAAATCCCACTTCATCTACATCAAAGTGGGATTTTCTCCCATGAAAGCTTATGCAATAAATAAATTTGTTAGTCTTTAAGTGCCACAGGGCTCCTTGTTTGTTTCACCTTATACTATTGCTTTTTCTTATACCTCCCTCATCACGATAGCACCTAAGCATATTTCAGTAGTGCATCAAAGCAACGTCACTAAGATCTGTCACATGATTCTCTCTGTCTTTTCTCCATCTTTCATTACCCCCTTTCTTGGGGTATGAATTATGCATGCAGTGTAATGTTTTTGGTATTTTTTAAGACATGTATATGCTGCTACGGGTGTGTGTGTTAGAAAGGCATGGGAAGTTGACACTTGCAAAGAAGGGGGTCAGTTTTATGATGGTCCTAATTTCCTGTGGGAACTTAGTTTCTCGTTTTTCAGATACTTACTGCTAGGCATATAATGCTTACATCTGTAGGAAGTTCCTGTCAGTGGAACTATGTCAGGTACTGGTGGCAAGAGCTGATGTGAAAGTGGGCAGTGTGTCATTTGTGAATAGCACATCCATCTGTTCTCTTATCATTCCTACCTTTAAAGGTTTATTACTTGGCTCCTCAGAATTACCATGGATTTGACCCATGGTGTGCCAAATTTCCATTCAGTAGCAAATCTCATTTATTATTATCCATTTAAAGACTTAAAGCCAACAAAATATTGAGTTGATTCAAGCTACAAACAGGAGCCTAAATTTTCAAAAGTGATTTTGGGAGTCTCAGTTTTTGAATCCTGAACATGAAACACCCCAAATGGCCTGATTTTCCAGGGTAGGTGCTTGTCATTTCTGACACCTTTTAAGATGTCCTAAGTGGAGCCCCCTAGAATTGAGAAACTCAAGGTCATGAGTGATTTTTGCAAATTAAGGCTGTCCTTCCCTAGCAAGTATGTAGCTTTTATTAAAGTTAAAACAGCGAAAGTCCTGTGGCACCTTAAAGACTAACACATTTTTTCAGGGATAAGTTTTCATGAGCTGCAACCCACTTCATCAGATGCAGAATTGAAGTTGTTAATTATCCCACAATATAAATTGTTCAAGGTTGACATTGTTCTCTAAAGATGGAGATGTTTTACAAAGGCTTTAACAAATGGTCACAGAATGTTTTACATTTACTGACCAGTCTTGAAAAGTCTGAGACCCCCATAGGGATACAGTTGCAAGGTTCAGGATGGTCTGGAACTCCAAAGTGCAGCAGTCTCCACCTTTGTCAGCCCTCATAGATTTGCTTGTGAACTGTTGCCAGGTCCCTTTCTTTGCACCATGCAGCAGGGGGTGGGTGACTGAGAGGAGTGTTACTGGCTTGAGGCAGAGCAGAACTGGCTTTTTAAAAAAGAATAAGAAAAATGACAGTAACTGCATGTTACACACACTGGCCAATGAGCCTGCAAGCTCTCCACCCACTTGGAGGGTGCTTCTCTGGGGACGTTGAAAACTAAATAGGAATCCAGGATTGATCATGTGTGAGAGAGGGGGAAAGAAGAGAGAAATAAAAGGAAAGTTTAACTTGACACTTGTCACTGTTTATAAAATGCTGTGCTGCAGACTCGCAAGCTTCAAGGAGACCTCAAAATGGTTTTGGTACAGTTCCCTCAGTTTTAATATATGCGTGAAATAAATTACATTTTTTAACTAATTTTATGATGAAGGCTGTTGTCATCCAGCCATTTAGAGTGTTCTGCAAATTGGGCTAAATCCTGGGCTCTGTATTCAGGCAATTAATGGCAGGACGAATTTGACTCTAGTAAGGGCTGCAGGATTTGACTCATAATTTTTAAGCTGAAGGGACTTACAGAAACCAGTTGCTTTAGCCATTAAATTCTGTAAAGTTAAAAGTGAATATTTAAAATCTTATTTTCAGGAGATGCTGTCAAGTTAATTTTTAAAATAGCATAAAACATATTTTTACAAGGTTTAGTTTTTCTGTACATCTTTAATGTTAGGATTTTCCCTAATATGCCTTTTATATTGCAATGCAAGTTTTAAAAGGATCCATGAAGACTTCAAAAGGGATAGCCGTGTTAGTCTAGTCCAGTAAAAAAAACAACAAGGAGTTGTGTGGCACTTCAAGACTAACAGATTTATTTTTTGTATGAGCATTTGTGGGAGAAGATCCCACTTCCTCAGATGCTTCAAAGATGGGTGAACTTACAAAAAAGGCATTTAGTTTCATTCCTTTCTCTAAGTTCACCCATCTTCGAAGCATCTGAGGAAGTGGGATCTTCTCCCACGAAAGCTCATGCAAAAAATAAATCTGTTAGTCTTAAAGTGCCACACAACTCCTTGTTGTTTTTTTTTTGCATGAAGACTTACACCATAACAGAACCAGTGCTGCACACGGTATTTCTTTATGAAACGCTTAAACAGTACTAGTTAAAGGAATCCAAGAAACCTTTGGGGCATTCCAGCAGTATCTACACAGAACAATTAATGTGCAACATGTTAGTGTTCTGTAGAAATAACTCTCCTCCCCATAGACCATTACACCATTGTATAGACATGTTGTTTGACAAGTATACTGATGTGCAGTGCCATGAGGAGATTGAATCTAGAACAGATGGACAAGAGAGGTAAGTGGTGCTGCTGGCATGCGCATACATGTCTGTTTTGCTTTACCATTCAACATACAGACCCTAGGTGGTGTATTCCAGTTGATTAAAAAAGGTTGCCTTATTTTGAAAAGCCTGTTCTGTCTTGCTGCAAAGATCTGCTGGGTATATAGCTCACGAGAGGGTAAGTTTTTGACAGGAGTCAAAACTGACTTGGGCCTACAGGAGCCATAAAGAAAAACAAAGGTACTGAAGCCATGGACCCATCTCGTGGTAGTGGGGCAGCAAGCATCAGCACCTAGCACTAAATGAGTGTTTCAGAGAAACTGTGTAAAAATCAGAGGTGTGACACAGCATGGAACCCTAATGCAGATGTAGGAGTATACTCTTTTGGACCCAATCGGGTACTTGTCATTTATGGTGCACTCTCATCAGAAAATATTTTAAGAGCTAAAAAATAATTTTAAAACGGAAAAGGCTTTGTTTAAAAACTAGGCAAATGTTCAACATAAATAGTGCAACTTGCACCAATAAGACATAAGTCTGTCATCACCTTTACAGTGTTTTTAGTATATTGAATCCCATTACTGTCATTCCCCTTGTACGTTTGTCTTGTAAGGCCAGGTCCCACAAGCATGTCTCCATTGCTGTGGTTCAGTAAATCACAAAAATATGTGAGTAACTTTAGCATGTGAATCACTGATTACAGTGTGACTACTCATGTCCTTAAAATTACAGATGTGCTTAACACTTCCTTGGACTGAGGCCATAAAGACAGTAAGCACTTTGGGGTGGCTTCCTCTTTTCATATGTGTTTGTATTGGACCCTAATCCTGTCTCGACCTTTGGGGCTTTCAAAATATAAATAAAATCATTAGAGGTCTTTTTTTTTTAACTTAGAAGAAATGAAAAATCGTATTTAAAAAAATTAGGGGTCTGACTGAAGGTGGCAAAAGCCAGGAAAATCATATCTAAGATTGACAGTAAACTGAGTTGCAACATCTGCAGTATGTGAAATTGCTCATTGTTGCATGACTGTTGCTTGACCTAGGTACAATGCTTCATTGTTTTGAAATATAGTTTCAGCTGTAACTCTGGATTTCATTACTTTTGTCAATTTACCTTTAGACCTTTAGCATTATTATAATGAGCCTTTCTCTCTTTAAATCCAGTTAATCTGAAGTTATTAAAACTGTTTAAAAATTTTTCTTCTAAGCCAAAACATTACTTTGTATTACTAAAGGGAGACTTAACCAGTTTACATAGCACACTTTCTTTTTAGTGTTATGTAGGATTAGTAACTTTTCTACATGACAGATCTTTTTTTACTGTAACTACAGTAAAACCAAGATTTAAATTAGTTAGTTTGTGTTTGTAAAGTGCTTTGAAAGTGTAAAGGACTACATAAGTACTGTCACTAGTGACTGATGATTGATGGATTGTAAACAAAGTTAGTTAATACTTATGTAATTAAACACCCTTGTGTTGCCTTTCCTCCACTTTTTTAATCCAGAGCATACATTATCTTTTTTTCAATTCTCACCTTAAATACCAACCTTTAATTTGGAGCAAAGTTAAGTGCTTTCTGAAAATGTACATACAGCTAAAACTATTAACTCCTGTATATGTTAGAGGTAAACTTACCTACTGTATACTTCCTTTTGTCTTAGCTTGAATTAATTTCAATCAAGGAAAAGTAAATTGCAGATCACATGAGATTTTTAAAGGGATTTTTGTATGTAAAGTAGGTGCATGAATAATCACTAGTATTTGGAAACACTCCATAATTCAGAAGTATAGAATATAGTAATATATATAGCTAGAACAGGGGACGGCAACCTTTGCCAACCCTCATGCCAGCCCCATCCACTGCACCCTCAGCAGATGCTGGGAGCAGGGCGAGGCCTCAGGTTCCCAGCTGGGACCTGGACTGGACTGGAACCGGGGCTGGCTCCCTCCAGCAGCAGCGTCTCTGGGCAGCCAACCCACCCTGCTCCCCTCCAGCAGCCCACCCCAGCAGAGGGCAGAGCCAACAGGGGCCAGGAGCCCTGTGCTGCAGCTTCTTATTTCCCTGCTGGCCACACTTCTCAGCTGGGGAGCGCAGCCAGAGTGGATCTGGAGCCACAGCACATGGCTCTTGTGGCCTCAGGCCTTGCTGGAGCCAGGGCCAGAAGGGAGCCTGAGCGGCGCCACGGGCCACTCAGGCTCGGCTGACATGCCACATTTGGCACATGGGCCAGGGATTGCCGACCCCGAAGCTAGAACTTGTGGCACAACTTGATAAAATACTTTTTGTTATGTTCTTGATTACACACTTAATCACACAGTAGTGATTATCATCTCTGTATCTATCTTTGGTTTAAATAAGGATAATGCAGTTATGATTTGTAGGTTGCATTCCTTTATTGTGGGAAATACGTAGTTAATCCCTTTTTATTCTCACCTCTTCCAATCGTAGCAGTGTTCCAGAATGGACAAATGAGCTGTCATGTCTGAAACAAACAGCAGTGAAATAGCCCGTAACAAAACAGGCCTCTGTAGCACTTGAAATTCAAATGTGAACTTTTCACAGGCTCAGAGAACGAGAGTCCTGAAATCTTTGCTAAAATGAGATCTTTCAAGCTACTTATGTGTAGCTGCCATGTATGATGAGCCAGGGTTGAGTTTGGGTTAACATGGGCTTACTACTATATAAAAGTACAGAACCGTCCTTGCCCAGACACTTTATAATCCAATTAAGAAAAGACACAAGCAAGCGTGACTTTACAATAGATACAAAGTGGAAGTGAAAATAAAACTAAATAGTAAAACATTTATTTGGTACTAGGCTTGTGGTATGCACAACTTAATTATTTACCTGGTTACTGCAGAAAAGTCAGGTCTTGTATAAAGTGAGGATTTACTGTAACTCCAGCCATCAGCATGCAAATCCCTAACATAAACTGGGTAAATTGCTGTAAACCACAGTTGACACCAGTGCAGTTTACAATGGTTTCAAGTGGTAATAAGCTCCAACTTGCACAAGTAGCAGCTTTCCTTGTCTACACTACTGGCCAGTCAGTGGTGGCTATGCTGGGGCAAATCCCAAGTGTAGGCAAGGCCCTTACATGGACCTTTGGGTTCTAGTGCTATACAGATAATAAATACTAATGCCTGTCTTTTTAAATAGAAATGATCAATCCAATAACCTCAAAACTCAAAAAATAAAGGGCACTTCTCACCATGAATAAACTCCAAAGTGTTATTGCAAATAAATTGTCAGTTACAACTCTTAGTGAATATCCTACTTGCCCAGGGTTAGTGCTCCCTTTGGTGCCAAAATGCCATCTTGTCAGATCAGATAGTAAGATGAGCTCCTAAGCATTTATGATTGCAAGAATAGTGGGGGTTGCTCTGGCAAAATTTCCATGTAGTTAACATTCTCTGTCTATATATGTTTTTATATTTTTCCAGTCACCAAGTTGTCTGCCAACAATTTCTCCTAATGTAAAATTCTCACTATAATTCCTGTTGCTGTAAAACGGTGTATAGTATTGCTGGCGATAAATCAGAAGCTATGTATCATTAATCTGATTGTATGTATTATTAATGTATTATTCATCTGATCTCTTTAAGAATCAAATTTGTTGTAATAGACTGTATTTACTACTGTTATCAAAGTCTGTGGTAACTGTTCTGTTATGTTCATTACAAAGGTGTGATTAGTCACTAATTTACCTAATAAATGATTTTCCAGTGTTGTTTTCAAAAGGTATGTCTACACTGCAGTTAGAGGCTCACAGCTAAAAGGCTGTTTAATTGCCCAAGCTTTGGGAACCCTTCCATTTCACAGGCCATAAAACCCAAATGTCTACGTTGCAGTTAAACAGTCCTGTATTGGCCTGAGCCCTGTGCACCTGAGTTCACTGCCACAGGCTAGGCACGGGATTTTAATTGCAATGTAGACATACCTAGAGTGTTTAATATCCTTCCTCCTAACCTTTTAGGGACATGATCTCCTTTCATAGAGGCTTATTTTTGGCTAATCAAGGACACACAGTAAAAACATATTGATATTCAGTTCAAAACATGGGCCTTTACTTCCAAGTTTCAGCTCAGAGAAAGGTATTACATGGCCAACTTTTATTCATAAGCCCCTGAAAATAAAAGATCTGCTAAAATAATTTTGAATTTCTTCCATATTCAATAATCTTTTTTTCAAAAATACTTTTTCTAGAACATGATACTGAAACAGCTTCATCTTCAAAACCAGAAGACTCTTACTATAATGAGAATTATAACCCCTTTAAAGAGGAAGATGCTTCAGTGTACTTGAATCCATTTGATGAGCCAGAACATGAGCCTGAAACATTTGTAACAGTCAAAGATTCCCATCCACAGCCTGCAAAAAGGAAGAATGTCAGACCAGTGGACATGAGTAAATACCTCTATGCAGATTCTTCTAAAACTGAAGAGGAAGAATTAGATGAGTAAGTATAATATTTATTATACCTCACCTTGCAGCAATTTTAAAGTCTCACTGGGCTTGTTGGCATGATCTCCAGGTATAAATGGCTTCTCTATGGTGATTCTTACCTATAAACACAGGACAAAATTGATCATCATTTTGAGGTCAGTAAAGAATTTATGTCCAGAGCATGTTGACGGGGTCTGTGGAGGCACTTTCTGCAGATACTTTAGGGAAGCTTTTGTTTTGCTCTGCAACACCCAGTAATTTTAAGTGTGGCAGAGAGGGAGAATTAATGGGCGTTGGTCATTCCTATCTTGTCACTATTTTTTCTTAAAAAGCAAAATATGTTTATATTAATAAAAGTAAGTGTGCTGAAGATGAGGGTGCACTTCACAGAAACCAAGAGATCTGGGAATTGTTGAATCATTGGGACACTGATAAAGACAGCAACTATATACATGAAAAAGGATGAAAGATAAAATGCTGTGCACATCCTCAGAATTTGCATTGTATAATTCTTCATCATTGACAATTTTAAAATCAAGACTGGATTTTTTTTTTTTCTAAAAGATATGCTCTAGGAATTACTTTGGAGAAGTTCTGTGGTCTGTTATACAGGTGGGCATACAAGAGGAGCACTGTGGTCCCTACCAGTCTAGGAATCTCAGCTCTGACTAAAATTTTTATAGGACAGTGTTTAGCTGTCTTATATTGTAGTAATGAAACATAATAGAGTGTGAGGGCATTTTGCAGGAACTATGCAATTTGGATGATTGAAGGCACAACCTTATGGTGTGCTTGTGTCTTTAATCACCCTAGGAGTATGATTATTACTCAGCAACCGCACCACCCATTCAAGGATTTATGGTGATTACACATGAGCAATTTTACAGAGGACAACTGTAATTAACTTTTAATTGTAAAGAGCTTGATGAGATTTATTATGGCATGACACTTGCATGGCTCTTATATTTAATAATAATTCTGGTGTCATGTTTTCACCCTCATGTTGCTCTATTTATAGCTATCTTCCAGGAAAATGAAGAAGTTCCAGGTGCACTGAAAGAAATGCATATAGGACCACTGGATTCATTTTCTTTTAAGTTCTGTGTCAGTGATTTTTTGTATTGTTTTGTTCTTTACTTTGGCTGGTTTTTGTTGTTGTTGTGTTTTGTTTTTTTGTTCTGCTATGAAAAATGGGCATTAAGGAGTGCTTTCTTTGCCAGATCTATTCAGTGAGGGGACCTGGTTTTCAAAATAAACTTCACTAATTATATGGAGTAGGATGTTGACAGTGACTCTATACATTCCTCATCACTCACTGATCAGGAGCATCTGAACTAGGGGAGCATTAATATATCCATAAACGTGGGGATAGAGAACAGCAAAGACTGAGGAAGCGAAGATGGGAGGAAAGAGACAAAAATGATAATAGAGTGGCAAGTAAAGGGTTTTTTGGGGGGGTTTTTTGTTTTGTTTTTAATTTTACAGTGGAGACCCGTTAACGCGCAACCCGTTTGTGCGCGGATCCGCTTAACATGCGCTCCGGTTGTGTCTCCCAAAGCCATTGACTTAACGCGCAGGACTCACTAACGCGCGGCGCCTAAAGGCAGAAGTTGGCCTGGGCATGGAAATGTGTGAAGTGAGCAGCAACTTAAGGAGCCTGAGAGCTGGGGCTGGCCAGAAACCTTTTATATCTCCTGCCCTATGCACAGCCACAGGTAGGAGTGGGCTGGCCAGAGAGCTGTGTTCAGGGGCTGGATTCAGCCCATTTCAGTGGGGGCCAGGAAAGGAGTTGGGAGCCCCTGCAGCACTGGGAGATGGAAGAGGAACCCATATGGGTTAAGGGAAGGAGAGGAGCCCTTGTGCAGGGAATGACAGAAGGTAGGGAGCAGGGAGCAAAAGGAGCTGTTGTGCTTGGGGAGAGGGGAAGGCAGGAAGGGAGCAGAGCGGAGCCATGGTGCGGAGAAAGAAGGGAAGAGGAAGAGGAGCCCACATGCAGGGAAAGAAAGCTAGGGAGAGACAAAAGCCCGTGCAGGGAACGGAAAGACAAGGGAGGGAGCAGAGCAGAGCCCCAGTGTGGAAAGAAGAGAGAAGGAAGAGGGTAGGGGATCCTGCGCATAGAAAGTAAAGGAGAGGAGAGCAGAGCCCACAGGGAAAGGGGTTGGCAAGTCCACACAACTGCATGGCACAGCAGGGGCCAGGGAAGTGGTCAGGAGCACACGCAGCACTGGTTGGGGAATGGGTTGTGGAGTCTGAGTGGTGAAGGGCAGGATGAAGGGTCTCGTTTGCATGCGGTCCTTTTAACGCGTGGTTGCGGGGGCTTGTCCCCCGACACCCATGCGTTAACAGGTCCCCACTGTACTTACATCCCCATCCCTACCCTAAACAAATCTATGCTGAACAAGCCACTGTTTTAGAAGGCAGATTTGTTTTTTTCTTTCTGTATATATGTATGATATTGTGGATTCAGTAGCTCTTTGTTATAGGAACTTTCATTTTGTTTTATTTTGTGTTTTTCATGTCCCCTAGGGGATTTTACAGCTCCTATTTGCTTTATTTTATTAATGGACAGTAAAAATGAAATCCCCAAGGATAAATGTTGTTCAAACCTAAGTTGGCCTTATTTTCATTATTAAAATGGAGGATGAGGGGGACTAAATAGCATAGTAAATAAGACTTTGTATCACAGTCCTCACTGGAGACCACTCATACTTCTTCACGGGTTCCTAAGGTGATGAAGCCTTGGAAAAGTTGAGGGGACAGTTTATTAAACATATTGAGTGAACTGGGGGCAAGGGAGACTCTTGCAGTTCTGCATTGCCCTGGCTCCTGAGGAAGGATTGTCATGACACTTTAGGATCATGGGGATTAGTATGCAGGATCAGCCCAGTGATCTGTCTAAATCAGTATCCTTTGCTTAATAATCACAGCAGTTATCAGATGCTTCCATGGAAAATGTAAGAAACTCCATGAAAACAATTATGAAATGATGACTTCATAGGGAAAGCTTTTCCTCATTCCTGTAAGTTAGTGATTTGTTTGTGACCAGAAGCTTGAGGGTTTATTCCCCTTTATAGATATTGTATTCAGTCTACTGTGACTGTCAATATCCTTATCTCTATAAACGTGCCCTTTTTTGAATCCTACCAAGTGGTGGGCCTCAATGACACACTGTGGTGACAAGTACAAGTTATGTAAAATGTATTTCCTTCTCTCAATGTTAAATGTGTTTTCATTCACTTTTTTGAATGGCCCCTTGTACTTTTTTTAATATAAAAGGAACAACTTGGAGCACTTGATTTACCTTCTCTATACCCTTCATTATCTTATAGATCTCTATCCTATTCTTTCTTATTTGTCTCTTCTCTGATCTAATGGATCCTAACCTTCTCAATCTCTCTTCATACAGAAGCCTCTCCATCTCTCTAATTATTTTCATCGTACGTCTCTGGATGCTTCTATTCCTGCTGCTGTATATCTATTTTAAGATGGGGTAACCAGACCAAAGTGCGAACCATCGATTTTATATAATGGCATTATAGCGTTATAAAACTTCTACTAGTATTTTCTGTCTCCCTCTTTCCACATTCTATCATTTGATTTGTATTTTTTGAGCACCAATGAGCAGATGCTTTCATTGAGAGTGGTTTTGAGAGTAATAGGACGGCTGCGTGGCAAACAAAGATCCCAAAGGACGCTCCCCTTCTTCACTTTAAAAGCAATGCGTCTTTACCCTTCCAGCTAAAGGGTTTAGGGAGTGGGTTGATTTTTGCAGGCTGCTTATGTATTCTGTATTTGTTCATGTTAAATTTGATGCTCACTACCAGGAATGTGCTCCCATTATCCTATTGAGAGGGCGGAGCATGGGTTTTGGATTCAGTATTATAGACAAGATGAAACAAATTATTTTAAAAATGATCGAACTATCATTATGAGGGGTTGGTAGGTAGAAATGGGGGCTGGAATGACCGAAGACATGCTTCAGTAGGAGCAATGACAAACTGGATATCTTTTCTTTTTTAAACTAAAAATCATATCAGATTTCTTCAGTGGGAGGCATAGGTTCCATTTTGATCAAAGCGTATACTGAACTCTAACCATGGCTCTAGAGGAGACAAATGATAGCTAAATGTTAAATTACTCAGCTCTTGAATCTGATGTTTTTTACATTAAATGCTGATGCAAAATGTCTTCAGCATTACTATATCCTAATGAAGTAAGTTAGAGGAAGCAGGGTTTCACTTACTTCAATCAGGAAATCTGTTTAGAAGCATGTGTAGCCCTACACGTTACTTTTTGTGTTTTTAAAAGCACTATCAGATGTTTAAAAAAAACTGGCATGTGTCTTGTCCTTAATAAAGAGCTCCTGCTTTTAATTAAATTAAGTATTTGAGATGGCATCGGTGGATACCACTTAAATTGCACTCCTTGTGGTATCACACATAGCCTATTCTTTTAGTTCTATGTCATTTAAAATTTTGTTCTTTTTTCAATAAACTGATTTTCTTTAGGCAGTGATTGAGTTAGCCAGTAATACCAGCCCAAAGCATCAAATAGACCAAAATAAAAAAAAATTGTTATTTTCAGATCAAATTATTTAGTTCCATTATTTTCAGTTCTCATTAACTAGATAAAATTAATGGAGGACACTGGTTGCTGAAGGAGAACGTAGCTGCAACTAACTTCTTGAAGATGATTAATAGACTAGAGAAGCAAGTTATTGCAGAGCTTACACCTGCTGATTGCTGAGATATCTGCTGGGTGCCTTACCTTGTGATGGAAAGTTCAGCTTCTCTCTAGATAAACTCTGTTACTCCTATTAGTTATATAATGTAGTTGAAGTATGAACTGAATGCATTTCAGCAGTGAGCCCATTAATATCTTCCAACCACGATTCTTCAGCCAGATTTTGCCAGGTCTTGATCCCCAGGCAACCAAACATGGAGAGCCCTGCAGATACAAAATGTGTATCCATATCCGATCCATGATCTGCAAACATGATCCACAGATATCTGTGGATATAAAGCAGATTTCTGTAGATTTGCAGATCTGCAAACATGAGCCAGATTCTGTGGTGTTAGAAATCTGTAAACCTGAAATAAATACAGACTTTAAAACTTGGATTCACTTTAACATTATGACAAGAAGTAGAACCCTAAGTCTGTGTCATGCTTCTAATATTTTAGGAATTTTCTTCAAATTACAGTTCAAAGAAACTTCTAGGACTGATTTTAAAATGAGATGAAAAATGTAACATCAATGTGTTCTGCACGTAATATACACTGAATGTGTAGCTATAGCCTACGTTTAAAGCAAATTCTAAACACACCTGTAACTTGATAATTGTAAGCCTCACTTCATGATAAAGTGTTGGGGTAAAAATCTTTATTTAAGAGTGGGAATGTAAGAAAAATAATTTTTAAAATGTGGTTCCACCCAGCTCTCAAATTTCCTTACTCCCATTAATCTGAACTGTTTACTCACAGCAAATTTACATGAGTTTCTTAGAGATGTTTCTCTCATTTTAAGTAAGATTGTAGAGGGTCAGGTAGGTCATTGCAAAAACATGCTGCAGTTGCTGGCAAATCAGACAACTGATATGTGGAACAAAATAAAACATTGTGATCTCCTATAAATGTATTGTTCTTTAATTATTATCTTTTTTCATCTTTTTCACCTTCCTTTGAACTCTGTAATGTTTGAAGACAGCTCAAAGAGGTTGTCAGCAAAATTAGAACGATTGACAGGTACTGTTGAATGTTCTGTTCCGAACTGAATTCCATCCTCTTTCCTCCTCCTGCCATGGAGCATGTCCATTCATTTGTGTTTAACCTGTTATTTTGACATCACCCTTAGCTTTGATTTCACTAGTGATTTGTGTATTTGATGGGCAGTGAAGTGAAAGCAAATCAAAGATTCCTTCAGTCAGCAGACTAGTTATTTTAGTCTTAGTATCTCCTTTCACTTGGTTATCTAGAAGACCTCTGTAATAAACAGCAACAGTCCCACAATAATGTGGGCTTTGTGTGCCAAGCTTGTTGCTAAATGGTTGTTTCTTCCCCCCTTCTTCACATTCCCAAAGATGAGTTTAGTAAACTTCACCCTTCAGCTGTAGCACAATTACTTTCTCCTGGTCACTGATAAAGAAGATGGACAAGACTGCATCAAAGTTATTTCAAGAGATTGAGGAAAGTATTTTAAAACTAAAAACAAATCCTTTAAGAATGTTGTTTAAATGGAGTGATAAATCAGCTGTTAATGAAGAGTACTTTCTATAAGTTCAATTTTTAGAATTTAATTTGTCTAAGAACTGCCTACCAGTTTGGTTCTTCAGCTGAGAGGAAAATTCTGAATGGCTATGGGTGTTTAACCTCCTGTTTAGCACTGGATATAATATTGTTTCCATCTAGAGAAGAATGAGGAACTGAGACTATTTCTGATATTTTGCACTTCATCTACTTGTATGTACATCTGTCTTTTGGGAATACGCTTTCACTGGATGGGCACAGAGTTCAGCAGGAGTTGTTGGTTGTGGGTTTTTTTTCTTTTTTTTATAAATAGATAAGACGCACACATTTATTGGAAAATGTGAAAAAAAAAGAGTGATGGTTATTTTTGTAGGTGGTGGTCTGTTGCTGGGCATAATGAAAAGAACAGAAGATAAGAGTGAATTTATTAGCTAGGTACAAAGACGAACCCCCTTTTTAGATAGTATATTGCTATCTGTTCTACATGCTGAGAGTAAATGCAACATTAAATGCTTAGAAGTTCTTATGTTAAATATTTTCAGTTGACATAAACCACCTTGGAGACCTGGTTAAAAAGTGTAAATGCTAGGAAAGTGCTAACTTTATTTAGCATAGAGCAGCTGAATGTAAGTGATACAGTTACCATGATAGCACATCAGACTATTCATAAACATGTTTTGATGGGTTTCTTGAAAGATGTTTAGCCAAAAAATTAGTAGAATAAATTATGGCTGTTTATGTGTACAAATAACATTAGCCATTGTTTTCCTATGCTGTTCTGTGTTCCATTGAGTGTTCTCAGAATGATAAGATGGCTCTTTGTGACTAAAATGAAAATGTACTTGACTGTATATATACTGAGGCCAAATTTTCAGACATAGGTATCTAAAATTGGGCTCCAATAAAACACATTTAGTTATTAAATCAAAGTCTCTAGATTCTCAAAATTTTTTAGCACTAGCAGCATCCGTCAACTTCAGTGAGACTTGTGGGCAGTCAGCACATCTGAAAAATCAGGCCACTTTTCTGTTGGTTGCTAAATATGGACTTAGAAACCTAGCTTTAGATACCCAAATTCTTCAAATGCTGGCCTAAAGCAATTGCTAACTGTATATAATTCACTCATCTGTCTTAAAAGAAGGGGGCGGGGGGTAGCAACAGCACAATCAAAACAATCAACCATTATTTTTGTTTTGAAAGTGCAAAGAGATAGCAAAGAAATATGTTTCCCTTCTTTTAATTAGATCAAATCCATTTTATGAACCAAAATCCAGCCCTGGTTTAACTAATCAAGTCACTCCAGTGCAAGAAGCAGAAAAGATGAAAAGAAAGGCTCCTGCACCACCGGTCCTCTCACCAAAGGCCGAGACAGGTGTGAGTGAGAATATGTCAGCTGTTCCTGCTGTGAAGGAGCTTTCTTCTTCTCCTAAGGTAGATTTATTCTTAACCAGATGTTGTGATTACTGATTAAAATGCCTTTGTGTGTATTGTTTGCATTTTCTTACAGCAAGTCATCTTAAAAACCTAAATAAAGTGCACCCTTACTCCCTTATCCTTTCACTCACTCACATGCATATTGAGAGACCAATGGTAGAGCCAGAAAGTGAACCTGCAGAAGGAATAATTGCAGTGTGAAAGAAAAAAGGGTCTGGTAACAAATCCTGGAGGAAAGCTCTGCTCAATGAGAGGGAAGAAAATCAAATTGTACGGTACTTTGCCTTGATCTATTGTAATGACGCTAAGCTACAAATATTGTAGGCTGTAGTGTGCAGACTGCTTATTTTTGAGGTATGCCTGCCGACTCGTTTACGTATGAATTGCATCGCCTGTAAATCAATAGTTACTATCGTTTGTGCATCTTTAATGGAATAAGCATTTAATATCATGATCATAATATATGTTAAAGGGAGCCTATTTTAAAACAAGTTCCAAAGGGGTCACTGTGTTAGTCTAGTTCAGCAAAACAAACGAGGAGTTCTACGGCACTTGTAAAAACTAACACATTTATTTATTTTAGAAGAGATTCAGTATCATGTTCTTGCATGTGCATTTACTTTTTGCTTGGAGAGGAGACAGAAGAGCTTTCAGTCTCTCCAGTGAAGCCCTAGGACCTAGCTCCCAGTTCTAAACCTACTATCATCCTTCAAGCGCTGTGTTGTAGCAATCACCATTCCATTTAAGAGTTGAATGGTACTCCTTGACATACCTGTCAAACCACTGCTTATTTACTCAGAGCTCAACTAATCAGACAGATTGCTAATGTGTCTGTTTCCCAGAGGCTGATCTCACTGTCCCCTCAGTAGTCAAAGGAAAGAGTCTTAGGATAGGTTCACACTAGAAAGTCAGGTCAATATAAGTTGCCTTGCATCCACTGAGTTTTGCCTGTAGCTACACTTAAATTTGTCTCCCAATGATTTAGGTGCCCTGTTACACTGACTTCATAATACCACATGCTCAAACAGCATGATGCACTGAGGTCAGTGCTGTGCTAGTGTTATTTACATTGACTCTGACAGTTCTCCAGTAACTTTCCCATAATACTCGCTTCTGCTCAGGCCTTATGGAGATCAGAAGGCCCTCATGCCTCTTTAAAGCCTTGCAAAATTTTAAAATGCCGTTTCCTTGTTGTCCAGCTTGGTAAGCATACCTAGCAGCTCCTTGTTATCATATGAAGTTGACCATTCTGGCTACACATTCCAGCCATGCTCTGACATGGCCTAGACAGGAGATACTGGATCTCTGGGACCTGTGGATCGTCCCTAACCATCTGTAAGCAGATAGCATGGTGGATGCAGAAGGGGTCTGACAGGGACTGGCAGCAGTTCTACCTGAAAGCAAAGGAACTCCATCAGACATACTGGAGGGCCAGGGAGTCAAACAGTTGATCTGATATCTGCCACCCGCCCCTGATGTGATCAGCAAGAATGAGGAGGAAGAGCAAGAGGATGGTGAACATGCAGTGCCTCCACAACTCATGAGAGGTGTCAGTGGAACTTGCACGGAGGTGCTCTGCAGTCCTCTCCTTCTGGCATGCCTTAATTCTTCCTCCACAGCAGGACACATTTCTGTGCAAGTCAGCAATAACTTTGGTAGGCACCATTGCAGTACATACACTAGCAGCATTAAGACCCTACACAGCTGGACACCAAAGCAGCTGTGCCACCTGTGCCTTGGTTGCTCTCTGGTGTGAGAATGTCACCACCAGCTGTGGAAAGTGGTACCAGTCTTCAGTGCCATTGCCTGTGGCAATTCCTTCCTCATTCCTCTCTTCCCTCCAGGCCATGTTTACTATGGCTGGTGCTGAATAACACTGTGCGTGAGCGCTTCAAAGCAGAATAGTTAATCAATGTGTTATTTTTAAATATTATGGGAGTGAGTGGAGGGAGTTCTAAATCTTAACTCACTTTCCATTTTGACTGCATTGGCAATGGTTCCTCTGTATCTGACAAAGTGCGTTGCAGCCCAAGAAGGCTTTTGCCCAAATAAATTTGTTAGTCTTTATGGCTATGTCTTCATCAGCCAAAGTTAGTTCAGACTTGTTAATCTAAACAAAGAAGTTGGAGGTTAGTTCAAACTAACCTCGCACTTCTGAGTTTGAACTAACCACATGTTCTAGGTCGAACTAACACTTAGTTCAAACTGGAATGCATGGTTAGTTCGAACTAACTGGCTTAGTTTGAACTTCTTAAGTTCGAGCTAAGCATTAGTCTGGGTCTTGGCCAGACTTGGTTCAAACTAACGTTCAAACTAAGGCAGTTAGTCCAGACTAAGTGCTGGTACTAACTAGTTTGATCTAAGCATTCCTTAGTTTGAACTAAGAAACTTCTTAGTTTGAACTAGGGAAAGCCTAGCGTGGTCATGGGCTAAATTAGTCCGGACTAAGCCTCCTTAGTCCAGACTAATTTGCTTGTGTAGACATAGCCTAAGGTGCCACAGCAATCTCGTCATTTTTGCTGTATGCAGACTAACAGAGCTACCCCTCTAGAAGTGGTTCCTCTGTGCTTTATCTGCAACTGCTGCCATTGCATCCTTGAGAGGTTTCCCCCTCCGTGTCCAATGGAAGACCTGAGACAGAGAAGAAGGATTTGGGATGATGACATGTTCTATGAGATCCTGCAAGCCAGTGCAGCATCAGACCATGAGCAAAGGGCCTATCAAGTGAATATTGTAGACAGCCTGAAGCGGGAAAGAGCAGACAGGAGAAAGTCCTAAGAGTCCCAGCGAGAGAAAAGAGATGCAAAGGATATAATGGGGCTTCTCTGGCAACAAACGCAGATGCTGCAGACTCTTGTGGACCTACAGGTCTAATGATCATAACCTCTCCTCACTTTGCAGTCCATGCATTACAGTGCATCCCTGAACTTTTCCACATGATATCAGGGGTCAAATCCCTATCCCTACCACTCTATTCCATGGAATGTAAGGGACAACCAGAGCTTCACAGACACTGTGAAAGCTATAGTTGTTATGTGTGTAGGGAAAGTGGACATGAATATTCTTTGAGGGTGTTATGTTCTGTTCCATTAACTTAAATTTTTAACATATTTGCTTTTAAATTGCACATGTTTTCCTTTCCACTGATTTTTATTTTTACTGAATAAAGTTATATTTTTTGGAAAATAATCTTTATTGGTTCACAACACATGCTGCAGAGTGCCTAGGAGTTTTGAAAGCATGCTCTCACTTGTTACTGTACAATCTGATGCAACTCACAGGACTAGTGACAAACAGGGTAATAATTATTAATTTTGTGGAGCTTGCTGTAAATTAATAGGTGTTAATACTATCAATAATAGTTGTGCACAAAGCACCACACAATTGCTAGCAAGCCCCAAAACCACTGGGTCAGATAAAGCACAGTACACCACAATGAATTGCTGCGGTCCAGTGTTAAAAGTGCTCTTCCAAACCCTCCCTGAGCCATCTAAGTCTGCGCTGAACTCTTGTAATAGCACATATGTCTAGCTGTTCAAACTTGGCAGACAGCTGTTCCACCTCCACCCTGGCAGCATCTTCTCCTTCTCAGCTGCACAGATATTATTTAGGACACATCAGGCATTGGGATGTTTTTTCTCTGAGGTCCAGTCTCACAAAGCCTACCAAAAGTGCATTCATCTGTAATTCTGCACCTACTGAGCTGGTAGACACATCTTTCCTTGGCATGGGCTTTGGTCCCCCTAGATCACTACAGGCATTTCAACACCACCAATGGTGCCACTTGGGAAAGAAAGTCCTTGCTTGTAGCTTTCTGTGTTCTTAAAGATGCAAGTATCATGCACCTTCCCTGACCAGTCCAGGTTGATGTTGAAGAAGCATCTCTGGTGATTCACTAGTGCCTGTGTAACTACGGAAAAGTAGCTCTTTCTGTTAATGTGTTCTGCAGCAATGTGGTCTGATGCCAAAATAAAATATGTGTGCTGTTTCACCACATCAGTTCAGGAACCCATTGCCGCAGATCCATCCATTATGTCCTTCATGCTGTCTAGAGTCACAGCACTGCATAACAGGAGGCAGTGACCATGTATACTTGCATGGCAATGACCCCCACAGTGAATTTTCCAATGACAAGATTTCTCGCTAAATGGTAGCAGTTGGATATTGCAAGGTTCCAGTGTGTGATGTCCAATCGTACTTCTCCACTGTCAGTGCAGCTTTCATTGTAGTGTCCTGCACTTGGAGGAATTCAGCCATGTGAGTCTGAAAGTCCTGTAGCCACTGTTCATCATCCCAAGCCTATTGCCTCTCCCCAGATTCATTGCAATATGTTATGTCTCGATACAGCAGTGAGGCTGATAGTGATGTTTTAAGGCTACATCTGTATTACAAGCTAGAGGTGTGATTGCCAAATCACATAGACATGCTCAGGACCTATCTAAACTGCTGGTTAAATTCAGTGTAGCATGCATGACTTCCATCAACTTTGTAACTTTCCCTTAGCATAGCATCTTCACTGCTCTGTGTTGATGGGAAATATGTTCCCGTCAACGTACCACTGTGCCATTAGAGGGGTGGCTTTATTACATCAATTTCCAGATCAGCCGAGCGAGTCTTACCACTCATTTGATACAGACAGATCAGTCTGACAGCAGTGAATTTTCCACCATCAGCTATGAAAACAGCTTTGTGCCAGCTCTCATCTGATCTAACATGTTAAAAATAGGGGTGGGACTGCTGTAGCAGACACTGGCAGCAGGGGCTACTAGCCCAGAGTACAAATCCACATGAACCCTGTGGTTACATTCCTAGGGTGACTTGCATATGCTGAAAATGACCATGCTATTATTTATAGTGTGCCAGTTCAGATGGGAGTCTGAATGTGTCCACACAAGCTGCGAATCAGACCCCAGGCTCAGGGCACAAACATTCCCTTACTTCAGATGAGCTGACACTTCTCATTATGAGGACTCTATTTTCAATTACTTTTAGCTTTGCTAACCTTTAACCATTTTGGCTGAAATTTTTCATGCTGGATGTCTGTCTCACAATGGATATTTTTTAATGCTTCATCAAAAACAATTGAATCATTTCTGAAATTGGGGGAAATACATTGTTTTGCCTACATTAAAAAATAATGTTGCTGTCTTTCCTTTATGAAATTTCAGTATCGCCAAATGCCTTCATGCACAGGGAGTCAGTCAGGGAGTGAGACAGTCCTTACAATTGTCACCTGCCCTGTCAGGAAAAAGCTACAGAATTATCAAAAGAAATTGTTAAGGTGAATAACTGTGCTGAGTCAGAACAATGGGTATGTTAAGGCTACCTGGGCTGGGAAGACCAGTTCTAGCAAAGTGGCATGAAGGGAAGGGAGATTTGGAGAGCAGAAGATCTCCAACAGGTGAACAAAAGAACAAAGGGGACAGAGCAAGGGGTTTTTAAAATAAATGGGAGGATGGAGTGAGCAAGCAGAGTAAAGGTAGAGCTGTAGTAGAGGTGTCCTTTTTGATTGTGGGACTAGCTGAGGAAGAAGGAGGCTGGATGCAGGCTGCGCCCAAGCATAATTTTTTTGGGCCCAGTGCAAACTTATAACACTGTCCCCCTCCCACATATGGTAATGGGGATAGGGATCTGGACTGGGCTGTTTGGGACCCAGTAAAGTGTACACTTCCTCCCACCCCTGATGAGGAGGAGCTGGCTGCAGGATAGAGAGAAACAATCCACGATTCGCTAGAGATGCCATGTGCGGTGCAATGACGAAATGATACTGGGAAAGACATAGAGACACTTTGTTACATATTTTTGTGCTTGCAAAATGTAACTGTATTAGAAGTCTATGCGAAGTCTGTGTGCAACGTACTTCTACTATCACTTGCCTTTGGAGAGGTAAACCATAGACCACAGTGCCCACAAGTTTGAGGCAACAAATCATGCCAGAGGGGCCAAAGAAAGAGTCAGAGCTGGAGTCTACTGATACCAGGGGAAGACTGAGAGCTCACAAGTCCAGCATGGTGGAGTCCGAACACAGGAACCTGTTGAGAGCATCCAGGAGTGGGAGCTAAGCTAGGCCTGTGACATCTACAAAAATTTATCCCTTTCTGGCCAGCAATAGGGCAGGCTGCTGGGGAACTGTGTGTCTGGCTCCCTCAACTTTGTTTAGTTATCCTGAAAACTCAGTGGCTGCTGTTCAGAGGTGCTTCAGAAATCTAAACCTAAGCAGAACTGTGCCCAGTGCCTCTTTGTGAAAGATGTGGGGTTACATGTTGTATTTTGTAAATAAGCAGCCACTTTGAAATCTGTCTCTGAGCCTCTGGGAGAGCCATCTAAACTGCTTTATCCAGGCTCAAGAGGCACAGGAAAAAGCAAAGGGCTTGGATGGACTTATAAAGAACACCTTGAATGAACCCCACGAATCACCTCTGTTGGCCTTCAAACCTGTGTTAGTAGGCTATATCTACACTGGCAAGTTAGTTTGAATTAAGGAGGCTTAATTCAAACTAACTTATTACCTGTCTATACTAGGCTTTCCTTAGTTCAAACTTAATGAATGCTTAGGTCGACCTATTAAAACCTGCCAGTTAGTTCGAACTAAGTCCTTAGTTCTATTGTTAGTTTGAACTAAGGATGATGTGGACCAGAAATAACCTTTAGTTCGAACTTAGTAAGTTCAAACTAAGGGCAGTTAGTTCGAATTAACAAAGTGGATTAGTTCAAAGTAACATTAGTTCAAATTAGTCCACATTGTTAATTCAAACTAGTAAATTCAAGGTTGGTTTGAACTAACTTCAAACTTATGAGTTTGAATTAAAAATTCAAGCTAACTTTTCCTAATGTAGACATAGCCATGATGTCTGCATTTGGGCTGGGACAGGGAGTCCCCAAAACTATGATTTTCTTATGAAATTATTTGGGTAATTCTGGTACTCTAATGATGATATGCCACATTGATGCACTGAGGTACTTGCTGCCTCAATGCATACCCTGACAGTTTTTGATGTGGCTTAGGCTAACAAGGTTCTGCTTTTCACAAGGGGGAGAGAGAAGTCTGCCTTAAAAGCAACCTGTTCCACTCCAAGACTTCTCCTCATTGCCCTTGACTTCTGGAAGTAAGCAATTGAAATCCCTGTAGCATCTGTGCCAACACATCCTCTATTTGAGCCTAGACCATAGTGCATGTGTTTGATATCATTGTACTGTATTGCTTTGGCAGATTCAAAAATGTATGTGCCACTGTCAGCTGGTTGAAACCTGTTCATGAGTCCAGGTGCCCTCTCAGTTCTCTATGCCTTAGGTGTGTTCACTGTGTGAGAGTCGAGAGGTAAGATCTGGACCTTGACCCTTGAAAGAGTCCAGCAATGGTGTTTGCATGGATGTAGCTGGCTGTTTAACCCGATGCATCTCATGTTAATGCCAGCTCTGTGAGCCTACACCAGCATACTAGCAGCTAGATTGACTAAACATTAATATATTCTATTAACAATATTAGATAGACTTATTAATGTTTAGTCAATCTAGTTGAAAGATGGCCACTTAAAAAATAATGCTGAAACCACTTTTTGAACCCATGGCCACATGCTCACTTACACATTTACTTAGGAAAATAGCTTTCCTACTGGCCATCACCTTGGCTCACTGGATCAGGGAAATGGGGATTTTAATGACATTTCCTTTCTTCACAATTTTTCTTAAGAATAAGGTCACACTTGAGACCACACCCAAAATTTCTCCCCAAAGTACTATTGACTTTTCATATAAATCAGGTCATTCACTTTCTCGCTTTCTTCCCAAAGGCACATCACAGGAACATAGAAACTGGAAGGGATCATGAGAGGTCATCAAGTGCAGCCTCTGTGCTCATGGTAGGACTAAGTACCCTCTTATACCATCTCTGACAGGGGCTTGTCTAACCTGCTGTTAAAAACTTCAAATGATGGAGATTCCACAACCTGCCTAAGCAACTTATTCCAGTGGTTAATTACCCTGCCAGCTAGGAATTTTTTCCTGTTGTCCAGCCTAAACCTTCCTTGCTGTAATTTAAGCCCATTGCTTCTTGTCCTTTCATCAGTAGTTACAGAGAACAATTTTTCTCTGTCCTCCTCGTGTCAGTCTCTTAGGTTCTTGAAAACTGTTATCGTGTCCCTTCTCAGTCTCCTCTTTTCTAGACTAAATAAACCCAGGTCTTTCAATCTACCCTCATAAATTAGGTGTTCCAGACCTCTGATCTTTCATATTGTTCTTCTCTGGACTTTTGCCAGTTTGTCCACATCTTTTCTGAAATGAGGGTCCCAGAACTGGACACAGTAATCCAGTTGAGGCCTAATCAGGGCCGAGTAGAGTGGAAGAATTGCTTCTCGTGTCTTTCTTACAACACTCCTGTTAATATATCAGAGAATGGTGTTTGCTTTTTTTGCAGCAGCATTATACTTTTGACTCACATTTAGCTTGTGGTCCACTATGACACCCAGATCCCTTTCTACAGTGCTCCTTCCTAGGCAGTCATTCCCCTTTTTGTACATGTGCAATGGATTAGTCTTTCCTAAGTGGAGTACTTTGCACTTGTCTTTATTAGGTTCATTCCGTTTATGTCAGACCATTTCACCAGTTTGTCCAAATCATTTTGAATTCTGATCCTATCCTCCAAAGTAGCCACAACCCCTCCCAGCTTTGTATCATCAGCAAACTTTATAAGTGTACTCTCCATGCCATCATCAAAATCATTGATGAAAATATTGAACAGAACAAGACTCAGAACCAACCCCTGCTGTACCCTGCTTGTTATGCCCTGCCAGCGTGACTATGAAGCATTGATAACTACTCTTTGGGAGTAGTTATCCAACCAATTTTCCATCCATCTTATAGTAGCTCCTTCCAGGCTGTTCTTCTCTAGTTTGTAAACAGGAAGTGATGCAAGACCATATCAAAACCCTTACTAAAGCCTAGATACAACACATCTGCTACATCCCCCCTAGCCACGAGGCTTGTTACCCCATCATAGAAAGCTATCAGGTTGGTTTGACACAATTTGTTCTTGACAAATCCATGCTGAGTGTCACTTAGCACCTTATTCTCTTTTAGATGCTGGCTAATGAATTCCTTGATTATTTGCTCCATTATTTTTTCTGGTACAGAGGTTAAACTGTCTGGTCTGTAATTCCCTGGGTTGTCCTTATTTGCCTTTTTATAGATGGGCATATTTGCCCTTTTACAGTCCTCTGGGATCTCTCCAGTCTTCCATGATTTTTCAGAGATAATAGCCAATGGCTCAGATATCTCCTGAGTCAACTCCTTGAGTATTCTATGGTGCGTATCATCAGAGCCTGGTGACTTTAAGACATCTATCTTGTCTAGGTAATTTTTAACTTGTTCTTTCTCTATTTTAGCTTCTGGTCCTATCCTATTTTTACTTCCCTCTCCTACATCAGGCATCAAGTCGCCACCAAGCTTTTCAGTCAAGACTGAAATGAAGAAATCATTTCGTTCCTCTGCCATTTCCACATTTTCTGTTACTGTTTTTCTGTCTTTGAGTAATGGACCTACTCTACCCTTGATCTCCCTCTTGTTTCTAATGTATTTAAAAATGGACAGAGATACAATATCACACACACTCAATATTGAGAGGACTTTGGCATTCTATTTGGATAGGAAAAAAGACTTTAGGAAATCTCGTAAACTGTTCAACTTAATTGCAGAGATCCAAGTAACCGTAGTTCTTTGAGATGTGTATCACTATGCCCCTGCTCCCCATTACCATTTAATAAAGGTAGAGAAGGAGCTGAATGCTGTTCACCCATGCAGCACTAGTTAGACTTGAAGCAAGACATGAGACAGACTGCACATGTGCTGGTGATACAGATACTGCTACCTAAAATCTCTGATCTGAAGAGCAGCAATGCAGATACACCTACAATGGGACACCTGTAAGGAGATGCATCTCAAAGAACTACAGTTTACTGCACAAGGTGAGTAACCCTTTCTTCTCAAATATTAAATAAGAGGCTCCTTTTAAAAAAAAAACTTATATGCAAGTGTAACACTGGATTGTTTCAACATTATTTTTTTAAGTGGCATCTTTCAACTTATTTGGCTAAACATCAGTATGTGCTATCTAACACTGACTCATGTTTGGACTCCTTGTGGATGAAACATCTCTTCAGGCTGCAAAACAAACAGTGGCTTTTAATACAGAATGCTTCCAGTTTCCTCTGTAAACCAAATTCCAACATAAGTTCTATCTTTATATGCTGGAATTTGCATTTAGTCTCAGTTGAAACTACTTTTCTGGCATGACTGACAGAAAATGCTGTGACTGGTAATGCCTGAAGAACAAGCCTAGCATGTCTGGGCATGGAGGTGAAGCCTCATGTGAATGATCATTGGGCAGTTAGTTCTGTGAAGCAGCTAGCCGTGAAAAATGATGCATTGTTTATTTTGCTGTGAATGTGAATGATTTTACAATATGCTCAATAGTGACTACCAATAGGGTCCCTATTTACCATTTTGACAAGTTCTGAAGGTGTCCCATGTTACTATAGTTCATCAAAACAAACAAGGAGTCTTGTGGCACTTTTTTAGTCTTTAAAAGTGCCCCAGGACTTGTTTTATTTACCATTTGTGAATAACTGTTCCAGTTGCTTCATGGAGTGTAACCCTGCTTAAAACCGATTGGTTCAAGAGTTGCAATGTAGAGATGGAAAACTAGGCGCTGTGGTGATTTGATCGGTGTCTTTAGAGTTAAGAATGACTCAGATAAGCATTTTCTTATAAATTTCATTATGTAATAATTTAGCTGTTTGTTTTTATTTTCAAACATACTGGTAGGAGATTTGAAATTCCCCTCTGATCATGCATAGTTTTCCTAGAATGTTTCCAAATAGTATAAATAGTGATACAAGAGCATTTTTTCTGGTGTATGTGAAAAATGTATGTACAGATTTAGCCATTTCACTTACTTTTCTTATATAACCTCATTAATATTTCATTAATATATATCAGTGGGGCTCAGACCAAAACCATACATTTTCCATTTCACACCACAGTATGTAATGAATAAAACTGTAGACCTACCTATAGCTTTGACCTTAGTGGTTTCAGTATGGTATGTTAATCTTGCTCTTGCCTTTTGCTGATGCACAAGGAGCAAGAAGGTACAGGGAACTTTTCTCCTTCCACCCACAAAGGCAAGATTCTTCTAAATTTCAAAAGGGATAGCCGTGTTAGTCTAGTCAAGTAAAAAAACAACAAGCAGTTGTGTGGCACTTTAAGACTAACAGATTTATTTTTTGCATGAGCTTTCCTGGGAGAAGATCTCACTTCCTCAGATGCTTGGAAGATGGGTGAACTTACAGAAAGGAATGAATCTAAATGCAAGGGGGTGTAAAACATAGGATCAGGTCATACAGTAACAGCAGATCAGAGCAGTTTTCAGGTTCAAACCGTGGGAAGCCTGAAGTCAAATTACCTATTGTAATGGGAAAAGAACCCATAGTCTCGATTAAGTCCTGCTTTCACAGAATTTAGCTTGCATATTCTTCTATATTGCTAAAGATCAGTACAGGGTATGTTTTCCTACTGTGGCAGATGCCCCTGTGGTGTGTGATGAGGTTATCATAGGGGTGCAAGGACCAGAGGTGAAATAGAACATCCTTGCTGCTTTCCAAGGAGCAGGAGCTGCCTTAGGCAATCACTTGCAGCAGGCAGGAACAGAAAAAATAGCAGTGACTGGCACACAAGGGGAGACGCTGGTAGCAGTGTGTGGAGAATGTGCTCATCCCTGCAGCATGTATTGCTGGGCTGGTGCAGAGGGAGACACCCCAGAAGGAGAAGTAGGAGGGTGAGCTCCACCCATGTGCCTGTTCCTGCCCTCCTTCCCACTTACACACACATTTTGTCCCACAAGTGTCATGGACTCTAGGTCAGTAGCACAGAGATTGGAGTCTGGGCAGCAGCATGGAGGAAGTCGTTGAAGCCAGCGAGTCAAAGCACAGACTGAAAGGGATTGTGGCCTGACAATGGGAAGAGCAGGGCTGGCTGGAACTGCCAGAAAGGGTAGTAGGAGAGCATGGGGGTTGAGAGAGCTGAACAGGGCTGCGGTATGGAGCAAATGAGAAGGGGAGTGCCCATGGGACATTGAAGCCCCAAAGGGGATGGCATTTGGAAACTTCCAGGGTAGGATATGGCCCTGTTGCCATTTATTCACTTCCTGGCCTGCAGTTCTCACAATGTGTTAATCCTCAGCTTTTACCATGTGTGTGTCTGTCAGAAGTAAGTGTTAGCATTGGGTGTAAATACCTCCAGGTAAACAGCAAACACCACCTTGTGATGAACAAATTATCATGGCAGAGGACCACAGTAGGCAATATTTTTGCTGGTCTATCCCATCTAGGATGTGTAAAACCTAAAATACAGTTTTTGTCTTAAACCATTAATATTATCACTTGTTCAGTGCCTTTTGTCATTTAACCTTTCATCTGTTACAAAATGGTAGTGCTTAAATATTACATTTAATTAAATATTACATTTAATTCTTCAACTTTTTAACTTGAAATATAGTTAACCTGTCATTGCTGGGGGAGGGTCTACTTTCTTCACTGTTTTTGTATTTTATGTGTTTCTAATGAGCTGCCAACTACTTATGCAAATAAAGGGTTTAGATATCTCTGAAGTATGCCACTTCAGACTGTTAATAAATCATTCCAAATTTAACTATTGTCCCCATTCATGCAGCTACCTTTTTTGTTGCACTGTTGCAATGTCATTGGTGATTTTAAAAATGGTTAAGTGGCTAAAAAAAAGTTTACTTTTTCCAGAGAAACAGGGTTTTGCTTCTTTACAAAAATATCTGTAGTTTATGTAAAATGACATAAAAGGTCTAATCTGCAGTCTTTGCTTAGACGAAAATCCCACTGAAGCCAGAAAATCCAAAATAGGTGGAATTTTTGTTGGAATAGTGATTTTGAACCCAGGCTATCCAAATGTGAGCTATTATAGGGTCTTTTGTTAAAGACTGCATCATTTATTAGGAACATATTATTTTACAACCCCGCCCCCCCCCAAATTAGGAAGTTCACTAAGTATACCATTGTACACACAATGCTGCCTCTTTTCTTGAAGACATGATGATAGGACATTAGATCTTCTATTACATGATTATGCAACACTGGGAAAGGAGATATGCCTGTAAGAAATAATTTATTTAAAAATATGTAAAAAGATTTACAGTGCAGTTCAATAAAACATTACCCACAGCAATAAATAGTTCCACATATTTTTATGCAGTGCTTAACTGTAAATGTTTATAAAAATACAGAACTGTTACTATGATAAATTCCAGGAATTATTGTTGAGCAGTGTAAACAGTGACTGACAAAAAATGATACCTCTTTACATTATAAAAATGTGCTAGATATTTTACAGAGCCGTATGACAATCTCTTCTCCTGAAGAGTTGGCAATCTAAATAGGCAACATGCAAGCAAACAGAATAGGGGGAATTGATGTACAAGAATTTTTTTCAATTGCTGTTGCCTGTCTCGCCCATTTAGTTTTCCTGCAGAGCCTTTGCCTGTTTATGTTAATGCAAGTTCTGTTGCCTTTTTGTTGTTTGTTTATAGCCCTTGCCTGATTCTTTTTTTATATGTATATACTATGTGTATAGATGTAAAATAATTGCAGCCTTTTCTCTTTCGTGGTGTTTTGTTTTTAAACCATGCTTTCTCTTTGTATTGCTGGGCAAAACTTGTCAATTTTTGAGCATTTCCAATTGATCTTGTTTGTCATTAGATCCTTACCTCCTATCATCCAGATACACTTGCTGCTTCCAGCTGGACTCTCTTCCTCCCAGGGAAGTTTGGGCCTTTCATGGGCCATCTTTGGAAGGCTGGAGGTGGAGTCCTTGCTCAGCATGTTGCTTGTCACAGGGGAGTTGCTGGGGGTATGTTCTTTTGATGCTGTTCCTGTTCAGTGGTCTCAGTATTGGTGTCCATATGTGCATAGCAGAAGGAGTGATGGATTGTGCTAGCTCAGCATACTTCTGCACTGAGACTGTGGGTGGTACATGTGAGGAGGGGTCAGAGCAGAGTTGTTTCCAGCCTTAATTTAGCTCACTTGTATGTACACACCCTGGTACAGATTTTAATTACATGATCACATTCAGTGATTTTTCACAGGACTCCTGCCTCATTCAGTGCACAAGATGGATGAAGCTCAGGGAAGGGATCAGGTGTTGTAATATATAAGGCAAGGGGCTTCAGAAAGAGACATGATTGTCTTGTAGTTAAGGCAGTTGAATTCCACCCTGGAAAAATGGATGCTATGACTAGTTCTGCCACAGAGTTCCCATGCAATGGGGAACTTGTCACCTAAAACAGACTTTTCACAAGAGGGTCATTAAGTTTGTGTTCCTCATTTTCTTTATGCCCAAACTGCGCTTACTGGAGCTAAACTTGCAGAGGTGCTGACTATAACAACTGCAGCTGAAGTCAGTGGGAGCTGTACTATGTAACCTATAAAGTGCTATAACATGGTTAATACTCTCAGAAATCATCTTACCTAACTCAGCTTTGGCCCTCAAACTTGGTGTTTGCTTGGCAATATTCATCTTACTGGCTTTGTTTCAGCTTCTTGTCTGTAAAATGGGGATAATGCCTTCCTACTTCACAGGGATGTTGTGAAGATTTATTGAATATTTATGAACCACTCAGTGCTGTAGAGATGAACAGCAAAGAAAAGCACATTAAGAAATTAATTCTGGTTTTCAGTTTAAGGTGTGGATGGTAAGCATTAAACGAGACCAAGGGCCACACATTTAAATTATGAGAATAAAAAGAATATCCATTTAGTAATTACCATTCATCCTGCACACTGAATGAGGGGGGCATGAATGAGGCAGTGGTCCTATAGAAAAATAGTAAGTGGTTGTGTAATTGAAGACTTTATTATAAAAGATATAATAGATTTTATTATAATGGAGCTAAATTAAGGGTGCCCTACAATCTTTGATTCTAGAATTTCTTAGGTTTCAGTGCTTGGCTTGGCAACCTCAATGTTCTTTTAACACAGAAAAAGCTATGCAGCGTATGTATTAAAAACACAGTTGTAGTTTACACTGAAGAGCTGAACTTACTTAGCACATCTGCTCCCTGTATTTATTCTGGTTATTACCTGCTCACTACTGTGTCAGTAAGCTTTTGCTGCTTTCTACTTCTGTTATTGCTAAGTCCTGTGTAAATTTTGTTTGAAAAAGAACTAGTCATGACAATCTTAGATCTAAGTACTTCAATATCACAGGATAGGCATGGCCACCTCTTCCCTCTTGTCTCTTCTCCCACCCAAAAAGCTGCTACAGTATTTCCAACAGCCGGAAGATAGACATGGGCATCCCACCTTCCACCTCCCTGCTAAGGCCATAGCTGCTAATGGGGAGTTTGCAGGTTGGTTTAGTCCTAGATGAGGGTGGACAGGTGGGTGGGCTACTTCCAACCTGGGTGGGGTTGCATCTCAATATGTGGCACTGACCATCCGGCCCAGGATGCTACTGCTATGTACTGTGTGAGTGGAGTGGACAGCAGCATGGGGTAGGTAGCATTGACAACATACAGCAATTAGGAATCGCCAACCAGAACCACATAGCGACCCAGGGTTGACATCATAGGACCTGAGCCGTTGCTTGGAGCATGAACAATTGTATAAGGGGGTCCTTCCCTGACGGGAGGACTGGGGTGAGTGGAATACACACCCCCACCCTGAAACCTCAGGAAGAGCAGGCCCCATTCACGAACCCCAACCATTTCACCTGGAAGCAAGGTATTTCTACTTCCACCTCCACACTGTTGGAAAAAATCACAGTGTTGGACTAATTTCAGCATTTCCAGGCAGTCTGAAATTGTGATATTCACAGGGCCCAAATTATTAGTGAAGAACAAGTGAGGTTGAGAGTTCAAGATCAATTCATTTCTGGCTCATGCATCAAAAACAGAATAAGGGCCTAGTTCTTCAAACCTTTTCCCCGGGTGATCACCCTTTCTCATTGTAGGAGTCATATTCATTAGGTCTACTCATGTGAGTAAGTACTGTTTGCTAGGGCTCAGTTCCTGGGTTTTGGCTGTGGAATCTTTATTGCTGGTAATAATTTGTGAGCATTCCTTTCAAGTACAGGCAGAGTCTTCTGGGCTGTCACCTAGCAGAATCATCTTTTTAATTGCAAACTGAACCAGTTGTACATAGAATAATTTGAGGGGTGATAAACATGAAAACCCATAATGCCATTTTCTTAGCCTTAGTCTAAATGTGCTGCACTTTTCAGTCGCAGTCAATAGGAGATAAACAAGGTACATAAACTATCTCATGTATCTCCCAACAACTTATGAAGTACTCCCTATGCACTGTGCAAAGCTGACTGGAAATGCCTTCTGGTCAGTTTACCGATACTCCAGTTCCAGTGCTGGAGTTGCTGTGGTGCTTTTCAAATCGATTGAGCGTGTCTACACAGACCGCTCAATCGAATGCAGAAGATCACGCTGACAGCAGTAGTTTTGCCACTGTCAGTATAGACTTAGCCGAGTTACTCTTCAGGACACCATCCAGCTTCCTCTGAAATTAATGGAACATGCCCACTGACCTCAGTGAGCACAGGATCAGGCCTTCTTGAAACTTTTTTCATCATATAGAAACAAAAATCTTGAGTAATTTAAGATATTTTATTACATCTCAACTGTTGTATATAGGATTTGTATTTACAGATTCATATTACATTCACAGGCTATGTCTACATTAGCAAGCTTAATTCGGACTTGTTTAGTTTGAACTAACCGTGTTTTTTTAGGTCAAACTAACTTTTTAGTTCAAACTAGCCACAGGTTTTTTAGTTTGAACTAAAAAAGCATGGCTAATTCGAACTAAAAGTTAGTTCAAACAAAAAAATGTTGTTAGTTCAAACTAAACTCTTAGTTTAAACTTATTTAGTTTGAACTAGCACAGCTACATCGTGCTAGTTCGAATTAACTGCTAAATTACAACTAACTGTTCAAACTTACTAGTTCAAACTAAGCTTTGCTTAGTTCAAACTACAAAATTCAATAGTTCAAACTAGGCAAGCCTAGGGTACACAGGGAGCAAATTAGTCCAGTAGCCTCCTTAATCCAGACTGATTTGCTAGTGTAGACATAGCCACAGCTTGTCATTTTAGTCAAAAATTCACTTACCTTTTTAAGGAAAACATACACCTTTTATTTATGTTTTGATAAAATATTTGTATAGTTGTTATCATCCCAAAAGCTCCCCGAGTGCTTTACAAACAATAGAGTGCCAAAGAAAAGCAGCTATATCTATAAAGTATAACCAAAAATAAATGCTTTATATTTTGTTCAGTACATTATAACCAACAATTACAATTAATATTCGTTTTTTTGAAGTTCCAAAGGAGCAGCTGTGTTAGTCTAGTAAAGCAAAAAAAGCAAGGAGTCTTGTGGCACTTAAAGACTAACAGGTTTATTTATTGCATGAGTTTTCGTCTAGCCTTGAGAGAAAGACCTTTCCTTGCCTACAAACAACCTCCTAACCTTAAACAGATACTCACCAGCAACTACAGACCTAACAACAGAAACATTAAAGCAGGCACATATCCCTGCAACAAACCACACTGCCAACTCTGTCCACACATCTGCACAAAAGACACCATCATAGGACCAAATCAAGCCAGCTAGTCCATCAAAGGGTCCTTCACCTGCTCATCCTCTAATGTTATTTATGCCATCATGTGCCAGAAATGCCTCCATGCCTTATACATTGGATAAACAGGACAGACCCTGCGCAGAAGACTAAATGCACACAAAACTAACATCAGAAATCGTAACACACACACACACACACACACAAAAGAAAAAATAGTCGCTGAGCACTTCCATCTTCCTAATCACTCCACTGATGACATGTTAACAATGGTCATCAAGAAAATCAATGGGACATCAAGACTTCAAAGAGAAACAGTGGAAATCAAATTAGTATGCAAATTAAATTGTGTGAAAGGGGCTGAATCATGACTATGGATCCCTTTCACATTATAACAAGTAATTTGACTTCACCCTCCCCCTGCATGCTCTCTCCTGGAGTTTGAAACCTTACAAATGCTCTGGTTTGCTGTTGCAGTATGACCTGATCCATGTCTTACACTCCCCTGCATTTATTTTCATCCCGTTCTGTAAGTTCTCCCTCTTCAAAGCATCTGACGAAGTGGGATATTCCCCCACGAAAGCTCATGCAATAAATAAATCTGTTAGTCTTTAAGTACCACAAGACTCCTTGCTTTTTTTTTTTTTTTTTGAGGATTTTTGTAAACGTGTATAGTGACATTTTTATTTTAGAAATATTAAAACTGCTAAAAATCTTTACATTTTCCAACTTGTCCACCAGCGCATTCTGCCAACAATAATGAAACTTTGTTTATATCATATTATATAGATATAGATATAGATATAGATATATGGGTCCAAAGCTTTGTTTCATTTGATTCTTGCTGTTGTACGAGGACCTGTCGTTCAGAAGGGGGGAAAGTGCACATTTGTATGACAGGCCAGTAGGTGGCTCCTTTTGTATGTATAAGGGATGTGAGAGTTTTTGCCATTTGTTTTAACCTTTTCAAAGTGTGTAGGAGGCTTTGATTTACATGCATGAGTTCACAAATTATTACTGTTGTTTAGTTTGTTAAGCTTTGTTTTGAAAAAAAGTAAAGAAATCTGAGAATCTGTTCCTTGAGATAGTAAGAAAAGTAAATAAAAACAAACTAAATCCTTTTCTCTTAAGTGTTTTGCACTCTTCTTTCTCCTAAAAGAACCACACAAATAAAAGTACAGAATCTACTGATTGTTAAATTGTAAAATCCTACTCTTTCCAGTATTCTTTTGTAACTAATCTGCATTTAAGTGAATTTGAACAGGCTGATCTTCTTAAAACATTTGCCTTTTTCATACTGTTGGGTTTTGCTATGGACTTGTCAAATTTATGCACAATATTCAAAGCTATTCTAAGCCCAACAGCAAAACATTTAATAGAAAATGTTTCTCTTAGTAAGGAACTAGTGTAACAATAGTCTGCTTTCTTCAATTGCCTGAAGGTTGGGCTTGGTTCATCTTGGTTGGCAGGCACCTTTTGACTTGGAAATAAGCTTGTATGAATAAATGTTCTTTTGCTTCTGTCATGATGAGTTATGGACATATTAAAAAAAAGTTATCCTACCTTCATAAATCAATCTGATAGTTAACTTTGTTTTGGTTGTTAATTTAATGTTCCTATTAATGTTTCTTTGGTTGTCAGCTTTTTATCCATTATAGTAAATCTCAGTTATGAGCTAGTGTATGTTTATTTAAGGAAGAGGGCTGAGTGTTTCTTTAAAAAAAAGAAAAAAACCTACATTAGGCAGTTTGTCTGAGCAAGAATTTAATGGTAATGATGGCCTTTAACTATGCCAGCCTGCTTTATGAGTGACGTAGTACAGTGAAGTTTTTTTATGTTGTCTAAACCTAATGTCAACTGTTGTTTTTAGCAAGATTTGTTAATAGAGTATGGTGGACGTGTGAGGTCTGCTAAGCTTTAGGGATGAGGAGAGAGGAGAGCCCAGGGAGCTGTACCTGTCAGAAGCTAAACACCAGGGAAGGTAAAATAGTTTAAATATTTCATGTGGCGGGGGAGGAGTGCACACCTACCAGCAAGTATGAGTTAAGTCCTAGCTTTTTTTTAAATAAATACCAGGAATCAAGTCAGTTAGAAATTTTACTGTTGCTGAGATGCTAGAGGAAATACTTTACCAATTCATATACCACCATAGCTCTGAGGGTGAGAAGCCTGCGTAATAAACCAAGTACTTCTGAGATAGTGCCGCAGCACACTAGCTTCATGTTCTACAACAGCATTTTTAACCGTGTTCAACAGTGTGCTTGCTATCGCTCCTCTATTTGTTGAATTCAGGATGACCTTTGCATGAATAAAGTCAAATAGGATTAAGGCAGGAATTTTCAACAATGGGAAAGAGCAACAGATGTAGCCGACTTTGAACGTGGGAGGATTGTTGATGCACAGTTGCCTAAGGGGAGTGTCTTATGGTGACAAAAAAAAGCTGGGAGGGCAACAATTTTTTTAAAAATGTATTGCATAAGAGGAAAAAATAATACTTGAAAAACAAGCTAAAGTGTCTGAGTGACTCCAAATTTTACTGGAATCCAACAGTTTATATATTTTGATCCACTACATCCTTTTTATTATTCAACCCTTTCAGAAGCTATGCATGTACACTCTGTATCTGTAAAAGAAATACTTGGGTCTGTCTTTGTGTGTAGCAAGTATTAGAGGCACAGTTTTTCTTAAATAGTATTTTTTTTTTATCTAAATGGGCAAATATTAAAGGAAGGAGAGGATGTCGGATACCATTTCTCCTGAATTTGAAGTTAATATTTTGGCAGTTCCTGCTTGTTTATATAATATTTTGGAATACAGTTTCATTTCTACAATATAAAACATATAGTTGTATCCCAAAAATTGAGCCAGTGTAAGCACTCTATGACAGTTGTGACAGTCTAAAGTAACAAACATCTTACTTATATACAATGAGACTTGGTTTAGCTGTTACTGTTTCTTATCTCATGTCTATAACCAGTCTGATTCTGGACATCCACATATTTGATAATTTACAGTTGTTTAAATCCATATAGAAATAGAATTTGCACAATATTTTTATTAATGCATTTACTAAATTATTTCCATGGTTTATAAATTTGTGTGTTTGGTTGGTTTTAAAATAAAATAAAAACAGTCTTTTTGAGCCTCACCATTAATTAATGCTGTTAAAGCTAGTTTTTTTTTCCCCTAAGAAGAGCATCATTGCAGTTTAGGAGATGGTTGCATTAATGATCCATCGTAGTCGGTAATGACGAATAACGCACAAATTTTTCAAATAGTTCAAGCATAATTCGGACAAATCATCTTTAAAAGGCGTGCATGCTTTGGTGCTTCAGCTGAGTAAGTAGAAGGATGTCTGCAGGGGCAATTAGGGGCATTCAAAGGACAATTCAAAACAATTGTAGCAAACCTGAGAGAAAAAGAGTTTTAATAGATTTTATCATATTAATGTGGTCGGAGCCCACAGTGAAAGATAAGAGCCTGTCTGATCCAATGCCCATTAAAGTGAAATACAGGCCTTCCATTCATTACGGTGGGTATTTGATGAAGACCCAAATGATTTTCATAATATTTGAAATCATACTAACTTCTACTAGGTTTAAACCAAACAGATAACATGAAACATTCAATAAGTAAGCTAGCTTACCTTATATAAATAGGTTAATGAATACAAATTTTAAAATGTGTTAGAACACAAAACAAAGGCTTTTTGATGTTAATGTAACTTAAAAAGAAAATTAGACAAGGAAACTATTCTCAAAACACATGACAGCATTTATTTATGAAGAAAAGTGAAAGGCATTGAAAATATTAAAAAAGAAAAAATTGTACGAATTGCATATGGATAATTAAATCATCCCTAGCCATTGTATTCTTGTTTAAAAGAATAGTTTTAAAGACAAACTTTCTGCTAATAGTGTGAGACCACATGCACATTCTGACATCTAAATAATTGAGACATTGATGTCTCATTCTGACTTTTAAAAAAAGAGTATGAGAGTATCATGTTTGTACAGCAGCCCAGGGATTTCCATTTTTTTTCATAGTGCAGATTGTATCTTAATAGTAAAACGGTCTCATGGTCCATGTCACACCTCCAACCCACCCTCCCCCATTTGTGATTGTGCAGACCAGCTCTCTTCCATTCATGATGACATCTCTGCAGGAATTGACATGACATCTCTGCAGCAATTACGGCATAAAAAAAAATTCCTGGGGCATGGGAAGGTAGGGCACTGATCCTGCGGACATTTATTCACATGCTTAGCTTTAAGCATGAGTTGTCCTGTTGACTGAGTGGGGCTGCTTACATGCTAATATGGGTAAAAGTTTCTAGGGTCAGGAGTCAATGTGTGTAGTTTAGCAAGGTGAAAGGAAAAGAGCCAGTGCTATATGAGCAACTCTTGTAGAATCACCAGCAATTATTTTATGGCCCACAATTTGATAACCACTGTTGTCGACTGTCTCCATGGCAGAAAAGGTTAATTTCTTGTGCTAGTATTCTACCCCAAAACCATCGCTAATATTCATCCTCTGAACTGACCTCCAATCAGGGTCTGGCTAACCATATGTTTGAACTATGGTCATGCAGTATGCTTCTTAAGGAAGTTGTCCTGCACAATACACACTTTACAGAGTATTTTACAACTGAGAGGGTAACAAATATGCAGATGTACATGGATTCATGGGATATACATTGTAGAACATGCCCCAGTACAGTCTGTTCTGAGGTTTTGGAGCTATCAGATGCCAAGGTAAATGCAACAGTTTTCTTCCCCCAAGACAGACCCCTCTCTGATTCCCCAAAATGGAGACTTTCAACAGCTGTCAATAAGATCAGGTGCCCAATGAGACTGGAATCGTGAAGACTGTTATAAAGTATGCAGATATGTCTTAGGATCTTCGAGTGTGTTAATCCCTGGAGATGCTATCAATTGGACTCAGAAGGACTAATTTTAACATTAGGCTTATGTAGAAAACCATGACCCCGTATGTACAGCATAGTCCTCAGTGCTGTTCGCACCTGAGATCTTCAGGACCAAATTCTGCCATTTGAATTAAAGGAGTAACATATTCAGTTGTAAATTGCAGACTTTATGCTTACCTGGGCTAGAGCTGGGAAGAGTTCAGCGAGAATGTTCTCTCCCCCCCGCCCCCCAATCTTCTTCCACACAGAGACTGCACAGCGGGCTCCAGGTATGCTCTCAGTGAAGCTTTATTTCAAATCTCTTTCACCATTATTGCCATAGTCTCCAATGCTCCCACCTATTTACAGTGTTGGCCAATGTTTAAGGCCTAGGAGAGTCAATTATTCTTTTGTCAAGGTCCAAATTTCTTAGTCAATGTCCAGGCGCCAGAGAAACACTTTTCATACCACGGTAAACAAAAATAAAGATTTCACAGTTCATTTAAAAGCATCTTATGGTCTGGATTAGGCCTGGGGTTTGTCTGTTGACTACCCCTGATTTTGGCCCTCTCAGCAGACCTTGAGGGAAGCAAAGGTCTCCCCTGAGTCCTTTGTGTGACCAGTCCCAGCTAGCCCTTTTTCTCTCTTTTTCCCCTGCCTGTGTCTGTTTTATCAGCCCTGGGTCCAGTTGAGTTCATTGCCCTCACTCAGCTTCTCTTGTGGCACTAACTAGCCCCTAAACAGAGTGCCAGCTCATCAGCTCACTCCCTGCACTCTGTCACAGAGAGACATGATCATACACATCGAGCACAAGAACATGTACATAATTGCTTTCTGAGATTGTGCACATATATTAATTAATAAAAAATGATTAAGATGTAATTGACTGTACTTTGAAACAGCTGGAACTATGTAAACACCTGGCCTGCTTTCGGTTTAAATGGAACCTGATTCAGAGCCCACTGAAGCCAGTGGAAGACTGCCACTGAGTTCAGTGGCCTTTCGATCAGGCCCAGCGTGAGCAGCATTTCTTTAGTCTCAAGTTACATGGCCAGGTATGGGCAGCTTCCTGATTTTTCTTAATAATCTGTCATTTTTCCTTCAAATGTAAAAGCAGCATTTTTAAATGGTATTTTACACAGGTCTCCACCTATATGGTAGCCTTTTAAAAATTTGATATTTTCCTGTAAATGGAAGAGTCCAAGAAGGAGGTCGAGTTAGAATCTGAATTTATCATTCCAAAAATCTGAGAATCCACATAAAGTGAGACTTTGAGCTGAACCATTCTGCCAATAGCTGAGTGAGTTTTTCCAAAACCCAGCATATGGTGGGTGCTGTCCAGTAAGAGTTGCCACTTTTTTCTTTATATTACCAGAGCATGAATGAGAAAAAATGTGCATTCCTTTTTTCTTTCCCCCCTCATTCAGTACAAAATGGTACATTCTGTTCATATCAACTGGTACAAAATATGCTGCGGGCTGTATGTATTGTATTTCTGAGGTGATATGTTGTAAATGGTTTAAATCGTAAAATCAGTGTTGCAGTATCATTTAATCAGGTGTGCAGCTTAGGCGAGTCACTGCAGAAGTGGAAATTAACTGTCTTGACTTGAATCCCAGAAATAATACAATATCTGCAGTTAGGTGCCACCACATTAAAATAAAATGCAAACGGTGGAAGAATATTAAATAGAGCACACACATTTATGGATGTTGTACACTAATCGTTCACAAATAAACATGTAGAGCCCAGTTCTGCAAGATGCTGAGCTTCAGCTGGCATTGAGAATGTTCCTCACACCTCTGTCATTCTGAACAGATAGGAAGAAAGACAAGATGTAATGTGTGAGAGAGTTGAATTAGACCACAACTTTATTAACAAAACTCATTTGGGAGTTGTTCTGCAATAACTCACACACTGCAGGCCATCCTTCGTTCCATAATCTGTTCTGTCACTTGGAAGGTTGCCATCCCCACCCTTCCACGGCTGGGACTGCACTGCCCTGCCTTCATATGAGAGTTAGGGGCCTGAGGAAGAAGAGGTGGTCTGCTTGCATTGCCAGACATTAGAAACCCCAACCCCATTTCCCAGCTTCTTTTGGGGGAAGCTTTCCAGCAGATCCTCTTTCAAGTCTGGTTTCTCTGGGAATGAGAGCCCTTAACATGAGTACCTGCACTGGGAACACCTGCCAAGTTGTAGCAAGTTGAATCTTACCTGCTAATCTACCCATTGGCTCCTGTGGGGAAGGTAGAAAATTTCTCTGCAGTCCCAAAAGTGGCACAAAGTACAATGTCCACTGTGGTGGACAAACCCCAGTCCTTGGCTAAGCCTTGGGGTGGAAGGGTGAGACCTGTTCTGAATATGGAACAGGACCCCAGCCAGGGGAAAGAGCTCATATTCTCTCCCCCCAGATGCATGGGATCCTCTGGATGTCTGCTGCCCCCACTGACCAGCCAGGCAATTAGGATGGTGCCTGTTCCTGTTTCCCAAATTCACCAGGGAGCTGCACTCCCATGAGGACAGGGAACCCTTTCAAGGAGCCACCACTCTCTTTCTCCCCCTTAGAAAAGCCAAAGTCCACCTATCTCTGAGGGTGTGCGGACATGCTCTGTGGTGCACTGTGTTCTAGGCACTATGCTAGACAATGTGTTTTAAACCACACAGTCTCCTGCATGTAGTATAATTAGGGACCCTTGACAGCCCTCTGACTCTACCCCTTCTCTTTAAACAATACTTAACTTTTGCCTTAGAAGGTTGGGGTTTTTTTTAATATAGCCTCATACTTATAAATCCCCCTTCTTTTTTTGTTTGTTTCCTTTTATTGTTCTTTTCTGAAGTGCTATATGGGTAATTTTTTCTTATAGATGAAACCTTGTCTTTTTATTGCACTTAGGCTCCTTAATTATGTGGGAGCAAGTCTCAAAAAATAACAGTTTGTGTATTCCAGTAGTAATCAGGTGATCAGCAGTTTACAATTTATTAAAGTACTTTCTCTTCTAGAGTAATTAAATTCTGCATATTTACTTAGGGATATTAATTAAGATATGGGCACTTGTGAAGAAATTGCCAAGTGTTTTTGGAACTCTGAGACAATAGATAAAAGTGAATAGAAGCTTGTCTCTATTAGCTACCTCTTCTCTCTTCCCCTCCTGTAGTTTGGTAAGGAGAAACTGATGCAGTTTAAAGTACCCAAATGGCACTTTATAATATCCGCATGGCCTATGGTGATTTTTGTCAGTGACAGAGCAAGATTTGGTAATAATTTAAGATTATCTTTTGTTCTAAGACGTGAGTGTATAGACCAAAACTCAATCAACATACTTTTCTACAGCCAGCCAGATATTGTTTTAACACTCTAATCATTTTAGCCGAAGCCATAACTCTTTCTACACAATTAAAACACTAGTGAAATATTATCATTGCTGTAATACAACCCACAGGAAAGTACTGCTTCCAAGAGACAGGTATTTGTTTCACTTTAAATGCAATTTAAATATATTTACATTTTTATCTAGAAGGCATGTCAAGCTTTTAGCAAAATTAGTTTGTCTGATTTTACTTCAGCAGAATGTCCTTACTCATATATCTTTCTGCTGTGCTTGTTAAGATATATTAACATAATTTACAATATTTTCAAATTAATAATGAGATATGAATGAGCAAGTGCTACCAGCCAGATATTCCTCAGGAGGGTTCCAGGACTCTAGAATTCACTTCCATGCTAGGTCTGCCAAACATGAGGATGGTTAAATTCCTGGACATATTTCAAAGCTCTTCTTTTATTATAACCATTTAAGAAGCTTGGAGGCCCACAAGTGGAGAGGTCTTGTTATATGTTCAGGATATTAGTACTTTTAAAAATGATTTCCCTCTAAAATAAATGCTAGGATGTGCTGTGTGCTGTGGACAGGCACCAGACAAATCAAATAAATATAAATAAATATAACTCTTGGGCTAAATTTTGGCTGCTGTTGTACCTTTCCACACATCAGGAAATCAGCTGACTCAAGGGCTATGTGGAGTGGAAGCTTTTGACCCAAGTTCAGGCTCATATGCATAAATCTGGTCATGCACCTTCTGAACAGGAGTTAGCAATTCTACATCCCTGGAAAGCCTGCACAAAGTGTTTCTGCTTCTGACAAGAATAATCCGCATATGGTGGGACAGTAGCCAACTTTAACTAAACAGGATATGCATTCTGCATACTGCTGCATTTTTTCAGCATCAACATGTACCCGTTTGCTAGGTATTTAAAATTGGGCCAGAATTTGTCACAATTTTTTTTTTTTAAACTTAGTGAAGAGAAAATACTTTGTCAAGCCCTTCTGTGTTTTCCTTTTCAGTTTTTAATTTTGTCATTGCTAAACTAGAGGGACACATGTATTTGTTACAATAAGGAAAGGGTTATTGTCTCTGCTCAGATATAGAATTCAATTGGTATAGTGTAAGTTCTTTTATTTGCCTTTGCCAAGAAACTTAAAGGTCTTCAGGCTTCGGGCACTGTAAAAGTTAAAATGCAATATAGCTATAAAAATTAATAACAGTAGGTGTGTTGCCAGACTGGGGATTAACTGGCAATTGTTGCAAAAGTTCTTTTAATGTTTATTTGCACTCGAAAACAACCAGTATGCACATTGAGAAACCAAGCCAATGACTGAAACCAACAAGCACACCATATATTTTGTAAAACCATCACTCTTCTCACTAGATAGTCTTTAAACAATAAGTAAATTCTTCCCTATAACTCCTCCACTACTGAGGTCCAAAAGGTAGGAGTATTCAGGAGAAGTCTTAGTATGCTGTGTCGAGCTTTCACAGTGTGTTATTGAATAGCAGTCTTGGGAACCTACAGGTAATTTTAAATAATTCATTATTTGTTTTTCCATACAAGAATTATACCCAAGGAAATGTTAGAAGCAAACTTTTCAATCATAAGCTCCTTTTGTTGTCTTATATCAATGATGGTTTTCCTGTCAACCATAGATTTTTAGTAACTAGACGTGTTCCTTTATTCTTCCTTCTTTTCCCCCATTTTAAGAGGATATCCCGGTAATTGCATCTTCTTTTCTGGAAATTAGATAAATTGCTACAAACATATTAACACACACACATGCATACGCACAAAAACAACATCTAGAACAGCAGTAGGCAAGCTTTTTGGCCTCATTTAAAATTTTATGGGGGCCATATAAAAAGGCAGGAAGAAGAGGCAGGGCTGTGCAGGAAGAGCAGCAGCCAAGTGACGCTTGGTTGGGGCCAGGAGTGGCTCCCAGTCAGAGCATTGCTGGGCTGATATGGTGAGAGAGTAGTGGGAGGAGGGATCACGACAAAAAGGGGGAGCGGCCAGGTGCAGCCGGAGGGCCTGATGAAAGGCACAGATTCCAGTTTAATTCTGTCCTCCAATCGTTCTGTTGAATTCATGCAGGCAAAAGTATTGCAGGGGTCCGAAATCCATGAGCGATAAGTGTTGTACATGCTGCAAGACACAGGCATGATAAAACTTGTTAAAGGTGATGTGAAAGACTTTACTCTGAATTTCTT
This sequence comes from Podocnemis expansa, assembly GCA_007922195.1. Taxonomy (NCBI): domain Eukaryota; kingdom Metazoa; phylum Chordata; order Testudines; family Podocnemididae; genus Podocnemis; species Podocnemis expansa. The sequence goes on along the minus strand of ML682004.1, from coordinate 11,371,518 downwards.
GCTTTTGTTTGTTGATTTCAGTCTAATTTTTCCCCCTGTGGCTCTTCAGAGAGCTGTCTGATATTCCCCACCCCACTTCTTACCTACCTTACCCCCACGCCAAATAGACTGCCTTCTGGCCAAGCAGGGCTGAACATATCTTCTTCCAGAGCCACCCATACATCTCCGTAGTTGGTCTGAGGAATTGCTAGATCATGATGCACACTGCTCCCTTCTCCCCTGGGGCAGAGTAAGCTACCTCTGCATCTCTTTCTGCCCATGCTATCATGGGAACAAGAGAATAATCTGTAGTCCTGAACTCAGATCCTCTGTTCTTTGTGTTGCACTATCCTCAGGACCACATAGCATTTTGCATGTTAGAGTGTCTTTTTAAAGTGGGTTATTTGTATTAGAGCCAAGAATATCAATTAAGTCTACATGACACTGTAAGAACGTAATACTTCCTTGCAGTTGTATCCCGTCAGTTAGAGTCTTTATGAATGTCTTTTAGGGATCTTAATCTACGGAGTAGTAAAATGATAGGGAGTCAGTAAACTGGTCTGTCTTGTCAGTGAAGCATTAGGGCTCATTAATACATGGATTACTGATTTGGTGGATCTTAATAGTTTTTTGAACAGCACAATAAACCGTGTATCAACAAAACCAGCGCTTTGATACCAGAATTATATAGGCATTAGAAATATGTCTCCTCAACTGACAGATTACCATACAGAGTGGCCTATAAAAGAGAACCTAGCACATTGTATAATCCATAGAGAATACTTTGCTGAGCAATAACGGCATATTAAAAATACTTATAGAAGTTGCTAAGGTCCCTGTACAGTTGTGGTATTTTAAATCTAATTTTGTTTTCTGTTTGCAATTTTTGTTCTCTAAAGGCAGAAAATCAACATTTTTATAGTAATGCAAAATCTCTTAAAATCAAAACCATCTTTCAGCACATTTTATGTTTGAACAAAACTTCTGGTATATATTGATTGATTGATTTGTAGTCATAGAGTTCATTTTGTATTCATCGGTTACTACATTTTTCTTTTGGGAAACTTAAACTGGATAAAAAGCCTTCCAAACATGGTCTGCAGTTAGGGAAGCCCCAGGCATATTGAAAATGTTGGACTAATTACTCTACTATATCTCGGTAGTTGATGTACTTATATGTATTTCATGCAAAATTCTGTAAAGTAGATCCTTGATGTTATTCAGGAGTTTTACACATGTAAACTGAAACACAGGAAAGTCACTGCTGGAAATTGCCTTCACATCCCTGAAGATCTGGCTAACGCCCACTTACTGCGTGCTTAGACATGGTTGGTAATTATAATTGAGCTATAAAATATTTTGACAGTTTCCAACTGTTGTGTTGTTGTTAGCAAGCCATCATATGGGAGTGAAGTATGGCAGTTTGATAAGCTTTTTTTACCAAGGTCTGCTTAAATAAGAACCTTCAAAAAAAAAAAAGTGCATTGTAAAATGTAAATTGCAAACTCCTTACATTTACAACTTTTCTGTGATTTTTGCTCAAACGTGAATTCTTATTTTCCTAAGAAGATTTTGTTTTCTTAAATAATACTTACCATTCCTTTAAGCTTCAACTTTTCATTTACAAGCTTTTACTTGTTGAGTGCTAAAGCATAGCCACACCAAATTTAACTTGCTGCATGAAAATTGTGTGGGTTTTTTAAGCAGATACGCTTGCCAGTGTTCAGGTCTTAGTAATTACGTATTTTTAAAACAAAAATGACATTTGTATTTACCAGGTTTTGTTTGCTTCTTTAGTTGTGCAGTTCATGGCAATACGTAAATTCGGAAGGTATGGCAATTCCTGGAAAAAAATGTCAAGCCTTTTAAAGTAGGGCATGCTGCCATTTTAGAGTGAGGAACATTTATTCTTTTTTGATCTCTCTGCTAACCATGCAGCTGTTAGCTGAGTCATCCTTGAAAATTAAAATCAGAATGAAAGATGTAAATTCTTAATTGCTGTTAATTTTACCTTTAATTATTCATTTTAAAAATTGATGATCCAAGCAAAAATATGCAAAACTCACATGCATTGCCCCAAATTATGATCCAGGTTCTGCCACCATTGTCCGTGTTGCATAGTATCTTATTTCTGGAATAGTTGCATTCAGTCCATTGCGACTACCTCAGTAAGACTGAGTGTCAGAGTCTGGATGTATAACATTTAAATATTCTCTGATTTTAGTTTTAGTTTTGTTCTTGGTTGCAAATTTTAGTATGAATTTATTGTTAATGAAAAGTATTAGTGAACGAAGAAGTTGATTTAGCCCCACAATGGGAACCTCATGGGCAGTGTAGCGCTACAATATTTTCTTCACGTTACCCCAACCTCATTTAAAATTATTTAACTAATTCAGTCTCCAAGCTCTCTGCAATGACTCTGATTGCCAGCCGATGCACTTACTAGTGTTTTTTATTATCTGAACACTTGCTCAAATGGAACTTTACGGAGGCCACCAAATTCACCAAAAAGGCACCAGGTGTTAATGTCTGGTGACTACTGACCTGTGCTTCAGTTGAACTTGTGACCTAGAGGTGAAAGGCTCAGGATCTGGTTACTAAAAGTTTCCTTATCTCACCCTAGATTTTGAAACTTCCTTGTGACTAATCAAGAACATATGCTGGGCGGGGAGGTAGCCTTCCTCTGTGACAGTTTTGCTTCTGAGAAGCTATGAGCATTCACAACTCCTACTTAAGTCAGAATTCTGGGCACTTAGAAGCTCACAGGGTCAAGCCCTTTCTGAGGTAATTTGGTTATGGAGCTAACCATAGGGTTTTGCATCCCACTCTTTAAAATTACATTATCAGGCAGTGTTTTTATTAAAATTAAAATAGCAAGGAGCATTCAGAAGATCTGATTCCCTCATGCAAAATGGTAAAAATTGAAACAAAATGCACAGTTTTCAAGTTTCAAGAAGATTGTGTCTCAGGAATACAGAGCAATCCTCGTTCACCATTATAATCTGCCCTTGCTCGGTGAGGAAGGATGTTTTGTTGGGTATTATTAAATTGCCCATCTGCTAAAATCACAGAACTAATACCGTACTTAACTACATTAAAGATGTGTAGGTAAAAATCATATTTCAGACTATCAAATATATCTGATTAGGTATGTTTGTGTAAGTGGCTCTTGGATATGATTTGGAATAGACGAAGCTGAAATGAAGGGTTTCTTGATGGTTCAGATTCTAGCCTGGTATTTAGGAGAGGAGGTTCAATTCCCTGTCCCCTCATAGACGTCCTTTGTGAGCTGGGCAAGACACTTAGTCTTTCTGGGCAATATTTTTAAAGGTATCTAAACGGTGTCTAAATGTGGAGATATGCACTTCCAAAAATCTCATTAGATGCATAACTCCTATTGAAATCAATGGGAATTTGGCACAGAGGCATCTTGAAAATCCCACAGGGCCAGTGGTGTGCTGGGGGAGAGGCTGCCCTGGCTGGGCTGGAGTCACGGGTAAATTGGGGGACAGGGAGAAATGGTGCAACATGTCTGACTGGGCTAGGCAGCCCTTCACAGCAGGTGGGAGGCAGTAAGTGCAGGAGGCACTGGGGACACCCATCAGCGCTTCTCTACCTGTGCACCATGAAGAACCCAGCCCAGCCCCTCTCTCCAGGCTGGGCAGAGAGGCCATCTCATAGGGCAGTGGTTTTCAGACTATGAGTCGAGACACAGTACTGGGTTGCAGATCCTGATCCTGGTTGCATCGCAGCACCCCCTGTTGCCACCACCGAAAGACTGGAATTCATTGCTCAAAGGTGTAATTGCTGGGTCACGGACATAAATGATTTTTTTTCAACTGGGTCCCAAGGCAAAAAGTCTGAAAACCACTGTCATAGGGTCCCAAATGCAGACCTAGAGCAGCAAGTAAGTGGGTTGTGGGGCACTGCCTGGCCCTTCTTGGGGATGAGGAGCGCAGAAGGTGCTGAGGGGCATAAGTTTGTAAGTAGGGGCTCAGCAGAGCCAAGACTGCATTTGCACCCACCCAACCCTCCACCCCCACCTCAGTCTCTCCCTGCAGATACAGACTACCCTCCCTGGAGCAGCTGGCAGGTGGCACCAGGACACTACCTGCCCTGTGTGAGTGGTGGAAGGTGGGAGGGTGTGAATGTAGGCTTGGCCCCCAAATGCTGGAGACCCTCTGAACACTGCTACGCAAGGCAGCTGTCTTCATGTTTAGGTACTTAAAAGCCTTTGAAAATGTGATCTTTTGTACTTCAGTTCCCCATCTGTAAAATGGGAATAATAATGCTTCCCTCCTTCCTTTACCTTGTGAAGTTCAATACATTGAAGATTGTGAGGTGTTCCCGTATTATGGGAATGATGGCGGTATAATACCTTAAGCAGACAGGCATATCTGTGCTCTGAGAGACCATACAGTTTACACCATAATCTCCTCTGAACAGGTTTTCCGAAGAAATGCTACATGGAGATATGGTCTTTGTTTAACTTGTACCCATGCCACTTCATGTGCCTCTACTTGCATATTTTGCTTCCCACAGACCAGTATAGTGACCTGTGATAAGTAATATGTGAGAGAGAGAGAGAAATTCTTTGCCTGAAACTAGAGGCTTCTAACACAAGGCTTAACAAAAACTGAGTGCCAGGTCACCATGGCAGCCAAGGTTTAGCTCTGCGGCAGATATGATGTGGAGGAGCACCCTTTAGTGACCAAAAATAAAACTGCTAGTGCGTAGGTGGGAACCAATTTTGTCAAGCCCCATTCTAACACATAATCTGCATGTGTGATCAGGAGATAAAATAGATCTGTATGCTGCCTTCCATTTCTCATATCCTGCTGTCTGATGTCATAAGCACAGCATATGTAGTTTATTATGCATCATCTTATTCTTTTCAGTGGCACAAAGCATCCAGAAAGCCAGCATAAATTATGGTCTCCTGATTTCCCCCATGTATGGCTGCCCAAGTGGGATAGATTTTCCATAACTGTTCTTATATCCCTGGTTCCTACCAGCCCATAGTATAGAAGGCAAAAGTAGGGGTATGGATGTGTGTCTAGATAGAAGAGCCTTATTGTTCCTTAATGCTCCCAACATCCCTTATGCTTCTTTAACTTACACTGAGGACCAGGCTGGCACTGAAATTGGGAGAATGTAGAAGTTGCTGTAAACTACCTTTATTTCCCTGATCGTAACTGTGCACCAAAACCAGCTCATCCATCCTCAAAGGATCTTGGCCAGTGGCTTGCTGGGAACATCACAGATTTATCCAGTGTCCTTACTTGTATTTTACATATTGATCCTGGGATTAATGAAACACTTTGTAAAACATCCTGTGCAGACCAATCAATTGAACAGTATATGTGAGGCAACAGCTCATGTGCATTGTTCATCATAGCGTTGCTGTGGAATATATTGTTCACATGGAGTGAACTGCTGTGATACACTAATTTCAGATAAGGAAGTGAATATCTGGTTTGCAAGTCTAAACCCAGTCCAGGTCAGTTAAACTCCCATTCACACACATGCATCCTAACACACTTTCTAGGGCAATAGTGGTTTTCTTTAATAAAAATAAATAAATAAACAAATAAACAAATAAACAATCTAGTGGCACTGTGAAAGACTAACACATTTATTTACAGCATTAGCTTTCATGGGAAAAAATCCCACTTCATCAGATGCTTAAAGATGGAGAAGTACAGATGAATGGGAGGAAATAAATACAGGGAAATTTAAATCATAGGATCAGGTCACATTGTTACAGCAAATCAATGCTGTATGTAAATCAATGCTGTAACATTCTGACCTAATCCTGCAGTTTATGCTTCCCTGCATTTATTTTCCTCCCATTTATCTGTATATCTCTATCTTCAAGCATCTGACAGTGGGATATTCTCCTACGAAAGCTCATGCAATAAATAAATTTGTTTGTCTTTCAAAGTGCCACTAGACTCCATGTTTGTTTTGCCAAACTAGACTAACACAGCTACCCCTTTGGAACAGTGTATTTCCTGAAGCCATAAAAATCATTGCACCATCTGCAAGATGGTGGAAGCCATTCCTATTTCATTGCCTTCTTTCATAAAAGGATTGGGTCTGTTGTCTAGGTAACTAGGGCAGGCAACACTATGATGGCCCTTATCTGGCCCTCAGCATGTAGATTATTCCCCTTGATGGTGCTATGCCTATGCACATCTAGGATCTGAGTGGAGTTCCAGCATATTTAAAAGCAAAGTTTTTCAAAAAGTAAAATATCTGTAAACTTAAATAATTCGTCTGAAAAGTAACATCTGTGATATGAGTTTACATGAATGAAACAGCCGCTCTGCAAAACCAGAATGCTATCAAAACTATAGAACAATGACATATATATGATACAAGATGTTACGACTGTCCTATAAAATGAAAAACAAGTGCCTATAGGAACTGATGGAGGGAGGTGAATGTATTAGACAGGTAGAAACCTTTATAGGATCTTCGGTTAGTGCCATGTAAAGTCACTATTTCTAGGAGGAGCTGGAAGTGACCATTGTTTAGTTAATATTTTCCATTATAGAGAGTTGTGTGACCTTTTTTGAGAAGCTCTGACACTTCCATTGTTTGCAGCAGGCCCTTGAAATGTGGCAGTAGTAGCCTGGAGGCCAGGGAGGTATATTTTGCTAGTTTAGTTTGGATTTAACAGAGTTATAAGCCTTTGAAAATTGCCAATTCCCATCTAGATTTGTGGCTTGCCTTGCTTCGTTTTGATAGTATGCCAGAAACTGTGAACATTCTCCGCCTGGCAGAATGCCAAGAATTGTACACATGCCGTGATTTCTGCATTCTGTATAGAGCTCAAACTCTAGCAGGGTCATTACAGCATCATTACACAGTACACTAGGGAATCTTCTGGAGAAGATGTAGTGTAGGGTTGGGACAGGCTTCTCATTGCCAATTCTCAGGACATTTTTGCCCTCTGGAGATACTATGTGGGGTAGGAACTCTCCCATCCGCTAAGAGGAGGATAGTGGGGCCCCTGATCCTTGACTGTTCCTGGAAGAACCAGAAGACGTACGAGTTTAAAACTTACCTCTTCTGACTGTTTAATAATTATACACTTTTCAATCATAGTTTTAAGTAATGACTCACACAGCTGCAGGCATGGAGCCTGTCATGGAACCTGGCTATCTAGGTTGGTAAAGCCAGATCCCATCTAATTAGCCACATTGCTTCTCAGAAAGAGCGTGTCATGTCTTTATCCTTGGGTATGTTGTCTGTAAAGCAGGGGTGGACAAAATTGCCTCACAGTTAGGTGCCAACAATTTTACTTTTGGTCTCCAGAGGGCATTCCTCCAGTATATTTCTGCAGTGGGGCAAGGTGATAGGCTACTAAAACTGGTCACCATGGCAACCAGAAGGAAATCTGGCAAGGCCTGCTATAAAGTAGTTCTACTTGTATGTGGATAACTCACTTTTTGAGTCTTTTAATCATCCAGCTCTAGTGGCTCATGGACAGAGCCATCTCCTGCTCTCAGCTAATATAATTATTCCTGTAGCTCAAGTAATAGTTGTCTGTCCTTCAATAATGAACACTTTGGATTCAAAGTCTGGTAATGCATTGGTAGGAGGATGGGGCATGATAGATACATATATTTTACTTTAAAATAAAAAACCCTCAGGAAGTTAAATTGAAAGGCTTCCCATCCTAAACACCCCCCTCCCCCATTAGAAGAAAGCAAAGGATTCAGTCTTGAGAGGAAATAGTATAAAAATGGAAATCTGTCACTTTTATTAAAATTGGTTGGTATTTAGGTGACCCTGCTCCGGAAGGGAAGTCTATAACATGAGGGGGTGGGGGGCAGAAAGCTATGGAAGGTCAACCAAAACACTCGATTTACATTCAAGATCTGGTGCATGTTTCTTTAGTAAAATAAAAACCTTCCATTTTGTAGGTTGTTGCTCCTGCCTGTAGCTTCTCCAGTTTGTGCTTAAATTGCTGATTTGCTCATGCACATTGGTCTTCTAAAATCATAATTCAGGTCTGTCAAGCTGGGTGTGCAATGGCTGCAAGAGTTCTCAGGAGCTATGTCAGGAATGTTTCAGCTTGCAGGTGCTCTAACGTGAGGCTTTAGAAAAAGCTCAGCAACAGCAGGTTGAAGCTGGTCCATGGATCTTAGATATTATTATAAAAGGAAAAAATATCCCTTCCATCTAGTAGCCATACACACAATCACTTTATTATTATTGTTGTTGTTACTGTTATTATTATTTATTTGTATTAATGTGGCACTTAGGAGGGTCAGTCATCAACCAAGACCCCATTGTCCTAGGTTTCCTAATAATAATTTGTCTAAATATTCAGATGGGTTGAGTGGTGATAACTAAACCTAATGATGATAACCAAATACAAATACAAAGTCCTTTCTTCTCAGTTGAATGAGGCAAACTAAGTTGATTAGATGCTGGTATATGGAATTACAGTAGCTGTAAAAGAAGAAAAATACATGGAGGAGGGGGAAACTAAGATCTCAGTTCACTCGAATCTACACCTGAGTAGGCCTGTGTAAATCCTGGCATAGAGCTCTGGTGAAAGAAGGTCTGTTAGGAGAAAGGATTGAAGTAGAGCAGAGTGGCTACAACCTCAGCTGTGTTGTGAAAAGTGGGAACAACACAACCGGAAAAGTGGGCAGCTGCATAGATTGGAACATAGGCACAACTGTAAGAAAATCCCTAATTCATTGGTCTCTGTCCTGTGGTCTGTGGAACGCTGGTGGTCTGTGAGGGTACTGCAGGTAGTACGCAGGGAGAAAAACAGGTAATGTAATAATAATATAATCCCATGTACCTCTTACATGTCATCTTCAGTGTCACATTCTGCTTTGCAGTGTAATTTGCTTCACAAACATCCTTGTGTACTAGAACATCCTCCAAATTTAAATAGCGGTGCTTTGGTGTGATGTCAGTGTGAACTGATGCTTTTTGTACATTTGGCAGTTAAAACATGGTCCACATAAGTTTCTGATGACGATGTAATGGTCCACATAAAGGAAAGGGTTAGGAACTGGTGGCATTTGCTTAGCAGTGTCTTCTAACCGGGTTGCAGCTCCAGTCCTAAATTTAAACTATCCTGACTCAGTTACCATGAAACGAGGCACCAACAGTAACCATACTTTGCCCTCTTTTGGAATGTTTAAGTTATGTTTCTCTGTACCAGAGCTAGTGAATTTGACCGTCAGTCTGTAAAATATGGAGCTCTTTGTATTTTAATTCACAGAATTACTGTCCTGACCGCATGCCTTTCTGAAGACAAACTGAACCTTATTCAGTAAAATTGAATCCCTCCCAGGCCCCAATTCTGTGAGTGCTGCGTGTTGTGATTTTCTTTTGAAGAGTCTGGAGGATGTGTGTCAGGGGTGTCAAATTCATTTGCCAGGGCAGCCAGATTTGACTTTTATGTACTTCAGGTGGGCCACATAGCACAAGTTGAAATACTAGGACACACTCATGGCATGGTAGAGGGAGAGAGTGTGGTCTTGCAGCACAATCTTGCATACACAGTGTTCTGTATGATGTTGCAAGACCTGCCACTCTTGCAGCATTGCAGAGCACTGAGCATGTGAGACCACACTCTTTCTTTGTTAGGGACAGTGTGGTCCTGCAGAGTGCAAACAAGGGACAGATGGAAGAGGTTCATGGGCTGCATGTTTGATACCCCTGATGTGTGTCATGCCTCTCATAAAACAGAATTTTCATGTGCCTGGCTGAAAGTAAAGATGGGGGCATAGTATGGGATTGCAGGTTTTATTAATGATGTGTTGAACCCAATTAACCACCCCTAATCCAAGCAAGAGGGGCTTGCCAAACCTGACCTGGAACCTCATGCACTGATCTGCCAATACAGGGACTGCTGGTGAGACTCGTTCAGGTCTTGTCTAATGGTGTTCTAACACCACCTCAGCCTAGTACATCAGGTCTTTGTGTACGTGTGATGCCATCTCCCAGAAGCTGTAACTAGACTGGTCTTAACCTTCAGACACTACTATCTTTAAAATTCCCAGCGCCTGTGTTCTGAGCTTACTATTTGTAAAGCACCCATCTATATATAGCACTCCCAGGACATAATATTTAGTGATTTACCCAGAAGAAAGTAAGAAATAAGAAGGGGGTGGGATAATGAAAGTTACAACAGTTGCTTAATTTTGTTATATGCTCTACTTGGTGTCATGCATTATCAAAGGTTGGCATGTGGACATAAAGCACACAGTTAAACACTGAGCAGCACACAAATTATGTTTTGAAAAAGTGACTTGTCTCTAGACCCTGGCAAAAGTGAAAGTCCACTGGAGACACAAAAACCCAACGAAGAAGTTACTGGGCCCAGTTTAGGGTGGAATATTGCAATAAGTTCCATCTTAACCTTTTACTTTCCCTGCATGTCACGAATCTCCACAGCACTGCAAACCAATGCAGTCTGCCCTTCCTGCAGATCCATGTAATTCTGAAGATCATGGAGGGAGAGAGTAGAATTCTCAGCCCTATGTAATTCTGTTTTCCCCTCTTTTTGGTTGTGTGGGTGTGCTGTTCACGCTACATATATGAAGAGCTGTTCATACAGTACTCCAGTGTTTTAGCATATACTGTACTATTTGTGTGTTTATTTTATTTTCCCAGGCTTACTTTGAAAAAGCACTCTCCAACCTCCTGACCCCAAAAACATTTAGTTGGGAACTGAAAATCCATAAGAATGAAAATGACTACACTTACGTGACTGACAGCAAACATTAGGCATGGCCTAAGGTTTCCATTCTCTTGCTAACCTTCCAAATCTCAGCAGCTTCAGACATCATAGCCTCATGTTAAATTGGGCAGCTGTCTGAATATTAAGGTTATGATTGAACATTGTATAGTTTGGCTGTGATAAAATTAAATCTGTTTAATACCTCTTCTTTTGATAAACAATTAAAAGCTTATGACTAAGCCTTTTAAGATAAAGTATATATTTTATTGCATATCCATAATAGCTGTAGGCACAAATCAGTCAGAAAAATGGAGAAAGAGGTTTAAGGTTTAAATGTCTGATGCAGGAGAGATCTGGAAGTTACGTTCATAGATATTATTAATCAAGTATGGGGGAAAAATAGTAAATTGATGGCTCTTATGAAGCAACTGAGATGTGTAGATCCCTATAATCTGTTTAAGAACAGGAGATTGGACATGTTTCTCCCTGTCCTATGTACAGAAAGTTAAATGAGAGCAGAGATATTGCAAGATACTTTATAAAATATTTAACTGTGGGTTGTATGGCTTGTCCATTAATGTGTTTGGCTTCTGTGATTATTTGTGTATGAAATGTAAGGTGACTGATTTTATTAGATAACTTCCAGAGGGGTATCCATGTTACTGTTTCAGCAAAACAAATAAAGGGTTGTGTGACACTTGTAAAGACTAATAAATCTATTAAAACATAAGCTTTCATGGGTTACAGCCCACTTCAAATGCATCAAAATGAAAACTGTGATAAGCTAGTTATATATAGACGCAAAGAGTGAGGTAACGGTCATTTCAAGTCAAACAGTGTAAATGTGGCTCAATAACAACAAATGATGAGAAGGTGAAAATGTTTAAAGAGGGAAAATTACCTTTGTACTGAGCTAGTCACTGCCAGTCTTTATTCAGACCAATCTGATAGTGTCAAGTTTGCATATGAATTTCAGATCTGCAGTTTCATGCTGAAGTCTGTTTTCATACGTTTTTCTTTGCTGAAGGATGTAACTTTCATGTCTGTTATAAGGTGTTCAGGGAGATTGAAATTCTCCCCATCAGTTTTTGAATCTTACCATTCTTAATGTCTGATTTGTGTCAATTTATTCTTTTGTGTAGAGATGGTCTCATTTGGCCAATGTATATGATAGAAGGGCAGCGTTGTCACATAATCACACTGGTAAATGAGCAGGTGCATTTATCAGAGTGCCAAATAGCAAGAATCCTAAAATTTGTTTTTTAGAAAATGGTCATAAATGTTGGATTGTGTATGGTAAGAATCTAATGGCTGAACAACCCTTTTTGATCAAAATGGGAAGGAGGAGATCCTCTATATTTTCTTTGCTAACTGTAATATTTTGGTGACTTCAGAGCTGGCTCTAGGGGTGGGTGAGCAGGACAGTCACCATGGTTGTCAACTTCCAGGAGGTGTCAAACTGGTACCACTCATGTGTGCCCTCCCATGCACTGTTTAAGACAGAGGAGGCATTTTCCCCCCTGGCCAGCAGGACCATTTCTAGGTGAAGAAAACAGCTGGAATTGTGAATTAGTGGCCCAGATTTTGAGCTTTATTTTTTTCCAGGAGATGCATCCTGGGTTACGGAATGTGGGGAATGCAAAACCATTTTATTTCATCTTTTCAGTGCTTGGATTCTGGGCTTGCCACAGACTGGTTCAGCCCCTAGGTGGAAGCTTCCCTTACAGCCTTCAGCACTGTGGTTAGGGTTACACCTCTAACCATTGGACTATTTGGATGTGGGCCTCTCAATCACTAATGCTGAAGCTGTCCCATTTGTTGTTTAATATTAATTGGGGCAGTGAAAGAGTGAGAATGACTCTAGTTCAGTAGGGCACTCACCTTCGGATCTCTTCCTCTCATCAAACAGAGGTAGACAATTGAACCTGAGTCACCTAAATTCTATCTATTGCTGCCTACCTCCTAAGCCTGTGCCTTCCCCTGGCTGTTTTGTTTGGAGTTAGACATGTGCCATCACAGTTCTTGCTAGAAAAGGCTTAGGTGCCAAAGACACCTCCTCTCTTGGAGAAGAGTTCCCAGGTGTGGATAGCAGAGAGAGATAGGCACCTTCTTGCAGCCTGGATTAAAGTGCCTAACTCCGTGAGAGAGACATACCTCTTGTCAGCATCTACAGCTGGCTATTGAAGACAGTTCCCTTCATAGTGTGCTGGCTTTTTAGTGTCTCGTTCTCAGGTATTATTCTCTCAGTACATTATATTAGGACCCAAGGTGCCTAACCAAAGGTTGGTGAATTCTGGTCATTTTCAAGGTGGCTAAACCTTAGTCATCGCGATTCTTGGTGCTGCAGCATCTAAGTCCCTTTGAGGTTCTGGACCAAAATGATTATTCTGGTATTTTTGGAAAGTTAAGACACAGCCTCATATTAAATGGTTGCTCAGTCCTCTATTAGAAAAACCAATATTTGAAGGTTTTACTGCTATAGCTCAAAATATTTGCTAGATTGGATGAGCTGTAGATTTGTGACCAGCTGTAGCAACCTGTTTTGGATGTGCATGCTTTTTTGACAGGAATATTCAAACTTAGCTTAGTGAACTTGAGTTCTGAACTTGAACAGATCGTGTTGAATGCTTGTTGGTGGGCAGTGTAGTTAAAAAGGAAAAAAAACTTATTGCATATTCATTTTCTCCAGTAGTGTTCCTGTTAATCTTGTAAAACAAAATACATGCCAGAGATGTGCCAGTTACTGATATTACATTTATTTATTGAGAGGAAGTGATTTTCATGACAGAGTTTTAAAACATTAAAATGACTTTGCATCCCTCTCCCAAGTAATTTCATAGTGTATGTTCATCACTCTGTTATTGTTCATATTTTCTCCAGTATGTGCTGATTTGAATGCCTTTAACACAGCCTAAGTACCAAAACCCCTGATTAGAGCTGTGTGAGAGAGACACATGCACCACAGCACTCACGTCACTATCTCAAAAATATTTGAGGTGCTAAATCTGGTTAAGAGAAAAAATGGCATAGGATTTCTTCTTTATTACATGGAAACAAGATAATTACAACATCTAATGCTAGAGCCTTGTGCTTTCTGGGATGGGAAATCATTTGAGAAACTACACCTTAAATTTAAGCTTAAAATCCCCCTCCCATGAAAGTTTTGCTAGTAACATGTCATTTCAAATTTTAAATCTTATAACACGCCTTGATTTTTAAAGAATATGGTGAAATATTAGATTTGGCCACAGCAATGTCGATTTAAAAGCATATTATTCTGAATTTTAATAAAACAGTTATCAGATGAATTGAGTATTTAATGTATGTTAATTATCCATAACTAAGGCACTTAAAGGGCAGTGTTGTTTTGGGTCATTTGAAAGTTGACAAAAAAGAATCTCAGTTGTTGACTGGAACATTTAACATTTTATAATGTGAAGCATTTGAGCAATGCTGAATGCTGTCTATCATTACCCATCTTAAAATCATATAAGTGTCATCAGATCTGTGACATTTGCCTGTGTAATATCAAAAAAAGGCCATACAGTTCAATCCTGTAGTAAGTAGTTTCTAACACCTCGTCTGCAAGTCAATATTCTGTGGGTTGGTAGAAGTGTTCCTTGGTTTAAAAATGCTAAACTGCAATTTATCAATATTATGGTAGTGTTAGTACCATAATTTTATCATTTACGTTACTTCAGTATATAACTGTTTGGACCTTAAACACATTATTTAATGATCAAATGCCAAAAGCTTGGGAATTCTATTTAATTCATCACTCAAGGACGTAAAGCCTCTATTTAATTCCTTCAAAGATGTAAAGCCAGAATCTGTTCTCAGTTACATCAGAGTGAACGTGGAGTAACTCCACTGAAGACTTTAGACAGTGATGTCCCTCAGATCAGAATCTGCCCTAGTGTGTTAATTTCTTAAACTCTGTAAATGTGTCAGATATTACCTCTATTTCTCTTATTTTGTAAGTCTTTGTTGAGATGTTAATGCATTTAAGCTGGATGTCATATCATTAATGGAAAAGCTACAGTTAGTTCACCCTGATTTAAACTGTTAGCTGATAAATTTGTGAATAGTTATTCTATACATATATTTCTGTATTAAAATGAAAGTGAAATATAGAATTTGTGCAATCTGAATTCGTTAGTAGAGCAACTATTTTGCACTGTAATACGATGAGGTCGGTTTGTTTATATAATAATTTATTAATCTGACAGGTAATAAAAACGATAAATTACCTTTGTGGTATTTCTCTTAAGGAACTCTAAATTGCTTTTCTCACAATTAGTGAAAACATAAATCAGATTGTACGAGGTTGACAATTTGAATTGTTTAGCACTGACATGCTTTAGTCAAGTGGGGGCATCATTGGTCTTTCACAAACAGGCAGCATATAGCAGAAGATTTACTTGCTAAACTTAAGTGGCTGTGATACACTGAATTACTTGCTCTCAGTTTAATTTGGAGGACCCAGAGCCTGATGTTGAGCAAGTGGCACATTTGTTATATACGTATTGTATTTTCAAAAAATGATATGCTCAGTTGTTTTTCTCTAGCATGTCCTGGAGTTCTAGATACATGCCTGTTAAGCGAAGACAACTTATTTCATTATATGAAGAATGTTTTAAACTGCAAAGTCTTTTTGATGAGAATATGTATTTTCCTTGAAAACATCCATTAGAATTAGCAACTACTATTTTAAATTCAGGAAATGTAAGGACATTTTCATAAATGCTTGAAATAAAATTCTCTGTTGCTTCCCAGGTGTTGTTTCCTTGTAACTATTTTATTGTGCTAACAAAAAGTATTGGTAAAACCTCTAGAAAAGAAACATTATTAGCTAAAATTGTTTTCTCTAAGTCACTGCTAATCCAGCTTCAACATTGGTGTTCTGAACCTTTTTTCCAGATAAATAGAAGGAAATAAAAGAACAAATAAAAATTACTATAATAGTCATTTTTCTGTCAGCTTTCATAAAGGACACTAAAATATATTGCTGTCATTATATATTGTATACCAAAATATTTTAACATGAGAAATACAGCTGCAAACTTTCAACTTGAATGTATACAAGATTAATGTATTAAGTGTATGTCACACCATGACTTTGATCTTTGTAGTGCAATAGTAGATCACAACTTGTGGTAAACTTTGACCCTGATATGCCTTGCTTTTGATCCAGTCAGAATGCTGTCTTCATTAAAAGTGAAAAGGCTTGTGGGGATGCTTTTACATGACGGCATTTTGGAAAATCTTTTTAAGGGTGTGTAACATAACACAGATTGTGCAGTAGTATGCCTTAAGTATTTAAGAACTTGAACATGGTGTTTCCATTGGTGTAATTCTTGGCCTGATTTCATATGTAAGTTTAGAATCTTGTACATCTACCTCCTTTAGACGCAAATGCCAAGGGCTAAGACTGAAGATAATAACTTACGATTTGTGTCTTTTGCAAGTTACAGTCATTGTAAACTGACAGCTTTGGAGGACCTAAACTCACATCAAAGGATGCAGAGAATCTAGTTAGGTCAATTAATGTTAATTCTCATCTTCCATTAAATTCTTTTATGTTTCCCTCTTTTCTTTTTTCCAGCCAAGCCCAATACCAAGTCCTGTTTTGGGGAGAAAGCCAAATGCTAGTCAGTCACTTCTTGTATGGTGCAAAGAAGTTACAAAGAACTATAGGGGAGTGAAAATCACCAATTTTACTACATCATGGAGAAATGGTTTATCTTTTTGTGCAATATTACACTACTTTAGACCAGATTTAATGTAAGTCATAACTTGTATACCATCACAGTTAAATCTTGTATGTGTGCTACAGTTAAATGTACGGAAGATTAAAACAACTGTTTGCTTTTAGGTTTTGAAATGTTCGCCTCTTTCATCATTTTCACCTAAAGGGCACCATCCTTTGTTGGAAAAATGATTTACAAATGGCCAAATTTTATGACCTCCCTTGTTGGCTCCTCCAAAAACAATCCTTTCCTTCATATGATATATTTTTCTTTTTCTTAATCGTGTATAAAAAACTGACTTCAAGATGATTATGAAAATTGTGTTAGTGTTGAAATGAGATGAGACAAATAAGCCTGTAGCTCTTTCTACATTGACGAAGACGGATTACCTCATGGTAAATTTGGTTGTCAGGGCTGGCCTCTAGTCCCTACCTTAACTTTTCTTTTAGATGTAAGGCTTCAGGCAATGAAACATATAATCGCTGGGGTTTATTTATTTATTTAATTATTTATTTAATTTTCCACACTATTAGTTTTGTTGATTGAATTGCTGTGAAATTGCTAGTTACTGTCAGATATTATTGTGTTTCAAATTTTTAGATTCAGTTTGTTTTAAAACTGCTGCTTTTATCAAATACTGTACATTCCCACTGTGCCATTTTCCCCCTCAGTGACTACAAGACCCTGAATCCTCAAGATATTAAAGAGAACAACAAAAAGGTAAGAACTGCCAGGAGAAAAAAAACTCATAGCTTCAATTTTGCCTTCGCTGCAGGTTTTTATTAATTTTGGGAAAGAGAGGTTGTTTTGTAAGGTCATAACTGCAGCTCACAGAAGGTATTCAACCTCCTGTGGTTCAAATCGGATGCATTATTGACTCTAGTTTGTCATAGTCTTTAACATTCACAACAAGTGCCAGGCTGGCATTGGAGTTTAATATTTGTATGGCCTTCATTAACTGTAAAGAGAGAGAACAGGGAGGGATAGTTTTTGGGATCAATTCTAGTATTTTTCTAATCACTAGTTTAATTAAAATATGCAAACTATTATTAGTTTTTTAATTATCTTGCTTCCAGACTTGTCCATTACTTTAAAAGATCTCACAGAGTTGGTCATAATTACTTCTGTTTTACTGGTTTTTATATTTTTAAAAATAAAAGTTCCCATACACTTTTATCCAGTGTTGCCAATTAAACCCTGGGATAATGTTTGCTGTATTTGTTACATTACACATCATATTTAGGGGAAAAAATTATTCTCTGACATGGCTTTTTTAAAAAAGGGTAAAATATTAATGAAATATTAGGTGGTCGTGTAGGCCAAGGATTTTACTCCATGTTTAAATTAGGTAATCTAATATCCTTTTGATGTAAAGGTTATAAAGTGATGTTCTCACACAAGTTCAGTGATTTGAGATGAGTTCTAAACATAAGTCAATAAACATTTTATTGATGTTTGCTGCTAGTGTCGGACACTGTAGTAACAAACTTTAATTTTCATAAAATGCATGGGGCTTGGCCTTAAAGGGATACATTTGAAATGCTAACTTTCCACTTCTGATAGAATTATAATTGAAAATCAGTTCAAAATTGATTTATTAGTACTATGTCTTCTGGATGCTCTGTTTTTATTTTTTAAAATTGTTTTTAAAATATTCACTTTAAGACATTTGAAGAAGGTCTTGCAAAATTTTTTTTTTTTTTTTTTTTTTACTCTGGAAATTTTTTTTGCTCTGGAAATAATTGTATGTGAAGAATGATGGACTGTGTATATCTTTACATTCTGTAGAAGTGCTTGGTTAAGATGGCAAATGGCACTTATTTTTATGACTTCTGAACATTAAAGCATTGCCCAAAAAAGTAATTATTAGAATAATGCTACAGTGATAAATGTTGAGGAATTTTTGATCTGTTGCCATGTACTCCTGGTGTTTGCAGTTCTATGGTGACCATCCACTCCTCTGATTCTGGACAGTGCAAGTGCAGGCTTTGACATCTTTCATCTTTTTCATAATAATATGTGGGTCTTGTGATGACCTAAAAGGATTATCTGTAATATCACATAACAGAGCTTTGTATGACCATGTGTTCTTAAACTACAAGATCCCATGATTATAAGGGCTAATCATGCAGGATTATAAAAGATAGATTGAAGATATAGATGCTCAATTTTTTAAATGCTGTGTTAATGTGAAATCCATTACGTCATAATTTTATTTATAAAACTGGTGGTAAATGATGAGCTATGATGATAACTTTTTAGGCCTTCTACCTAATGACACATAATTCCCCTTACTAAAAAAGTAATTGTTGTTGTTTGTTGTTGTGCAGTTTTTTCTTTCATCACTTTGCAACCCTTTGCCTGACAGCTACATTGAGTACCTCAGTTGCTTCCTGCAGATTTATTTCCTGGTCTCACACAGTTCTGCCTGATAACCCTGTGTGCCCTTCATTGGAATGAATGCAGCTCTGGGAACAATGGCCGTTGATAAATTCCATGCACATGTGTAACACATTTGACAATGACTCCTCCTAACCAATTAAAATAACATCTATGAATTAATAAGACAATTTTCTTTGTCTGAAGCATCTCTTTTTTCCCTCCTCCCATCCTTTAAATTGTTGGGAAAAGAGGTAAAAGGTTACTGACCACAGATGTATAGGTTAACTTACAGAAATAGTCCTTTAAAAGTGTTTGACTTTGTTTATGAATTTTTTTCCTGCAGCAATAACTGTGTCAGAGTAATAGCAGTTTGTAACCACACATTGAAATGTGGTAATACAAAAAGCACAACATCTGAGTTTCTCTATAAACCAAGCTAATTATTTTCCTAATCAGCGAGCAAGTGCTGAATAAAAAAGGTATTTACCTGTGACATCTGATCTTGACCAATATGTCAGTGTGTTACATAATTGGGAAATGTTTAGAATATGGCCTGTGGTGCTTGTGTTGATGGATTGCAATTGATGTCCAACAATCAACTTGTCAGGATATATCAATAAATAAAAAGTTTAATTAGGAAATAATTAAGTTTGTAAGTGTATCAGATGTTGGCTAATGTGCATAACATATAAGTTCTATCGAATCATTTTTCTACCTACAAAAAATTATTTAATCCAGGCTGCATTAATATGTTTCAGAGCTTCATGAGATGTCTGTTAATGCATTCTGTTACTGAGTATTAAGATGATTATATGACTAAGAGAAAATATCATCATCTTTTGGGACTATAAAATAGGTTAAATATGTGGGAATGGTTTCTCAGCTAGCATAAAAAGGCATATTTGCATCTAGCCCAGGGATTTTTACATTTACCTTAGTATTTGTAGACATACTTACAATGTTGACAAACTACCATATGTACTATCTAGTTTTGGTTTTTATTATGTAAATGAAAACTATGTGTTAAAGTTACAGTGTATTGGAAGTATAACCCTTGATAAGGAAAAGACATTTTACAATTTCCTACTTTACAAATGGTAGGGAGGGGGACTAAGTTAGGCTTGCCTGCAACTTACATGGGGTAAAGCGGAATGTATTTGCATGAGTTAAGTGGTTGCAACCTTTAACTATTAGTTTCTATATTTTCAAATTCTTAAGAGGGTTTTATTAGGTTGAAGAATTTATTTTGTGGAAATTCTAATAAACTGGGATTTATTTTGTGGAAATTTCTGATGTTAGACTGAAAAACACTTCCAAATTTATTTCCTAACAAAGTGTTTTGTTTACTAATTTCCAGTTTTTTAACATTAATACAACTCTAAGTGTAATTAACATGAGTAAGTTATACGCAAATTATTACAGTAGTATCAAAATAAGCAACCTCTTAAGGAAGGCAACACTTTAAAATATTGAAGAAAATCCCCAAAATTATATGGAAAAACTCAAATAAAAATGGATAATTCCTGCCTGTGTGTTGACAGCCACATTTTTATGCTAGTAATCAAATTCATATATTTATTTGCACAAATGTATATTTTGTCACTGATGCTATAAATACTTACACACATGCTTAACTTTAAGTAGCAGAGATGTTCAATTGACTTCTTGCTTGTATGTTACATTCGTAAGTGTTCTCAGGATTTAGGCCTTAGTTATAAGTATACTTAACAAAATTATCTATACCTACTTCCTTAAGCAAATATCATTATATAATTTCAATAGCATGTAATAGGTTACAGTCACAAAAATTATAGTATATCTGCTTGAAAGTTGAGACTCTGAGGAATTTTCTAAAAAAAGAAGAAAAACAATTTTTTTAAACTATATCTGACTACAGCCACAACATGCAATTATTTATAGAACTGTCAGCAACTGAAAGTCTGCATGTCAACCTACATATTTATATCCATCTATTTTCCCTCTCTGATTGTCCCCCTAGTGTTTTTCCATTTTTAAAAGGCAACATTATGTTTAATTGTCATAACTACCTTCCACTGAGCGTCAGATCTGTTTAACAGGCAAGGAGTCCTGTGGGCACTTAAAGGCTAACAAATTTATTTATCGCATGAGATTTCATGGGAGAAAATCCCCCTTCGTCAGACACACAGGACTCTTTGTTTGTTTTGCTGAACTTGGTTAATACAACCAGCCCTTTGGAACTCAGATCTTTCAGAAATCTACCTTTTCTAGTATAAGCATTATATTCGTAGAATTTTCAGCATTATGTGATATGATGTCATTTTATGTGATGTCATTTTCAGCATTATGTGATATGATGTCCTCTATCTGCATTTTGACCTTTACAGAATACAGTTATTTTGGTTATGAATATGTTTGCTTGTGCAAACTGTGTGACTTGAAATTAGTTATTGAGACATGAATCCTTTGTAAATGATTATTGAAAAACAAATGAGCAGAAGTTACACATTGCTCAGAATGAGAGAGAAAGGGATTTTAAACTAATGGCAAATTAGAATAATCAGAAACATCATTAAAAAAGAGAAAAAGTTAATAGACATTGAATTGTAAACCTGTATACATCAAGAATATATTTTTTTAAAAATCCATCATTCAGAATTATATTTTTCTGCTTTAATATTATTACATGTGAACCTTTCCCAACCTGCTCTAAAACACTGTCCACACATATGTTTTGCAGAGTCGAAACTCACGCACTTCTTGGGATTTAGCTTTATTAGCATTGAAATTTACACTAGATCATAACATTGAGCTCAAGCCTATTCCTTGAGCTTGACTGTAAATACAGTCCCCAACTCAGGACTTCTCAGCCCCTCTTCTGTCAGTCCACTGTTAAGACCTCTTACTCTCTAGAGAGCTACTTCAACGGTACGCAGTGATGGGGTAATAGGTCACCTACCCCAGTACACCAGCATAACTCACTTAACATCTGTTGAAGGAACAACAACCCGTGCAAATAAGTTTGGTTCACAGGAGAACATAACCAGCTTGTTATACTACTGTAGCCAACCAGCCACATATACTGCCATATAACATTCATTTTCTGTAACCCGACTCAGTTAAAACCACCCATCCACCTATGCTCCTAGTCCATATTGCCTCTGTATTCCTGTTCCTCTGTGCTCTTAACGTCATCCCCCTTCCATGTTCTCTCTCCTTCTTGTCTTCCAGAGATGCATTCAGAAATCAAATACTGTGGCTCCATGCCAACCTTCCATGTGCTCTGCCGTCCCCTGCACCCAATCCCTGTTCCTTCCTAGCCACCCTCTATCTTCTCTGCCCCCCTGCCACATTCCAGACCAATATCTTCCTCCACTCCCCTGCTATACCTTTTCTGGGCTCTTGGATCAATATGGAATCAGAGAGAGGTTTTTTTCTCTTTTAAAATATTAACATTTGTATTTGTAAACATTGCTCTTTCTGCATTTAAACACAACTTTCTTTTTATAATCACCAACAGCCCCATCCCCCAATTAACCTTCCTTAAAAGGCAGTTCTCTTCAGCAAGAACAACAGAAGCAATTTTGCAATATTTACCTAACTCAAACCATCTCAGAAACAATGAGCTAAAAAGCATTCGGAAAAGCAGATAAATATTCAATTTATCATCTTGTGGAAAGTCTGTTGCTTTTAAAAGTCATAATTTAACATGCTCCTTTTATTTAGAATATTTTAATTATAATTTTTAGAACTTCAGAACCCTCTAGAAAATTATTCCTTTTTTATTTAAAGAGTAGGGAAAAAGAGATGGAAAATTGGTGGGAATTTGTAATGCTTTAACACAAGTGAATCTAAAATAACCAACAGGATGCCTTTTTAAAGGCTTTGTTGAAACACAATATTGTCTTCCAGGGTTAGTCCAAGAGAGTAATAATTAATTGTAAATTGAGAAACAGCTTTAATTCTTCAAAACTAGAAAAACCTGATATACCAACCAGAGTCATTTAAAGGGCTAGCAGAAATAATACAATGTAGTTTCACATATGTTATCGTAGTCAAGCTTTGTAGTTCTTTGAAACAGAAATGAAGTGAGAAATAAATTCACTATTCTCTTTGTACAAGTTTAGTGTCAAGTAGATATTTCAGAAATACATTTCTGTGCTTCAACAATATGATGCGCACCTTGTATCAGGTAATCTAGGGTGTAGTTTTTTTTGGTTATCTGGTTGTACTTTTTCATCAACACAAATCACTGCAATTACATGACCAGTAGAAGGGAGAAGGTTGATGACCAATGATAAAGCCCAAGATGGGATTAGTGTAGTGTTTCTTTATATCTTTGTTCCTTATCTTAAAAACCCATCCTTGGCTTTTTTGTTCCAACTCTTACACTTTTTTTTAATTTGCTTGTTTCCTGCTTCTTCACTGAGAACCATTTAAGATGCCAATAGATTTTGTTAATGAAAACTGAAGAATTTTTTTTTTAGGTTCCACTTTCACAGGCATCCATTTGTTTGTGAATGTGTCTGTTATATCTTGAGTAATGCCAATTGTTTTTACCATAGTAGGATAATACATTAAAGCTATTAAAAAGCAATTATATGTTTTTATTGTTTTGATTTAGATTCTGAGGAGATTCTGCTGTGTAGAATCTGTCAATAAAATTAACAGGTTGTGCAGTAACAGACTTATGGACAATATATTAAAACTTGGCTTGTGCAGTGATAAACACAAAAAAAGGCCAATGCACAACTGTTTTATTCCATGGAAGCCCACAGAGTAAAACAACACAATGATGAATCAGGCCCTTAGACTTTTTTTTCTGCAGTATCTGATATTTTAACTGTTTGTTTGTTCAAATGAAGTTTTCAGTTGCAGTTTTTGAGTTGATACGATATGTAATGAAATTATTATATTGTAATCCTTGTTTTGTTTATTTTTAAGGCATATGATGGGTTTGCCAGTATAGGAATCTCCCGATTGCTGGAACCTTCTGATATGGTTTTGTTAGCAATTCCTGACAAATTGACTGTTATGACCTATCTCTATCAAATAAGGGCACATTTCAGTGGCCAAGAACTAAACGTGGTTCAGATAGAGGAGAACAGTAGTAAAAGCACATATAAAGTAGGTAATTATGAAACAGACACGAACAGTTCTGTTGATCAGGAAAAGTTCTATGCAGAACTTAGTGATCTGAACCGAGAGCCTACACTGCACCCGCCGGACAGCAGCTTGGCAGACTTTGTTTCTCAGGATGACTCTGTATTTGTAAATGACAGTGGTGTTGGAGAATCAGAAAGTGAGCATCAGACACCTGATGACCATTTAAGCCCGAACACAGCATCCCCTTCTTGTCGCAGGACTAGAAGTGAAACAGAGCCACAAAAATCTCAGCAGAGCTCTGGGACTTCTGGGTTTGAAGACACCAGGAAATACAACTGTGCAGATACAACACTAGTACAGCCTTTGGCAGGAAGGAGGAAACTACTGAAAGTCGACACTTTGGACTTGAGTGACTTGCCATATGTCAGTGATCAAAAAAAGGATGCATCTCCAACAGTTGTTTGTGAAGACACTGACAAGAAAAGACACTTGAGTTCAGACAGTGCCATTAGGTTCTCAGAGCAAGAAAAAGTGCGATATACTGGATCCACAGAGAGCAAGAGATCAGATCCCGACTCACCTGTCAAAAAGCCAAGTTTATCTCCCACTTCTAAACTTGGATATTCTTATAACAAGGATGCAGATCTTGCAAAGAAAAAACAGGCTTCTCTGAAGCAAATAGAGTCTGACTATGACACTGATACCAAAATGGTTGTAAATCATGCAGCCCAAACTGCAAAAACTGCACAGGTAAGAAATTTGAACTTGAGGTATACACAAGCAATGTATAGTTAAAACAAAGTGTAGTTATTGTTCAGGTTACTTTCTGTGCACCACCTTTGTAAATCATTGTGCCCTTGACAGACTGGGTGGAGTATATTTTTGCTTTGTTTTGTTTGTTGTCTGACAAACCAGATATTCTTTAGTAGCTAAATACTTGGAAAGAGCATGTGATGTTAAAAAGAGCTATTGCATGAAAAAATCCATAACAGCACTTTATAGGAATTATTTTTTTCTGTTATTTTTTTCTCCCCTTCCAATTTAAGTAAATAAAATTATATTCTCAGTGAGCAAAAGGAGTCTAGCTTCAAGGTGTTTGCTATTGATTGTGGAATCCCCAAGTTTTCTGGGAATCGTGCGTGTTGAAATATTACACAAAAAAGTGTTAATTCATTGATTCATATACAACTATGTACAGTGTCTAAACTATATGGTGTCTAACATTTACAAAGTATATTTTAAATCTTTTCCGAGAGGTAACATGGCCTAATGAAGGGAACATAAAACTTAGCAAGGAACTTGCGGGTTTTAATCCTGGTTCTCCTGTGTGCAACCTTGAGCAAGTTATTTAACCACTGTCTATTTTCCCATCTGTAATTTGGAGATAATGTATCCATACCTCCCAGGGATAGTGTAAGGATTCATTGGTTAATGTGTACAGTATTTTGAAGATGTAAATCACTACATAAATGCTCAGCATTCTTATTTATCCCCTTTCACTCTGCTAAATTAAATCATTCAGAAATGTTATTAACTTCATGTACAAGATAGCCAAATGAAACCCATAATTTTTCTTTCTGAAGACAGCTTTTTTGTTGTTGTTGTTTTCAGCTTTCTTTTGATTAGTTTCCCCATTAGCTATGAAAAGAGAAGAGCGTGGCCAGTCTGCAGTATTGTGCATTAGTTCAGATGGCACCATGTTCTACTTTTTCAGGGCCCTTGCTATTTCCTTTCATAAGCAAGTGCCACCTGAATACATTTTATTTTAAGAAATGTGTTACTTGTTCAACAGTGATGTGGAATAGAAGAGCCTGGCTAGACATACAGACAGGACACAACAATATTGCATGGTGCTTTTTTACATGCTCACTCTATTTTAAAAGTTTGGTGAATAGCTATTCTTATAGTCTAGGACCATCTTCTGGGACCCAGGCACAGATTTATCCATGCTTGTACAGAAGGGAGAAGTGAGAGCTGCAACTCTACTGCAAACATTGCAGGGGCCTCAAACACATCCCCAATATGCAGCAGAACTTAGTGAAGTTTCTGGCCTCTCTTTCCCTGTGAACTGATTTCTTAATGGGAGGGAGTGATTTGGCACACAGAAAATAGTATGACAGGTAGAAGCTGTGTGTCTTCCAAACTAAAATTTTCAGTGCAAGGGAGAAATTGGCTAGGAATGATGACAGAATCACTTTAAGGGACTTTTTAGGGTAGTTAATCCTTTTGCATATTTGTACCAGTTAATCAGACTTAAAACCTCAGCTGTCCCAGCCAGAGCCAGCTAACTCCCTTTTCCAGAAAAACAGTGCATAAACCCTGACTGTTGCAGAAACACACCTTCCAGCTGTGGCTCATATGTAGGTCTTCTTTCCAGGACCTTGAAAGCGCATAAGGTCCATGTCCCCAGGGTCTTCATTTCAGCAGTCACATAACTGGACATAGGCAGAGAGTCAGGGTTATGCACATATGCACTTATAAATGTTTCCCTCAATCCATTGTGCCTACACAGAGCTCCTCGTGCTATTATTTCTACTTTGAGAGTAAATCAGTTGTGTGAAGAAGAGACTTTCTTCTGACAGTTCCTAGCTAGAATAAAAGCTGCTAGTTTTGAAGCTTGTATATGGGCCCCTGTATGGGATGGAAGAGGAATTATGCCAATTTTCAGTAGCTGGGGAAGAATAACATTTTCTACATATTTAAAATAGGTAAATACTTAAATGTAACAAAGTTTCCATCTAGCCAGTTCATTCTCTCCCACCCCCAACAGTTCTGGATTTAAGGTAATAAATGTTGGTAGAAAATCAGTGAAACTCTGCTTCCATCATAAAGGCCTAAGAGGTTATTTTTTATCAACCTTGTTTTCTATTGCTGTAAAATTCTGTCACTTCACGAAGCTGTAACCATCTGAATTTTGACTTTTATTATTTAGACAGATTTCTGGCTATTAACTACTCTGTAACTGTTGAATATGGTGGGATTTTTTTGCCATTAATTCTACTTCTTTGTTTTTAAGCAACGAATATTGTCAAGACAAGAAGAACTTAAAGAACGAGCAAGAGTTCTTCTTGAGCAAGCGAGAAGAGATGCTGCTTTAAAGGCAGGGAATAAACAGATAACCAGTACAGTCACCCCAATCCATGCTAAGCAACTGAATGATGTAAGAAGTGTTGGCAATCATGGCCATTAACATAAGAAAATATTATATAGTTCAACATGCATGTTTCTATTTTTATTGGTTTAGTAAGCTAGTTAATTTTTATTTGGTTAAAATGTGACATCTGTGTGGGACGAGTTCCCACAGAGAATGTTTTTCCGTCAGTAAATGTCCCAGTCTTCCAAGGTGCTTAGTACCATCAGTTCTTGTCAGGGGTATGCATTGAAATTTAAATTTGATCCCTCCTGGAAAAGCATGTTTTGTGCCCCTCCCCACCACAGCCCTGGGAGGAGCTCACTTTTCCCTAGGGTGAGCAGAGAATGAGTATGAATATTCGTGATGGGAGCTGGGGATAATAGGGCACTTATGTGAGAGAAACCCCTGAGTATCGGAGTTGTCCCTATAAAATCAGGACATCTGGTCACCCTACTCTTCCCAGCTCAAGGTAGCTGGATCTCATTATTTACCCTCTGCAGCTCACCCATCCCTTCTTCCCCACCTTTGCAGGGCAAGAGAGCTCTCTTCCTTCCCTCTGCCCTGACCAGAGCTTGCTCTTCCCTCCTCCCTTTACCCTGGGACCAGATGAGTTCTGTGCCCCTGATGGTTATCAGAGAGTTCTGTGTCCCTGCTTGCCTCTCTTTGTGCACACCATTGGCTCTTATTAGGACCTGACTCTCCTTCTGTTGAAGTCAATGGAGAAGACCCCTAGACTTCATTGGAAGTGCTTGGACCATTTTATGGGGTTGGTGCCTTTGTTTTCAAATATTTAAAACACTAGTGGGATCAAAGAAAAATTACCACTTAATTTAGTGTGTTACACTGTTTTTAATGGTGTCCTTTTTATCAGAAGAATAAAATATGTTGGGGACCCTGGAAAGTGTAGCTCAACAAACTAGGTTGACTGTGGAGGCAGCTGCAGGTACTCATTGCCCCAGAAGTAACCTAAGTGGTGACCTGGAGTGGCCTATTCTTCCTGCAGATTAAAGATAATTAAATTTTTATGTAAATCTTTTCAAAGCAGAGGTTGCTTGTTGTCAGATTATGTGCAGTAATTTTGTGTTTATAACTATTGTGTGTTAGAGACTTAACTGATACTATTGTACTCGTTTCACTAAAAAGTTCAGTCTGACTAAACCAGTGTTTCTCAACCTGTAGTGTTCCAGGGAACACCTAAAGGTATTAATTACTTTACGCAGAACACCCAATGAAAACATTTTCAAAAAAGCTGATAACAGTTGTGGAAGATAAATGCTCCAGTTGCAACAAAGCTTCCAGATGTGCATTAGCATCTGCCACCACGTACCTGGAAGCTTTGCTGTGACAGGGGCATTAAATTGCTCCTCCTCCATCCCTGCTCAGCCCCCCCCCCCCATGGGGAGTGGTCAGGGTGGGTCGCAGAACGCCTGCACTATGTCTGAGGAGCGCCAGTGTTAAATGAGCCACAAGTTGAGAAACACTGGACTAAATTACAATGGCCTATATAAACATTTTGAATGATTCACTGAGTCACGTCATTAATGGTCTGGTCCCCATGGTCAGATACTGCCTTTGTGTTGAATGAGATTGCACAGACATAAGTGAATTTAGAACTTGGCAAATTTTATTCTCTAAACCATCATGGTTCTGATGTTAAAAATATTTTTTTCTTAGAAAATGTTTTTTCTTCCGAAAGAAGCTAGACATTTTTTTTTAACTAATTTTTCTTCAAGAGAAAAAGAACTTAAGCCCCATTTACATGGTGAGATGTGTGAATTTTGTGGGCGTTTTTTACATTTTGTAAATGAGTTTAAAGTAATGACCATTACTAGAAATTATAAATTCATTTTTAAAAAATTAGATTGCATTATAGGAAAAGTATTATAGGCAGCTGAGGTAGTGATGCTGATAATTGAGGTTGCTTGACACTTTTTATTGTAAGATCCTGTTCACAAATACATTTTCCAAATTTTAAATCATTTAGGCAGAAATTTTTCTTGCCAGGTGCCTGCCTTAAGCTTTTTTTTTTTCTTTTTGTAAATTTCAGAAGAAAACAGTTCAGCTATTTCTCAGTACAAAATTGGGGGAAAGTATGTTGCTTGTCCGTGTTAAAAAATTCTTGCAACCATTTCATAGAAGATGTCTAGCACTGGAGCAGGGATTTGAAATTTCATAGGAAGGTTACACTGGTGTCAGGGGTGTGCTTTTGACAATCTCTGTTAAAATCCACCTAAATCTGGCTAAATTAGGAAGGAAAGGAAAAGAAGAAGCCACCCAACTACATTTCAGAGGAGAGAAGTGCTGGGTCTGGATGACTGATGAGAACTGAGCCCAGGATGAGGAGCCAGAGGAAGGTGAGAGACAGTGAGTAGGCTGTGAAGATGGGGGACAGCAATTGACATGGTACCAAAGAGGGGAGAAGATGAGGATTGGTATGAGCATACGGTTTCCTGGGAATTACTCAAGAGTTATACAGTGAAGGAGATGGTTGTCTGTAAAACCCTGCCTCATTTGTTGCAGAAGTAGGAAGTCGTGTTCATATTGAGGGAACTGGGATGTGTAGGTCTAAGTCTGCCCAAAATGAAAAGGTCATCCCCAAGCCACAGCTGAATTTGGGGGGGGGGGGGGGGCCACAAAAATGAGACAACAGAGATGAGAGTGAAAGTCATCGGGGCAAAACAAGGGATCCAGAAAGGGATACTAAGCTGAGAATTATGGCCAGAACCTGCTGCTCCTCAAAAGAGTCCAAGGAACCAATGGATGCTACCCAGAGAAACTGCGCCTGGAGACGTGAATCTACATGTCCCCACAATCAAAGAGCACCTCCTCTTGAACTTTCTCTTCATCATCTGGTGGATGACCTTCTTGGTCAGTTCCAGGACAAGATGGATGAGTGGAGTTGTGACTTTGTGGAGCCACAGATGGGGTATGTGAAAACAAGTAGGTGGCGGGGGGGGGGGGGGGATACAGTCAAAATCTCTGCTGGAGGTAGTGTAAGAGTCAGAATATGGGTAGCAACCTGACACATTCGAAGCAGATGTGTGCCTGGGTTCCTGCTGATTGCAAAAGTTGCAAGTTTTAGAAGAGTCCATGAACTGCATCAACCATGCTCCCCTGCTCACAGTTCCATGAAGGAGCTGCCAGCTGAGATTCCTGGCAGGCTGTGGGACAATGGTAGAGTGTAGGCTGTCCCACAATGTTGAGGAATTGGGTGATTTGGAGCATGGGCAAGTAGAGATGTTCACAGTGTGCGATTTGGAGATAGACCAGCTGCATGGCATTCATTCTGTTCAGGTGATGCATATGGGGCAGCTGAGGAAGGTCACAGGGCAGAAGCCCCATGACAAGCTGTGAAGGATCAGGAGTGGGCATGGGGTGTCCTCCAACAGGACCTGGTGTGAGAGAAGCAGAGGGTAAGTATCTTTCATGTCCTGGGGCACACGATAGGGGATGGGCAAGGTGAGCCAGTCACAGCAAGGTCCATCCAACTCATCCAACCATAGTCCAGGAAGTCTCAGACTCTGGTCATGCAAACTAGGAGCGTTCTCCAAGGCACCAAAAGTGGATTATGTAGCAGGGGTACTGTGACAAAACATTCCACCTTGGGAGCTTCTATAGACCTGGTCAATGAAACTAGCTTCCTGAGGAAGTCTTGGCAAAAGATTTGCAGCTCGATGTGTTCTTGGGGTGGCTATTGGGGACCAAAATGAACAACGGGGATGGGAGTGAATGTTGAAGGTTAAAGTTTAGGGATCCAGAGATGGACACTGAACAGAGAACCCCAGACAGCACCTACTGCTTCTCAAAGATGTCTGAGGAGTCAGTGGACACTGCCCAGAAGAACTCTGCCTTGGAGGTGTGACTGCAGGACTGAAGCAGCCCCAATGGTCTCAAACTACCCCTCCCCATCCAGCGGCCTCTTCCTGCTATGGCGGATTGCCATCTTGGCCAGCACCAGGAAGAGGTTGATAAGGAGGTTCTGTAACTTTGTGGGACCATGGATGGAGTATGCATAGATCAGTAGATATGGAGGAAAGTGCAGCCAGAACCTCAGTAAGAGGTTCTAGAGGAGCTGGAGAAGGGACTGCAACCTGACACATTCCATATAGATGCATGCCAGGGTCTCACTCTCACCACAGAGTGGACAGGTATTGGGGAGAGTTTGTGTCATGTGCCAGATAAACAACTGTGCTTACAGCTCCATGGAGGAGCTCCCAACCAACATCCCACCAAGCTGTGGAAACAGACTAGGGTACAGACTAGCCATCAGATCTCTCCACAGGAGACACCAGCTTCTGCCAGTGGATGTCAAGGCATGACACAAGAGCAAGGACGAGAATGATGTGGAGCAAGAACACATATATGGACATTCACTGGGCATAGCTTGAGGTGAGCCAGCTGGATGGCACTCAGGTGGCATGTCAGGGGCAGCTGGGAAGGATTGTGGTACAGGAGCCTGATGACAGGGCTAGAAGGAAGGGGTGAGGGATGGGCAGGGAGCACTCTCCCACAGGGCCTGCTCAAGGAAAGTAAGAGAAGCAGGAGGCAAGATTGCCCTCAACTCTTGGCATACATGACAGAGGACGTGCAGAGTAGGCAGCTCCATCTGCTGGTTGAGCACCACAGGTCCACCCAGTCGCTCTGATGATAATCCAGGTCATCTTCAAATCTAATGATTCAGCCAGGACCAATTCCAGCACACCAAAGGGGGATTCTACCACATGCACCCTTAAGGTATGGATTGTGTATCAAGTGTTCTACTAGGACATCCTTGCTTTCAGCAGTCACTATGGACCTGGACAGCTGAAACTAGCTTCTGCGGCCTTGAGGAGGTCTTGATAAAAGGCCATCAGTTGAGAGAGTTCTCAAGGCAGTCCTCTCAGATGGAGGTAAAATGTTGCTTGCCAGTCATATCAGAGTCCTGGAAGACATGAAGAGAAGGTGATAGAGGCAGATGTGCTGAAAGAAGAAGAAGAATGGCCTCATTACTGAGACAGTTGAATCCTGCCCTTGAGGATTGGTTTCTTTCCCTTCCTTCACAGAGTTCCTGTAGAAGGCTGGGCAAGCCGGTTAAAACAAACTTTTCACAGGTGGTCACTGATGGTGAGTTTCTCATTTTCTCGGTGCCTGACTTGAAACATCTGGCATCTGATTGCCAGCCATTCTGAACACTCACAGTTGTAGGCAAAGGGATTTGCTGAAAACATACAAAATGCTACATAACACCAGTGCAGCTAATGACCCACCTGCATAGGCAGCCTGAGCATTTGCCTGGGGACCTCTCCTGTTGGAGCAGGGTGGAAACCAGGAGCTGGGGCCAGGTGAAAGCAGCCTGGTCAGGGAGCAGCTACAAGCTGCAAGCCAGCTGAGGTGGGGGCCTGGAAAGGAATAAGTGGGCTGGGGAGGTGTGTGAAGCGGGGAGCCAGCAACGAAGCCAAGGGGAAGTGGGAGCCTGGCGGCGGGGGCAGGGCACAGGCTCAGGCAAAGGCAGCGGGGAGCTGGCAGTGAGACCTGGGGAGAGGCAGGAAGGCAGCGGAAAGGGGAGGGAGCAGGCGCAGGCCTGGAAAGAGGCAGCGGGGGACTGGTTGTGAAAACATAGTATATAGTCATGTAAGTAAAGACTATATCATAATACATGCACACAGAAGACTGAATTAAGGTTACGTGATCATCTTCCATTATAGCATTTCAGGCTTCTGGCTTTGCAGCCTTAACATACATTGTGTGTGTGTGTGTGTGTGTGTGTGTGTGTGTGTGTGTGTGTGTGTTATATTCATAGACCACCTCTGTATCATGGATTTCAGGAAAAAACCTGTGCTTTTGTGCATTGATCAGAGAAAGTGCTCCACATAAAGGCTGGAGCCTGTTACTGGTTTCACTTACTCTGTTAGCTCAAGTGGCAATGGTTTGTGCTGGGAAGCTAAATGTGAATCCAGTTGCAGGATTGCCTGCTTAGTGTGTATTTGGCCAGGAATGGTTGAATGGTTAAAGTCTGGCCTAAGACTAGGAAGATCTGTGGTCATCTCTGTTTCACCACAGACTTCCTGTGTGACGATGGTCAATTCATGTAGTCTCTCTGTGCCTCAGTTTGCCTTCTTCAAAATCAGTATAATAGTAATTCTGTACTTCACAACAGTGTTGTGAAGATGAATACATTAAAGCAGTGGGTATCATACACAAGCACCTAAGGTAGTGAGGTAGATAAATAGAAGCCACAAGATTGGTTTCAAAGAGGGGTTGCCATACTAGTGAGGTTCAATCAGTTGGTCTTGGCGCATAATTATGATATCCTATTTGGAGACTGAGTTAATATTTCAGTTGTTAATATTACTATTTGCTATTTACCCATGCTGAGGGAGAAATGTGAGCTATTAATTATATTTTGTTAAAGAGCGAGACTTGGGGAAGTATATTCACAGTTTTCTTTTCTGGAACATACATAAATAAAGTGCCTCACAAAAAGGCTGTTACTCACTATATATGGAATTTGCATGTTTGAAGGTAGGAGGAAAGAGATGCCAGAAGATCATTTCTTTCTGCTTAGAATACATCTTTATATTACTCTCGTGCTCAAAGGACTTGTTGCAGCTGTGTCTAATTGCTATTTAATAAGCCCTTTCTACTTTAGGTATCAATCTGTTTTTCCCATTACTTTTCATTTTCATAAATATTTTTGAGTGCAAACATGATAACTTATTTCTTAGCATGCACAGTAGAAATGGAAATCATTTCAGAAAACCTTCAGAAACTAACTAAATCTGGTTGGATATTTTTAATTTAATAGGAAAATCAAGCTGTATAAGTTTATTTAAATTTTGACAGCATGTGTTTGTCCAGAGACTAGATAGTCCACCAGCAATTAAATAAATGCAAGGCTTTTTACATATTCAAAACTTTTTTTAAAAAAAAAGTTTCATTTATTGTTTACATCTTACAATATTCTCCCGTCCCAAATGAGCCATTTACTAAGCTGCTGCAATACATGACCAAGGGGTTAACAACAGACAGCACAGGCAAGTAGTGACACAGGATGAAATTTATAATAAACAATGCAGAATAATACATTAATTTCCACGAACATCTGTTTAAACAAAACTTTTGATCATGTGTTCTTTCCTCCACACATTATTTTTAAACAGATTCTTGATTTCCATTGATGTTTTTAATTTAAATGAACAACCAAAATCTCTAGTTATACCTCATTAAGAAAGGCATTTTGTGATCAGTGGAATTTTCTGTTATCTTCCTAGATAGATATTAAATGCATGTGATTAAGGTCCAAAGAAATGCTACCAACTTGTTCCTAGTATTTGTTTTTGAGGGAAAAAAAAGTAGCAAAGTTACTGTTTCACCAATTAAACCTATGACAGATTTTTTTTAAGTGGAGGGTGGGGCTTCACAGAAAGCAACCTTGGTCTGTTAATGTTAATTGGAAAATATTGATTTGAGGGGAAAAAACTAGTTTGTCATGCTAATAATAGTGACCAGATTTAGATGTGCTCACTAGATTTTCCTGAGATGACAAAAGAAGGAGTTACCATCTAATTAGTAAAAAGACTGAACATTATTTTAGTAATCCCTGAGTATGGGTAATTTATTCCTTGCTGTTCATTTATATGTCTTCTATGTGTGCTACTATGAAACTGCTGAATATGGTTTAAGCTGATAACACTATGCTATATGATAGGTAAACTTCATGAGTATGGCAAATTTTATAGCAATTTTAACCGTACACTTTTCCTTAAATGATGAGTAGACCCACCAACTGAGCACATCAGTAAACAACTGAACTGATATTTACTTTTTCATACTGAAACACTGAATTCTATATAGTCTGAATTGGTTTCATTGGTGGTGAAAGCGAACATGTTGTTTTATTCACATTCCTAGATAAATTAAAAAGAAAAATGGTCAATGACTATCCAGAAGGAGGTTCAAATCTTTTGCCAGTGTATTTGATTAAGTGTTCTGAAGTTATAGTATTTCACTGTTCAGAGCTTGACCACAGATGACTCCAGTACATGAGTATAGAAGAGAGGAGAAAGCAAACTGTTCCCCTTTCCGTGGAATTTAGGGTCATTGGCGAGTAGACTTAATATGTATTGTCAGTTTTGTATCAAGAAGACATTCTGTAAGTATGGTGCAGCTCTTGATGATGCAAGAGAAATGCTTATTATACAGTTACAGTTTTAGATGCCTGTGAACCAGATTCTCAACTAATGTGAATCATTATACCTCTATTAATTTCAGCTGTGCTGATTTACACCAGTTGAGAATCAGGTCCAAATGCTAATATATGACTGTTTATTTTTGTCAGCCAAGACTTATATATTTTATTGATTGTGACTAAATATAAGTTGCATTGACTACCAAACTGA
>ML682004.1:11301091-11331091 GCA_007922195.1 Podocnemis expansa | reverse complement strand
TTTTTTAAAGCAAACGAAGAACTTATCTGTTTCACAGTAAAACGAGGAATTAAATTACAAATGGATCCTCTTTCCAAAGCCTGAATTCTTTCTACCACTGTACCAAAAGACACAATAATTGCTTGGGGTAGGAGGTGGGGGGTTATAATCTTAATGTGTTTCTTTAAAACATATCCTTAGTTTGAAACAGTTCCTGTTTTAGAGCCAAATAGTCCCAGGATACTTTAAAGGAAATGTATGATATTACATTGTTTATGCTTTCTCTAGTTTTAGACTTTTGTCTACTTCTGTTTTCATTTCACAGGTCTTGTTAGGCAAGCTAGTGACACATTATGTATGCCAATGGCTTTTAATTTTAATCATATGTTCTAATACTATATACAGGCTACACTGGTGAAAAATATTTTTTGATTACACAGTTGGGAGGAACATAGTCATGAATCCAGGCACCAGTTGAAGGCAGATGATACGTATCTAAAATATATTTGCCTGTTTTTTTCTTTGCTGACCTTTTCTACTTAAACATTTGTCCGACTATATATTAATATCCAGACTTCATACCTTTTTGTTTACATTAGGCATATCCTGTTAGGCCGTTCATATTTTGGTCACTACCTGTGCTTTGGAGGCTTTTCTGAAACTTTGGTGCTGAGTACAAAACATAAATGTAATCCCTAGTGTGATCAAAGATTTAATCTGACCAGATGGACAAATTTTAGAAAGATTTTGACTTTCTGCTCTGTTTTGCAACAAGAAAGGCTTATTTTTTTTTTCTTCTTTCTTTGTTAGAAAAAGCAGAGATCAGGCCATCCCTAGAGAAATGAGCAGGTGTGGCCATTTACAAGCAAGTCTGGTTGTATTGTAAACCAGCATAAGAAAAGTTTGAAATGGTTTGAATAAATCTGCTAAACAGTTTTAATGTGTCATCCCAAATCCTGTTTACTCAAACAAGAGCTGATCAAGGTCACCGTAAAAAGCCAGCCTCCCCAAACCTTTAAATATCGTGTAATTTTATTTTTTATTTTTAGTTGCTGTTCTGTAGCCAGTGAATAGGTACATTTTGATAATCCTTGCCTCTGGACAAGGACAGAATTTTTTCTTTCTGAAAGGCTAATAACAGAGCCGTTCTTCCTGTCTAATGATGAAAGAGGTTGGCAGTCAAGTTCTTTTTCTTAGCTGTACAATGCAATCGGGGCATGCAAAGGACAATTTTGAGAGTTACAGCTATGCAAACTACTATCTGTGTTAAGTAGAGCTATATTTTCATTTTATGTCAACAGATAAATCGCTAAGTTTAAAACCAATTTATTTTTTTCAGTTCTGTCATTAATAGATCATTGAGCATGATAAAGAATTTTTAACATTACACAAATGCAAGTTCATAGTGTTTTGTACAGAGAAGAAATAATAAAAGAACAGATTTTTGATAAAAGTGCGATGCCTGATCCACATACAACTCAATCAAAAGGCAATTAAAAATCCATTGAAATAAATGAACAAGAATAAACATTTTTTTTAAAAATAGATTTAATGAACTGTATTTCTGGAGATTTGATTGCTGGTTATTTTCACAAGACAGAAGCATTTGATGTGTTTTAAAGTTGGCCTTTTTCAAATTTCTGATACTGTTGAATGACATCATTGGCAGGGTAATGATCTCGGAAACTGCACTGACTGAGTCTCACATTCTGATTCACCTTCACAAACCCATGGCATCATTTTTAGCCAAAGTAATGTCAGTCACTGACGTTTGCGGCAAGTACAAAAAGGACCCCCTAATGGCAACCATTTTTATTTGTTTCTTAAGATCCAAAGACTGCTGAAAGAACAATTGGATAAAGTTGAGGATTGGAGAAGCTTGATTTTCTTGTTCCTGTGAAATGAAACTCTAGTCCTTTTTTCTTCTCCTTTTCCTTAAAAGCAGAAGTCTGCTAGGGGGTTGTAGCTGTGTCAAAGCCGTTGGGATGCCACTGCTGATCACTTTAATTACTAGGACTAAGGAGGATAAAATTAAAAGTAGCACCATTGAAGCAGTGGAAGAAAGCTTGCCGAGATGTCGGTGAACTGTGAAATATAAAAATTGCATACCAATACATTTTTATAGAAGGGAAACAAGGAATTACATTACTTATTCTTTAAGAGTTTGTCCTTAAATGGTGAAGTTTTACTTGCTGTGCATTCATGTGGCAGATTTTTAGACCCTTAGAAACTAATTGAAGTGGAGGAACAGAGTAAACTTTTATATGTATCCAGCATGGCGGATACATGACAGAGAGATGAAAGATTTACCTAGCTTTCTCTTTAGAA
Organism: Podocnemis expansa; assembly: GCA_007922195.1. Lineage (NCBI taxonomy): Eukaryota > Metazoa > Chordata > Testudines > Podocnemididae > Podocnemis > Podocnemis expansa. The sequence goes on along the minus strand of ML682004.1, from coordinate 11,328,784 downwards.
TTGACATTTTTCTAGTCTATGTTGTTTTGGTCTGAGTTTTTGTGTCCCGTTCTTTCCCCATTGCAAATTCTATGTTTGTGATTTATGAGCTTCTCCAGGTATATTTTTTCTCTCTCTCTCTCTCTCTCTCTCTTTTTTTTTTTTTTTTGAAATTACAATAAAAATATAATGTACCCTCCACCCTCCACAATGCATTTTTTTAATTAACTGGGTTTTACCTTGCAACTTTTGTATATACTTGAAATCATATCTTCAATGTGAATTAAACTTAGTGGTTCTTTACAGTCATTTCCTCCCTCAAAACTCAGTAATCAAATAATGTATGTATTGAATTTAATCTAATAATATGCTGTTTTATTCTTCTTTGTTAGTGATTGAATTTTAATTAGCACAAACACAAGCCACAATTATCTGTATTTATGAAGATTTCCAGAGGATGCTAATGATTCAGGAATACAAGCTCTTCTCTTTTGAAATCAGCCTACCATATTCTAGGACATCTTTTTCCTAAAGTATATAAGGCTTAATATTAAATAGGCCATGTACTGTAGAAGATTTAGTTGGAAGATGTGAACATTCAATGTTAAGCTGTTCAGGTACCTTAAAATAAGTTTGGTAGATTCCATTTGTAAATTAAATTTATTTAAATTAAAACCACAAATTCACCTGTGTGAGGAGTAATAAGATGGAAATATTTAAGCAATTCCACTTCATGTAAACTCAAATTTAAATTAACATTGCCAAATACAGTAGGTTGAAATAAAATTGGTTGCTCTGTCAGTTGACTGGCTGTAAATTAAATTAAACGGATTTATTGTAGTGCACAGTAGGCAGAAGGTTTCTAGTTTTCTTTCTTGTGTATACTTCAACAAATAAGTTTTTGATAGAATTGTTACTCTGTGCCTGCTGGGAAGTTAAGGTGTGAGAAAGCAAACAAAGCAAATATGCCATCCTGCTGAAGCACTTGCAGGGCCCAAGCAAAATTGTCTTCATAGTGTTAGGACATTAGCAGAAAAGTAAATCAAGGCAAATCTGATAGGGAACCAGAATTCTGTCAGTCAGGCTCAAGATACTGTGCTGTGTCTATATACTTTGTTTACTGTAGGGTTTTATGAGTTGTAACCTGCCCATGCAAGCTGTTAATGAGGCTAAATCTTGCTGCTTGAGGATTGAATTACAGCACACCTCTGGGCTAATGGTTATAAACAGAAAGTCCCATTAGGGCTGCATTCTGATTCATTCATTTGCATTTTTTTCTATTGTATCAAGAACAAGGATGGGTAAATAGCTACAAACAATCAATCTACATGGAAATGGGTAAAAGGTACCTAATTAGTATTTTGTGCTTGTTTTATTAATGATTGCTTAAAACTAAGGAGCACTTGGTAGCAGGCTCTTACAAACCATCACAGATGTGGAATGTTCGATTTCTTGTTTAGTGGGTACGGCGTTTGCCCTTATGTTGCCCCAGCTGGTTTTCAAAATCAGGCTAATTGCTTGTATTCTACCAGAGTTAGGGCTATCTACAAATATCTTAATTTCAACAACTATGCTATGTCTACAAGCATTTAAGTTTGAGGTGAATTTGAGTTAAAGGCACACACCTGGTTTTGTTGTATTCATTAGTGTTCATAGTGTACTAGTTCTGAAGAGGGCAGTAAAACAAACACGGAGTCCCGTGGCATTGTTAAAGAGTAACCAATTTGTTTATACCATGAGCTTTCGTGGGAGAAAATCCCTCTTCATCACACACTTGAAGATGGGGAACTTAATGGGATTTTCTCCCGTGAAAGCTCATGCAATAAATAAATTGGTTAGTCTTTAAAAGTGCTGCTATACTCCTTATTTGTCATAGTGCACTGGTGTTTTTTAAACTTTTTTTTTTAAGTTTAAAGAATGCAAGTTTTAACAAATAAAGCTTTAACTCCATTTTCTTTACCGTTCTGTGTATTCCAGTGGGCTTGATTACACACACATTTTTTAATTTGTGTTAGTCCATTTCAGAAGTGTATGTATGAAAAGTTTATTATTAGTTATGAGATTGAAATTTTATACATTTAATGTTTTAACAGAACATTGCTAACTTGAACGATTCCTTTACAAAAACACATGATGTTTGTCATTGAAGGATATTTTAGTTACTCTACTTAACCCAGCAAAGGGACATTTTATAGGTAGAAATAATTCTTTTGTGCCCTAGAGACAACATCAACAGGTTAAATTTATATTTTAAAAAAATGCATTAGTTAAAGTGCAAGGATGAAATGTATCTCTTATTTCAGATTTACATCATTGTAACATTCTTAAAGTCAGTGGAGTTGCTTGTGTAACAGCAGTATCTGGCATCTGATTTTAGTGTTATTTTAGAATCTTCTCTAGGAATTAATTTTAATAAAATCTGTTTTGCATCCATAATAAAATTTTGCAGCTATCATTTTGAGAGAAAAGTTTCTGACAGTTGTTTGCATCAGAATATTTTACAAACTATAATTAGTTTTAAATGGCTTAAATTACCAGTGATGACATTTGTAGTGTATAATAATTTGGGGTATGTTTTAAAAAAAACCTGGATGTCTTTAAAAATTGCAGTGTGACACCCAACTGATATGGAGCCTCCTGTTTATAATGTGGGCCAAGCACCATGCTGTAAACCAGTTACTATCATGATGATCAGATTGAGAATGAAATTGCATTTCTGTCAATTACTGAGTTGGCAACTGTTCAATATATCTTAGCAGCAAGATGAAGAGCGACGTCGGCAGCTGAGAGAGAGAGCTCGTCAGCTAATAGCAGAAGCTCGATCTGGAGTGAAGATGTCAGAACTTCCTACCTACACTGAAATGGCTGCAGAAAAGTTGAAAGAAAGGTCAAAGGCGTCTGGAGGTGAGTTAGAGAACCTCATATCTTATTCCTATGACAACCCAGAGAGGAGTTTCTTGGGTATCACTTTTTTTATTCACACTTCACAATGTAAGAAATTGTTGTTTATCAGGTACACATATCAAAAGACTGGCAGTGGATAGGTTTTCCTAATCAGAGTTTTCTCTCTTAATTTCAAACAATTAAAAGTATAGTGCATATGTCACAGCAAGAATATGTCTATATTGGTTAAAAACTGTTGGCTAATTTTGACTATTAAACTACAAATTTGACATTGCCTCTACGTTTTTAGAATTGTATGAAATATTAGTCATATGGGACTTGTCTGGCTAAAATCTCTGGAGTTCTTTGAAAATGTTGTATTTTGATGTGACCCCTGTGGAAATCACTTGACAACTTAAACGTAAGTTAAATGTGTGGGGGGAAACCCAGTGAGTAAAACAGTTTTCTAAGGGAACTTTGAAGAAGTCCTGTGACATTATGTTGTTTTCATTCATTAGATTATAACCTGGGAGGTTGGAACAATAATCTTCTGATTTTAAATGGTAGTCTTTTGACAGACCACTTAACTTTACAGTTTTTGAGTTGTGTATTACTGTAATAACTAAACTGACTTTGAAATGTCATTAAAATTCACAAAACTACCAGTGCTCCAAGCTGGAGTAATGTAGTGTCACTCAAATTCAAATAGGTGCTGAACACATATTTCAGCCCAGCTTTCTTGTTCTTTTAGTGTCTCCTAAGTATGCTAAGGCATAATTATTTGTCTCATACTAACCCGTAATTGTAAGCACAAATGTCAGGTAAATCCAACTTTGTTTATTTTGCTGGATGTAGTTCACTGATTATAAGTTTTCTTTCTGTGTTAATATAGCTTTAAATATGTTCTTTTTAGTTAATGTTGCATTTGACTTGTACCATAGCTCTTCCACTCCCTACTCCATTTAACACTGAAGCTAAGAATGGCTGGATAGCAGTTGTATGTTTCCATTTAGGTCTGATCTTTGGTTTGCCTCCATTCACCCAGTAAATGAAGTATGGCAGGATGTCTCCAGTATGGGACTGCAGTTCAGTTCTGAATTCACTCTAAGTAGGGAAAACATGGCCTTGATGTGGAATAAGCTGTTCAGACTTTATGAAAACTCCTTTAAGCTAATGAAAATATTGCTTCAAAGCATGCTCAAGCTGTGAAGTACAATGGCAAATGCCTTTAAAAATGTTACTGCTCATTTTTTCATTGCAACTTTCCTAATTTGTTCTATATACTTGAATTAAACAGTCTGAGCCAAATTTAGGGTTGGCTGATGCAGGTATTAGTTCCATGGAAGTGTGTGGGCCAAATTCATTGGTGATGTATATAGTAATATAGGTTGCACATTGATTTTTAGTTAGTTAGAAAATGAATAAAATGGCAACGTCATGTAAATTGAAACCAATTGAGCATTCTGTATCTAATTTATCATTTTTATCCCACTTTCTCATTTCACTATGCTGACATTATCCTATTTTGCCCACCTGTTAATTGCTTTTCTTACTACACTTCCTCCTCCTGCCTCTGAGTGTAAAATACATTTGTTTTACCTACACTTTGAATGCCAAATTGATTACAAACTACTCCACTTTGTCACTTGCAACAACTTTCTGACCACTTACGCCAGCATGTATTTCACTATAGAACGTGATTTAAAATTCCCATTTATTTTTTTTCTATTGACCAGTCCTTTACTTCATTAAATTTGTGAGTTTCCTCAAAGATAGTCTTGCATTTGACTCTAGTACAAATAATCTTGTAAGGTCTATCTTCCTTTATTCTGTTCAGAATTTTCTATGTCCTAGAAAAGGCCAGTCTTCATTTCCCTTTCCTAACCAATAAAACCAATGGAGAAGTCTTGGCAGCAGTAAAGTTAATAGCAAAACACCCATTGATTTCCAGGGGGCCAGGATTTCATTCCTAGTTGCTCTAATTCTTCTAAATAACTAAGATCCTCAGAACCCTTAATTAGTCTTCTACTCTGTCACTATTTCAAGAATACTTGGTGTCTCTATTTATTCCAAACCATTTAGCATATTTTGTTTTTATAGATGCTGTGCCCAACATCACTGAGTTACATTTTTGCATTGAATAGTCTGGCCAAGTTACATTGCACTTCCATGTTGTGTTGTCTGTCCACTCTGTTCCCCCTTACTCTTGTTCAGCGGTCTCAAACTCAAATCATCACGAGGGCCGCATGAGGACTAGTTCCCTAGCCCGAGGGCTGTACCACTGAAACTTTTTCATATAACGATATTGCAAGTATCGGTAACAATAGTGCCATTGCAGGCTGCAGCAAATAGCTTTAGGGGCTGCATGTTAATACCCCTACTCTTGTTTATGTGAACATCTATCACTTTCCTACATGGTCATTCTTCCACATTTTTCACGTAAAGTGATCGATATCCATCTTATTGCTTATTTTTGTGTTACATGCTCAAATCTCTCCACATTTTTCCACCTCATCATTCACAGTGTGTCTTGTTTTCAGAATCATTCTTTACTGAAGTAGCTTCTCCTTCTCCTGACAAGAGGCCTTACTTGTTAACTTTATTAGGGAACAGTTGAGTGAAACTGAGTCAACAATTTTAAAACCCAAGTTACAATGGCCAGATCCTGAAAAGTGTTTAGGCACCTAGCTCCCATATTGATTCTGATGGTGCTACAAGCTTAAAATGTCTTTGCAGATCTGGGCTTTTACATCTACTGCTTATTCCTTCAGTTTTCCGTTTACTCAAAAAATCAGATTTAAGACAAGATCTTTATCTGAATGGTATCCTTAATTACATTATGTGTTTTCCTGTTTTCTGTTTTGTAGTTGTATATTCCTCCATATGATAGTTTGTCAAACTTACAATTTCTCTAAATCTTCTGTAGATCTCCATTCTACATGTTTAAGTAGCCTGCCTCTCCTTCCCCATATTGATTTGTACATCCCGATGTCCAAAAAGAGGTGTTAAATAACTCTTCTGAACCCCGTGTCTCTTTTTTTACTTCCTTCAGAAAAATGGTACTTATTCATTTCTGGAGTTACAGATTTTTTTAATGAATTTCTTGCTTAATTTTGTGGGTGAAATTCTAATGTCCTTCAATATTCCTACTTACTAATTGAGAAATCTGTGATTTGGCATTAACAGTACAGTTTCATATGAAAGCCTTGATTTAATCATGACCTGGAAAATCCATTTGCCTGTTGCAATTAGAAATCTCTCCTGGATAAGCAGCATCACCCTCTGCAGAATATGAACTTTCAGGCAGCTATTTAGTAGGTGGGATTATGGGAGGAGAAGAAAGGGACAGGGAGAGAGAGAATATTCCTTCTCCCTTCTGGCAAATGGAAGCTTTTGTGGTAGGAGCTTCAAATATGGAAGATTCTTATTAGCTGAAGGCTGAGTAGTTGAGTTAGGTCCAAGAACACCACTGGGATAGGAGTTCAAATACCCCCTCCCACCTTTCCCAGCAGCTCTGGAGCAGTAGAGTTAGCATCTTATTTGGGCATGTCAGACATGCCCCATCTTACACATCTGTGATTTCTAAGCATGTTATGTTCACTGGCTGTTAGGTTTCTGCCATGTACCCAATCCCTAATTGGGATGGCATGTTTGTGAGGGTGTGGTTGAGTAGGTAGATGTCGGGGAATGAGCAGGAAAGAGAGGGAACAATTGATGACATACGTTAGGAAAGATCAACATGGTATTGAGTGAAAGATTTTGGTGAGCAAAAGCCGGGGGGGAGCACAGAGCAAAAATATGGGGGAGGAGATAGAGAACACAATGGTGGTGGTTGGTGGGAGACAGACATTGAAAACAGCCCAGGAAAAGATACACCATGAGCTATTGCAGCAAAAAAATAGTGGTGGGAGGAGGATGGAAGCATTAAGAAAAGCATGAGGGATGTAAATTATTGTTTAAAAAATGTATTGAATAGAGCAGTGTGTCCCAACCTAATTTCTCCACGGAAGACTTTTGGGCTTTGAATGTATTGACGGAACACATGCATGCTGGTCCAGGGGCAAAGAAGGGGCTGTGATATCAGAAAATCACTACATGTATTGCACAAAAGTTGATTTAAAAGAGTTTGAAGGAAAAGTATCACTAGCACTGAAAATTTTTTGCGGAACACCTAGTCACATCGCACAGAACACCGGTGTTCCATGGAACAGAGTTTGGGAAATGCTGGGATAGAGAGTTGGTTGCCAATATTGTTATAGTTTGTACAGTATACAATAAACACTTCACAACCATTCTGCTCCTTTAGGGTGACCACACTGCCAACAAAAAGAAAAGCATGTCTGAGAGCTCACATCCACAGACTTGGGCTTCCGTGGCTGATGCAGCGGCACTAAAAATAGCCACATAGACGTTGCAGCTCAGGCAGACGGTTGGGCTTTACTCCAATCCCTTTTTCCTCTCACCACTGCCCACCCCTACTCAGAGCATCAGAGCCAAAACTCCAGTCTGAACCAGAGTGTATATTTGGCTATTTTTGGCACCCTCACACAAGCCTCATGAGTCTGTATCTGCAGACCCAGGCTCTTGGGGGGCGAGTTTTAAGGAGGTCATGGAACACAGGTATCCTCACCCAGACTAGTAAACTTAGTCCTTGAGCTAGTAGGTATCAAGTAGATATTTCAAGTTCTGGATTTAATTTTGTTAGCAAAATCAACCTTTCATTGCAAGTCTCACTGAAGACCTTCTGGTTGCATATGTCTTTGAAGAACGGGATTTTCACTTTCTGTCATCCTTTTATTCTCTACTTTTTCTTTCTTTGTCAGTTTTCATATTCTCTTCACTTTTTCTGTAACCTTAAAGCCCATTCTGAACTGGATGTTTTAAAACAAAAGCATATGTTTGGGCTATAGAGCTTGAAAAGTATAGAGATTGAAGACTCTGTCTCCAGGAAAGTACAACATAGACAGCTGTAAGGCAAGTTTGCTCGCACTACCCATCCCCACTTCTACGAGTCTGGCTCAGTCAAGGCTGGCTGTACAGGTGGGTGATGTGGGCAACCACGCAAGGTATGTCAGGGAGGGGGGACATTGTCCATGAGCCACGAGCTAGCAAGCCTGGTGTTCCAGAGGAGAGTGAGTGCAAGTGAGCCCAAAGCTGGAACCTCAGGACAGGGGGCAGGTGAAGCCACGTGGAGCTGCCAACCTGATGAGAAACTGTGCTAGCCCTTGAGGAGCTAATGGGCTAGCCCTCAGGTCACCCTCTACTTACTCTCCTCCCACTAAGTGTTCAGGAGATGAAGGGCTGAGGGAGCTGCTACCTCAGAAATTCTTACCTATGCAGCCCCACCAGACTTCAGGGCCAGGACTTGGTACTTGCGCCCTTCCCTCCATGTTCCTGTTTTCAAACTCAAAGGAAGAGCACTAAAATACAAGTTTTCCCAGGGTGCCATTTTCCATAAGGCCCACTGTGGGCTCAACCCTGACAAAAGTGTCGTCTGCACAAGAAAATTGTACAGATTTAGTTAATTGATTTAGAATCAAATGCCATTGGTTTAGACACTGATGTCATCAAATTGGTGCCATCTCCTTTTGTGCAGAAGCTCTTAAATCAATTCAAGAGTACCTTATATCAATTTAACATAAGACAGTAAGGAATCCATTTAAGCTAAATAGATAGAAGGTATTCTTAAGTTGAAATAATGGGGTCCACACATGGGTGTTACACCAGTTTAACTAAATCAGTTTCTAAACTTTTTCAGTTTAATTAGCGCAGTTTTCTCATGTAAGAACCACATTTAGGGGTGAGAGGATAACTCAGGCTTCTTGCGGAGACCTGACAACTGGAGAGCCAATTTTTGTTTTTTGTGCCACAGCTTACCTGTCTCTGGTGTTTTTTACTCTCTCATGCCTCTGACTTACCCTTGTTTGATCTTTGAACACCCTTGTTCCTCTGCATTTTTTGTTTATAATCTATTGTATTTCTTGAACGATATATGACTGGTTTGTGTTTACTGGGTTTTAACATGTCTTTGAACAATTTTCCTTTTCCTTTTGGGTTCTTTTCTTTCACTGCTTTATTCTAACACCTCCTACCATCTTCCAAATTCCTTCTGCTAAAATTTTTACTTTTTTCCATTTTCTTTCTCTAGTCCAAACTTAAAACTGCAAATAAAAACAAAACAAAACAAAAAGTTAGCATTACAAATATCTGAAATTAACCTCAGTGCCACATATCACAGTATCTAAAGTATGCATTATGCAACCGGAGAAAAAGGCGGTCATTTAAGTATTCAATTAGTGTCCAAATCGCTAAATAATGTTTTGTTTTGGTTCTTACCTTTCATTGCCTTGAGTCTCTGGGTGTTTTTCTGGATGGTGGCTAACACATTGCTTATATTCTTGAGAATTCAATAAATAGCTTCTTGTTCCCCATATGCTTATGGGTGCTTCACTTCAAGTGTGACCCATATGGCTTTGATCAGAGACTTGCAAGAACAATATCTATTTGACCTGCACATGCAGAGCTGATATCCTCATACACTGCATCAAGGCTTTATCAGGCTGTTTGGTTGCTCCTGTGGATCCTTGTCATCCAGGAAGAATGAATGAATAAATAAATAAAGTAGGGATGCTTGAAGAATGTGAATTCCAGCAGTTGAAAAGATGAGCAGGTAGACAAAATAAAAAGCTGCATTCTATATGGCTCCATGGAAATCTTAAAAAGTTCTACAAAACAAACAAGGAATCCTGTGATACTTTTGGACTAACAAATGTATTTGTCACATGAGTCGAACAACGAAGTTCTGTTGTTGATAAAAATGGACCAGAGTTACAAGATCTTTACATGCCTAGAATTCAGAAAGTTTGGAGTTAGAGAGTAGACTTAAAAGTGTTGATCCAGATCCAAATGTCACAGAAATGTGGGGGTATTCAGAGTTCATGGTTCGGGTCTAGACTGTTTCTAATGACCATATATGGAATCCACTGCCTTAAGTAAAAACAAGTTTTCAACTAGCATGCATGACCTGCAATTTTAATAACAGTTATTCTCCAATACTGCTGTTTTTCCACATTCCTTGTAATTACTTCCAACTTTCCTTCATAGGTAAAGCCCTCGTCTATCACTTTCAATTCTCTAAATAGCCTCAGTCAATTTCTCATGTACATACACGCCCAACAGCAAAAGGCTTCACTTGATATGAAAGAGACTAGAAATTACTAAATAAAATGTAGGTAAACTATTTGAAGGTGTTGCCCAGCTTTCATTGACTTATTTGTAGTGTTGTTCATTGTAATTTCTCTGTACGTACCTTTATATGGCATCTAAATAAAATAAGGAAAATAGGAGACAGCACTTTTAACAAATTCTATTCCTGACTCAGGCACTTACTCATTGTTTGACCTTCCTCAAGTCAGCTATCCTTTCTGTGCCTTGGTTTTATCCATCTACAAAAGAAGGATAATAATATCCACCTTCTTCGTGGGAACGTTATAGGACTTACTTAATTCATGTTTGTGAGCTGCTTTTGAGATGCTCCATGGAAGTACAAAGTTTAATGAAGATTGCTCATTAAAACTATGTATTCCTTGCCAACAAGCCTCATTATTCAAACTGGTGCTGTGACAAAGCAGTAGATACCTACTTGTAAAGATGGTTCTGTGTAATAATGTGTTACTATGTTAAAGCTGAGTCCTATGTGTTAAGTGAATCACAGCTAGCCTGTTAGAATGCTGAAGGTTATAATAAAAAAATTATAACTTGTGTGTTCTTCAACATTGGTCACACGTCCATCCCAACTGAACACTGTGCCCAGGGCTAAGTTCTGCCCTGATTATATCCAATGAACCTCCACAGTGTCCCAGAATTTATAAATATTGAATTCCATCAGTGTATTGATCTACCCATTAGTGAAAACAATGAGATCTGTAGACTGATTTCATTACTTCAGTTTGCATTTCTTGCAATAGCGGTACTCAGCTGTCACTAAGTCACTAATGTTTTTACTGGTATGGTGCATGAACAAGACAAAGTACTAACATTAATACTACGTATTCCTACAGATGAGGATGAGGATGATAATATTGAGATAAATACTAATGAGGAGATTCCTGAATGCTCTATTACAGAAGGTGGAGATGAACTTACTAACCTAGAAAATGACCTTGATTCTACTGGTAATTTAAATAATGGCTGTTTTGTGTATTTTGCATGACTAATACTTCATCATCGTCAATATCAATGTGTCTTTTATCTGTTTAGTTTTAGCCTGGATTTGTGTCTTTTCAAATCTTTTAACCCTTAAGTTCATTTCAGTTTCTTAAATTATTTACGTTTGTGTTTATCTCTGGTTCAAATTTAAGATCAACAACAAAAGAAATATTTCAAATTATGGTGGGTTCTAGTGTCTTTCCCTGTTTCATGGAAATGAAGTGGGAGTGAGCTAACTCATGAGCAAAGTGTGTTCATGGGTCTATTACACTGGAAGGGCTTGTGAGCGTGGTCCCTTTTGAGGGCCCTCAACTTTGGCAGTCTAGCCCCATGTGCTAAAATAACTGTGAAAAGATTTGGTTTTTTTCTGCTGGTCACTGTTCATTTATTTATGTATGTATTTATTTAGGTGTTGTGTCACTCAGACAGCAGAGCACAAATTCTGCTTGTACATACACCCTGTGCAGTGTCATTGAGTTATCCCAGTGGGGATGTTTGAGATGTAAACCAGGACAGAATTAGTCCTAAGTGGTTTACAAAGATAAAATAACAGCTTTTCCACACCAGTTTTTAAAATCATGAATACTATAGGAGTGGCCTGTTCTTCATCCACTACTTTACGTGTTGGCCAAATAATAATTTATAATAATGAGAGCCTCTTTTTAGAATTTTAAACTACAGCAGCTTGAGTTGGGATTTCTCCATTGACAGAACTGTGTGAGAGTATTTTACCAGGGAGGGTGTTCTCTCAGGTAACTAGAAGCTAGGTTTTCCCGTGTCATCCCCATGCTTGCTAAATGGCATTCTACTCCTGCCATGACAGAGAGCCGTTATAGAGGCTTACACTCTGTACACCCTGCCTTCTGCCACTGTGGTAGAAAAGGGAGTGTAATTAGTGCCCATCTTTCCTATTTTGTACTACATGGCTGCTTTTCTCCATGTGGTCTCATTTCTCATTGGTTTAAGTTAGAGCAGCCAAAAGATATGGTGTGCACAGAGCAGCTTCCCTCCACAAACAAGGGTTTGCAAGGGAGAGCTTTACATTACATTCTCCCTGTGACTGGTGGGGTAATGTAGTCTGTGAGGGGGTGATTTCTAAACTGCGCTAATGTGTTGTGCATTAATTTGTCCATATAAACCCTGCTGGTGTGCACTAATGATTAAAATATACGTTTTAACATAGTACTGTTTCAAAGAGCGCTCTGTTAAAGCACATCAGCAGGGTCAACACAGGGCAGTGAATATGCAGTGCCTTGACTCCTGCAGAGCACATTACCCCTATGTAGACAAACCCATGCAGTTTGTCTGCATTGGCAAGAGCCATGGGTATGGAGCATTTATACTAAAACAGAATTCTTGACATAATATATGACTCTTTGTATACTAAAATGATGATGAACTATACATCATTTTGTTTTCAATGGCTAATCAATATATGTCAGTTGATCATTTCTAGGGTGAGTTGATGTTGCTGTTTTGAGCTGCAGCAACAAATAATTAACTATTTCAGGTTGGAATAGCACTTGGAGCAGGCCCATTTTCCTGCCTAATAAGCTTGAATTGTGTCTTTTTTTTCCTGCTTTGATACTTTCTATGCAGAAATAGATCTAATATTTTTAGCATTGGGGATAAGCTGATGTTTAAAAGATAGATACTAAACATAGGCTGCGGTTATAAAAGTTTCCCCAAAGAGCCACCACCAAAAGTTCTGCTCCATCTCTCTGCCCCAACTGTGCTTCTCCTCCACTCCACCCCATACCCTCTGCCTTTGATCCTTCTCCCCACGGTTCTGCACCCGCTGCTCACACCTCTTTTCTCTCTCCCCAGAAAGGTGCAAGCAGGGGGACCTGGGTGGTGGGGAGCTGAGCGGGAGCAAAGTGGGGGTGGAACAAGCATGGGGCTTAGAGAGAAGAGGGAGGAGCAAGGCCATGGTCTGAGTGGCAGCACCACCCTACTCCTGCCCAGCCTCATCAAAGATAGGTGTCATGTGCCACATATGATTGTAAGGCTAAACGGCTATGTCTACACTGGCCAATTAGTACAGACTAATTTGGACTAGATCTACACTAGGCGTTGCAAAGTTCAAACTAAGCAATTGCTTACTTTGAACTAGTTAATTCGAACAGTAACTTCCAACTAAGTGCTAAGTTCGAAATAATGCAATATAGTTGTGCTAGTTCAAACTTAAAAAGTTCCAACTAAGCGTTTAGTTTGAACTAGCCATGCTTTTTAGTTCAAGCTAACTTTTTAGCTCGAGCTAAGCCGCATGGCTAATTTGAACTAAAACTCCGTGGTTAGTCCTAACCAGCCTAAGGCTAGTTTGAACTAAACTCAGACTGAGTTAGTTCAGACTTGCAAGTCCAAACTAAGTAAGTAATTGTAGACATAGCCAAAGACACTACCATAATCATCTGGGCTGACTGCCTGAAATAGAAGCCTGTCAAAAAATTTTCCAGTAACTATTGGGTCACATGTCTCCTAACCTAGTAGTTCTCCAACTTTTCTTTCTATGGACTGTTATTGTGAGAGCGAGAGAGAGAGAGATCCTATTGGAGGTGGATGGATGAGAGACAAGGGGGGCCCTTTATATTTGAGAGCATCAGTGACCTGATTAATGAATTTCTTACCTGCTGATCCCTTCTTCTTTTCATAGAATTTTAGGCACAATCCACAAATGAAGTCAAATAAAAAGGGTTTAAGAACTTACTTTTTAATTGGAAGTTGTTGATTTTAAATGCAGCATCGATATTTCTTACTGATGCAGCCATGAGCTACTACAAGCTTATTTTATAAAAAGCTAATATCTATGTATTACGATTATTGCGTGGTATTTATGTATAAGCCAGTGAGCATGTGTTTTCACTCATATGTTAGGCTATATTATGGTGTACCAGAGGAGAGTGCATCTGTCCTTCATCACACCCCATCACATCACATCTCTGCAGGATGCAGGCAGGCATTTGGTTGTTAGCTCCCCAGAAATATTTTGGAGATCAAGATAGCCAGTGAAGTTCATGGCACTCCAAACCTTGGAAGGGCTTGGGAAGTGGGGTCAGGAAATAGAGTCAGCTCCCTCTCCCTGCATTCTAGCTTGTGGTTACAGGACTGTAGTGTGGAATTCGCGATACGCTTGTAAAACACACACAGCAGGCTGCTGTTCTACAGTGCATTCACCCTGAGCACCGTTTGAGTGCATAAACCCTCCGGGGTTTCTGCCCCTTTCTGCCCCAGTGTGACTGTAGCTCACAGTTGTTGTATGGTCTGTTAATATCTCTGAAGTGTGGGGAGGAGGAGTATATACATGCACACCACTCCCATACAAAAATAACTACATACTTTATATGTAGTCAGATATTGGAAAGTGAAATATGATACATACAAGTCCTCATCTGAAGTACATAGAAATTTCTCCAGTACCTTTGTTGAGGGTTTGGATCAGGTTACTGAAGATGTTACTTTGCTATGCGGCAGTAGAAGTGTTTGAACCCACCCCTAACTCCATTATTTTCCATAGTTAATAACAAATATACTAGAAAGACAGATTTGTTGTTACTCTGGTTTTAAGGAAACTTGTGTTAAATTAATATTATTTGCCTTAAATTAATACTATCAGAATGTGAAATACCTAATGAATTTGTAATATTCCATCTTAAAGTAAATTGCTTTAAAGATATTTTTATATATCTGAAAGAATAACCAAAGTATGAGTAAACTAGTTGAGATGAACTTAATACTTTGTCAAGGTCCCGTGTTTATCATTGACTATTTTATAAAATAGTACAAGCCAAACAAACAAGAAGTCTAGTGGCACTTTTAAGGACTAACAAGTTTATTTATTGCATGAGCTTTTGTGGGAGAAAATCCCACTTCCACTGCAGAAATGGGATTTTCTCCCATGGAAGCTAATGCAATAAATGAGTTTGCTAGCCTTTAAAAGTGCCACCAGACTCCTTGCTGGTTTTGCTAGACTAGACTAACACTGCTACCCCTTTGGAACATAGTACCAGCTGTAGTCAATGGTGCTGAGTCAGCTGCTAACTTTCTTAGATGAAAGTGGTAAAAGGCACTGTTTATACATGTAACACATAAAGATCTAGTTCCATGTGTGCTTCAATGATCTTTTTCTTCTCCGTTTTCCCTTTTTAGTTTAAAATGATAGTATTATGAATACTATTAAACTGATACATTGTTGGAGCAACTCGCCATTTAAATGCATCTCACTCTGTTGTACATGGTATTTGCATATTTAGCAGAACAAAACAGTAAGTTGGTGGATTTGAAGCTGAAGAAGCTCCTGGAAGCTCAGCCACAGGTGGCAAATTCGCTCTCCAGTGCTGCTCAGAAAGCTGTAACTGATAGCTCAGAGCAAGACATTAAGGTAAGTTTTGATTAAAGCTTTTATCTGAGTACCAGTGTGTTCTGATTTCTGTTTTGTAAGTCATGATGAGGAAAATAATTTCTTATCAGTCCATCACAGTAAGAAATGCAAAGAATCGGCAGAGCAGGGCAGTTGTGTAGTTTGCAGGGCAGTTGGGGGTTTTCTGTGTATTAATCCGTTTTCTGTTATATTATGATTATTTTTTTAGCCATACTGTAGCTGTAATTGGCTGTCGTAATCATGAGTCTGTATGAACTGCCTCTAAACTCTTACTGTTCATCTTATCTTTTAAATCTGAAATGAAGGCACAGGAAGAAACAGTAGAACCAATCTTGCTCCTAATGAAGTTGGTGGCAAAATTCTCATTGACAGCAAAGGGAGCAGAATTGGACGCAGAGTGTTTTTCTTTCTCCAAGTCTTATCACCTGTTTTGTTCAGCCAAAACTGAAGTGTCTTATGTTGTAAAAGTACGCATATGTCTGTGTAATCTAGAAGTGAGTGACTCTAAGAAAAATTCATTTTAAGACACATGTGGTGCACATTTGGGTAGTCTTCAATGTATACCATTTTAACATAAAGTGTATACCTGTGAATTTTCCATTTCCTTTTCTTAATTAAGCCCTTTAGAGTTATTACAACTAAATAAAAAATAGCCTGTATGTGTCATTAATATCTCCATGGCTTTGGGGCACTTCCAGTTGTGTATAACTTTTCACCCACCTGCAGACTGTGGGGACAGCCCTGCTGACTGAAAGGATTTCCTTCCCCAGATACAGAGAAGCTTTGAAGTCCCAAAACAATGACTTTCATTGCTTTTCCCTTACACTGTCGGTTCCTATAAATTGGTGATGAAAGTGTGTGGCAGCACCAGAGGACTTTCAGTCTCTATCTTTGAACAAAAGGAAGCCTGGATCAAGTCTGATTTTTGCGTTCAATTTAGCTTTCTGCAGTGGATTTAATGCAAAATGAAGCTGGCCCAAGAATAATACAATAGATTGAAAAGGCTAACTGAATTAGTGGGCTTAGAGGAATACATTTGTAAAGTGGCAGAAGTCCCTAGTCATAAAAAGGTTTCTTAAAATGGGATTTACTGGCTAATCGCACTGATATTTTAGCATGTTGCCAGGCCTAAAAAATTAGCCTTGTTTGTTTATTTTGGTAAAGACTTGAGTTCAGACTGTCAACTAGCTATTGTATTAACAACGAGAAGCCACCTTTTATTTAAAATCAGAATCATAACAGCCCAGTCACTATAACTGAAAAGACATTCATTTCATGATACTCGTACATTTTTAAGCTTAGTTCAGTCAGTGACACACAGGCACCTCCATCAGGGCAATTTGATATCAGCTAACCTGATGAAAATGGTGTTGCTTTATGAAGCTTTTCTGTATTAATTGTTTTCTTTTTTTAAGTTACCACAACAAAAGGTGCAACTTAACGGCGTGCCTTTGTGTATGTCTTTTTAACGAAGAGTTTAAAAATGGTATTACAAAGAATATATGGTGTCCATCTGTTCTCATGGAGCTTTCCGCATTGAGTTGGATTTGTGTTTTAATAAAATGCAGTTTACACGTTTATAAATGAGGCATTCTCTGTTTGTGGAAAAGGATAAACTGTTACCTTCCCTTGAGGATTCTGTATCCCAGGCCTCCTCGAGGCTAGAGAATGGGCCATTGGAGAACTCCCTCATTACTGATTGTCTCAATGCAGAGGAAGGGCAAAGTCTTGGTAGCTTTTGATAACCAGTTTCAGCATTCAGCAGGCTTAGCTATTAGTCATGCATCTTAGCCTTTCCCTATTTACTTTCAAAACACTTAATAAAAATAATAAAAGATTAGGTATAAAATGAAATATTTGTTTGGTACACAGCACCTCGGTATCTGCAGTTTCCACACATTGCGGTGGTTCAGTCTTCTGGGATATTTCATGTTGATAGAACCATTTGAATTTTCTACCAGTATTAACATAGGAAGCTCTGGAAAAGATAATTGTAGTTTCCTTAGCTGTAAAGGGCTTACTTACAAATCTGGCTTTGGAAAGTTATAGCTGATGAAATGCAGTTCAGTGGGATAGTATTATAATCCTACCTTTTAGCCTTCATCCAGCATTAGTGGTTTATCTCAATGGGCATAAAATTAGAAACTAGTTCTTCTTGTCATACAAGTCTGTGGGACTATACAAAACGATAGAATTCTTTACTGGGTAGAATTGTGAGTGGGAAAGACTAAAGGCAACATGCTTTTTAAGTGATACAGATCATGTTTAGGAGGATACAGAGCGCAGCTTGGCACTAAAGTGTAACATGCCAAACCAATTAAAGTTGTAAAAGAGTGATCTGTCATTTAAAATCTGTATCACTCAAAGATATTGGTCATAGTTAACAGGTCTTGCTGTTGAGTAATACAGAGTCCTGCCTGAGGATGTCAAACAAACCAAAACCAATTGCCACCAAAAAAAAGTTCATCACTCTTCTCCTTTTTAAGCATCTGATACTTTTATGCCACACAAACAACAGTCTGAGTTGTGAAATTCCCTGCGAAACCTACATTGTGTTCTGTCATTGAACATATCTTTCCAATGTTTCCACATTTGTAAACAAAAGAATCTGTTGTCTGTCTTGTTTTTCTGGCAGAATGGAACAGAAGAACATCGTGCTGAGCGATTACAAAAAGCAACAGAACGTTTTAGAAATCCTGTTGTGTTCAGCAAGGACTCAACAGTCAGAAAAACTCAGCTCCAGTCCTTCAGTCAATACGTTGAGAACAGACCAGGTAGGAGAAAATATAAAACATGTTTTCCCATCTTATGATTTAATAATATTTCACAATAAATATATTAAAAACTTGATAATGTAAGTCCCATTTCAATACACAAATATCAAGCTTTATAATAATTTTACATGTCTTTCCCCTTTTTTCAAGAGATGAAAAGGCAAAGATCAATACAGGAAGATACAAAGAGAGGAAATGAGGAGAAGGCAGCGATAACCGAAACTCAGAGGAAGCCATCAGAAGATGAAGTGCTTAATGTATATTAATTTTTTGTCTGGTTTCATGATTGCTGATAATTCCAAACTGTATGTGGAAATAGTGCCTTTATTTGTTAAAATGAGATGTTAGGGTTTTTTAGATGTCAATCTCCAGTGCATTCAAAGCAGAGTGAGAGGGGTGCGCTGTTGAATTAGTCTGCAGTGTGGTGATAATTGTCAGATAAAAAAAATGAATTTTTCAGAGTTCCACAGCCCCAGCTTCCTTGAGACATTTCCATCAGGGCACTTCCCATAAAGAGATTCCAGTATTGATCTACCGGGAGGATTTTAATTATTACAATAGGAGATACCGCAGAGCTGCAGTTAGAGGGAAGAGTCACATGAGACCTGCTAGAATTTCTCAGCCAACCCATTTTGTTGGCTTGGGTTAATGGGTGTTCAACCTTTCCATTATCCAGATCAGCCGTGAATTACTAGCTGAATGATGTTTGCATTAATATAATATATATGGTAATTTCTTCACTTAATTAACGGGGAGGTTCAGCTCAGTAGGGGTATGGGCTGATCATGTGTAAAATTGATTTGTGAGGGAAATATTTGATAGACCGCAGGGAGAAAGCTGCTTTTGATGGACAGCTGCGGGACAGAAGCAGGAAGAACAAGTTTTAACCTGAATTTTTTGACTGGAAGTACAGTATAGTCTTCAGTGGTCATTTGTTGCTGTCCACAATTTGTCCAAAAGCATTCATTCTTTTTCCTGAAGCTTTTCAACTGCAGTTAGAGATTTTGTGGTGCTGTGATATCTACTAAATCACCTAACTTCTTAACAATCTCTTACCTACTTTATTAGGTGCCTTAAGCAAAGCTGGCAAAGTTCTGCCCAGTGAATTCACATTATAATGCAGATAATACACATGAGCACTTGGAATATTTCCTCCTGACACAGCATCTCTTTTCATCTTCTAATAGCATTGTGAACAATTCTGTGTGCTGACATTAGTGAAGTTTTTATACTGTTTTCAATTAATTGTAGTTGAAAGGCAATATACATCACTTCATCTTCCCCACACTAATGCACTTGTTCGTGTTCTCCACTTGGAGGCTGTATCTCAGTGCTTTTGTTCTGGCTACAGACAGGTGGGGAAAAGTTTCCTTTAGAAACTGATGCAGTTTGCTGGGGTGTATATAAACACTAACATTACTGCAGCGTGTGGCAATGAAGTGCCTAAATTCACCAGGTGCCAAAGATTTGAAGTTCCATACTGTAGTTTACAGTTGTGAGACTTACACTGTCCTCTCAGCCTTCACAGTCAATTTATCTTTATTTGTAATATTATCCCGGTGTAAAGATTGTTAGACCTATGGTCTGACTGGGAAGCTGGACTGATCTTTTCAGCAATATTTACTGAGAAACAATTGAAAAATTTCAGTCAAATTGGTTGTGACTGTCTAATACAGCAACAAGTTAGCTGGCAATAGAAAAATACAAATGATAAAAGAGCCTACATTCTCCCCTCCCCCCATTCCCAAAAGATAATGGCTACAGGTACAGCCCTTTGCAAAAGACAAGTGGAGTCTGAAAACAAGCCTCATCTGTATTAAGCTTCTCAATCTTAAAACTGTCTCAAAGAGCCTTGGGGAGAATTTCTGAAGGCTTACTGGGGATTATGAAGAAAACGTAGAAGAGACATCACTGAAATAGTAGTATTTTCCTCCTAACTTCTTTTGCATAAGTACCTTTACTATGTTACAGTGTTATGCAAGTTCTCTTTATAGCAAGGCTCATCTATACAAATATTAGCATACAGCAAGGTGCAGTGTGAATCTACTACTGCATGCTAGCCAGCTGCGAACTAACTGCCTGTGTGGACCCTGCTAACAGGCATTAACAGTTCGTTAATGCACTTTGATCAAAGATGAATAGATCTGAGTGCATTAATGAACTACTAATGCACATCATCAGGGTCCACCATCTGTGGCAGGTTAGTAAGAGGCAAATACTTACCCCCCTTTGCCACAAACTAAAAATGTTCATGTGACAGGCCAGTAGAGAATATCCCAAACCAAAATAGTGCACCAAAGGCAGTTGAACACAATCTGGCCACATGAAAATAACTTGGAGGAACTGAATGACCAGTCTCTACATCTTAGTGAGAGAGCCATCCTTTTTGTAAGTCAGGATTATTTAGTGAGAGTGTTTGTGAACATTTTGTGAGATTCATGAGGACGAATTTGTATCATCCTTCAAGAGAGTGCTGAAACTTGACTTTTTAGTAG
Organism: Podocnemis expansa; assembly: GCA_007922195.1. Classification (NCBI taxonomy): domain Eukaryota; kingdom Metazoa; phylum Chordata; order Testudines; family Podocnemididae; genus Podocnemis; species Podocnemis expansa. The sequence continues at coordinate 11,308,067 of ML682004.1, read as the reverse complement.
TGTAACTTGGGGAGGCGACTTTTTAGTGTTGTGTAACTTTCCTTGTCTAAAAAGTTTTTTAAGTGATTTTTAAAATCTGCATACAGAAGCTACAGTGCAGTTGAGGATTAACAAAACTGGGAAAGAGATCTAGTTTGTAGTCCCACTGAACCTTAGAGACTTTACAGTGGATTTTGATGCCACCTGTCTGGATAAGAATCACAGCTACAGTAATTAGGAGTACTTTTACAGATCATTGTTTACCAGGCCAATAGCTTGCAGTAGGGGAAAGCTGAAAAAACATTGCAGCCTAGTCTGGTGAGTGCCATCAGTAGAATTGACACAGAGGGACTGTATGCAAAAGGAAACGGAGTTCGGTTTTGTTTTCTAATGCCAAAGCCCACATTTAATTGTGACCAAGATCCTCTTGTGATGGTTCTTTCTCAAAACTCAGCCCCTAAAAGTTAGCCTTTTAAAGCCAAGTAGAAATGGAATGTAATAGGAATTGCATATGACTTATTGACGTAAATAATATTATTAATACAGTGCAGCGTTATTGGTAATATTGTTTGGAATATGGTTCTAAGTTTACTATGCTCTATATTATAACAGCTCTTCCCTAGAAATAAATCATACAGAATTTCAGAACGTCAGGTCATTTAAAACTGCAAAATGAACATTTAGACACTGAAATGTTCTCTAAGGAAACCATACTTTTTTTTTAATAGTGCATCCAAATAATGATATTTGGCAAAATTTCGAGGTTTATAAAATGTCAGTGTTAGCTTTTTGGTAGCAAGCACGATGTTTGGTTGTTTAAGTAAGTGCCTTACTAAGTGTTTGTGGAAAGGAAAAATGCAACTTACAAGTGATGTTTTTTCTTCTTGTTTGTTCTCTTTAACAGAAAGGGTTCAAAGACACCAGTCAGTATGTTGTAGGAGAATTGGCAGCACTAGAGAATGAGCAAAAGCAAATTGACACCCGTGCCGCGCTGGTGGAGAAGCGCCTTCGCTATCTCATGGACACAGGTACGGTGCCCAATTACACTGTAAACAGTTTTGGCAAATTGAGCGTTCACAAACTCTTATAGAGTTTTGGAAGTGTGAATCTTTGAAGCCTGAATGTTCAGCAAAACTGCCTTGAAAATAAAAAGGCTGCGATTTGCAGCCACCTCTCTGGGCCCTGGTGATAAGAGTGCCTTCATGGGAAGTGATAACTTAGCCTGATACCGTGTGAGCCAGCACTATTGAACAGTGTGCTCATCCATGCAGAGTTGGAATACACATCTGTGCCTCATTGATATGCCACTGCTAAAAAAAAAAAAAAAAAAGGTAGTAAGATCTTCACTGTTCTACTGATTCAGAGGGAAAAGGGGAAGGAAAAAAAAAAAAAGATTTGGCCAGCTAAAGCCATGTACTGCATGAAACAGAGCACAGTACATGGGGGAAGGCTCCATTGAGGAGATCACTGAAATTTGAGAATATTATCTGGTTACTGATGCGCCACAATTTTTTATTTTTATTTTTTTCTTTTCAGGAGAACAGGTTTTAAAAAGTCTGCGTTGCAGGTGCAGTTGAAAGGATTAAAGTATAAAGTCAGGTTTTTGTAAAATACACTGTGGTTGCACAATCCCCATCCACTTTGAATGTTAGATTGATATTAAATGCTGATTGTCATCATGGATGAGGAAGGTTTAAAAGCATCATGCAGTTTGAAGCAAATAGCACTTCTGTGTTTAAAACATAAATAATACTTACTGTAATTTAGAAAATATTGATACTGTCACAGAAAGGTAATCCTCTTGGGAAGAAAAGTTAGTTTGCCACACATTGTTTTAGGGCTGTCATCTTCCTATATGTATATGATATTAATATGAACTTACAGTCTGACTTTAGCTTGAAAAGCAAAGTTATGTATACGTGGACTAAAAATTCAGTCAGATGATATTAGTAATCTATACCATTGTTTAAAGATGAATAAACTAAATTAAGTACTTTGGCGTAAAATGGGGATGTCCAGAATGGCAGGATTTCTGTGTTTATTTTCTAACATATAGTTGTTATTTGATATACAGTTTTAATTTTAAAGAAACAAATTTTAAAGTTTCATGCACAAAGAATCTGTCTTTGATTTGAATGAGTACAAATTAGGACTCTGATCCAGTAGCAGTTTATGGGCTTGATAAGTGCCTGGAGAGTCCACCACATTGCTTTCTGCAATATTATAGAATTACTATGTAAATATGTCATCACACATCCTTGTGTGTGAGTGAGAGAACGAGAGACATGATTTTTTTTTTTCAGAAAAAACCTTACAGAGTCAGAAAATGGGCCTTAAAATGATTTTTACAAGCCATGTGAATTCAGAGAATTCACTGGATGCATACTAACTGTCTGCATATACAGTTGCCAGTTCTTTTAAATCTAATTGTTCGTTGTCATTATTTTCATTATTCATATTTAAATAGTCATTTTTAAAAGTACAGAAATTATTACTAGCTTCTTCAAGTCCTGGACTTAATAAAAATGGACTTCTTTAGTCAAAATGAAGTGTGGTGGCAAAGGTAGCACAGAGTGAATTTATGTAGCAAAGTTGTATAGATTTATACAGGAATACTGATGGGTGCCCCCCTTGCATATAGAGGTATAAATAGTGCAGCTATGATGAGAACCATACTTTTTGTATTTGTGGTCTATTTTCATTTAGCTACCAACTTCTTTCCAAAATGCAGTTATATATTTACATATGGTTTGATTAATACATGGAGACAATTTTATATTGCCTTCCATGAATTAAAATACAAATGGGGCAGAGGGACACATTTCAAGAGTAGAGTTTCTTGCCCACATTTAATGTCATAGCCTTGAAAGTGGGAGTTCTCAAAATTTTTTCAAATTTTGGATTCCATTTTAGTAGTATCAGCTCATGCTTCATCTCGTTTTCTAATCAATGGCACATTTGTCATCATACAGCATCCCTGGGGAAGCAACAGCAATTGTTTATGTGAACAGATAATATTAGGAAAACATTCAAGTTTTCCACTGTCTTTAATGTGATCCGATCTTTTTTGCAGGGGATGGGGGGATTCATTTTCTTCTTTTTCTGGTCTTTTAAAATTCTGCCCACATTTTTCTGTTCTGCCATGCCACCTGTTGCTAGTCTCTGAGCTTACCTGCAGATGCTTCCCTACTGCCAGCTTCTCTTCTCCCACTCCTTGGTACATAATCCTCTTCCTGGAGCCTTCTGATGATGTCTAGCAGCTGGTGGCTCTGTTCAGAAGGACGACCTTCATGGATTGGCCCCTAATAGAAACAGCAAGGTCCAGGGGTGTCTAATCTTTTTGGATGAGGGGCCACATTGCAATTCTTTTCTCACTCAGGGGCCAATGATTAATTTTTTTTACATCCCTAGCCCCTCACAGCCCACACAAGTGTGTGTGGTGGCTCCGTGGGCCAGATAAGAGCCCTTGGTGGGCCGGATTCTGTCCCACGGGCTGCTGGAAAACTGCTCTTCTGCCTCATTTCCAGGTTCTTTTTCAGATGTTCAGGCTTGTCTTCTTCGGTTCCTGAATGCTTATAAGAGAATCTAGAAACAAAAACAAAAACAAAACAGAACAAAACAAAACAAAACAAAAAAAAAAAGATTTAGCACCATCTGACCAACTAACATTCCAGGGAATACCAATAAGTGCTCTGTAGGTCAAAACTTGAGAGATGATGCAGAAAAAAGTTACAACCTGATAAAATGCAAAATAGGGCCTCTGATTGTTGATTTTCTGTGGGCTGTGGACCCTAGTCACTGGTACGTAGGTCAAGAACAGTGTCACCAGCTCTCTCAGCTTTATTCTGCCTTGGTATTTGGTGTTTTTCTTAAAATCCAAGCTTCTAGATTCAAGACATCGCGTGAGAACCTCAGCTTTCATTTTTTACAAAAGTAAGTTTTTAGCCTTTGTGATTAGGAAAAGCTTGAAAAGAGGAAGCAAGTGTACCCTAATGGTTCAGAAGCCAGAAGGCAAATAAGAAATCATTTATTATTATTTTTTAAAATCTCATGATTTGGGGAAAAAATGTCATGCTTGGATTTGCAATAATGGAGACATGTTAGGAGAGTAGATGATGAACATAAATGATCTTCCATCTGCAAATGTTCTGCAACAACCAAAGCAAAATTTGATGCCCACACATCCCTGGAAGGGGGCGTTCAGTCCACAGGATTTTCTAATAGTGCTAGTAGTAACTCTTCTGGTGGTACTGCCAGTGAAGAAAGTAGAGACATTGTTTGCACATCCCTGTTGTCTCTGCTGTTGACTAGATCTTCTGCCCTTTCTAGAGAGGGCATTATTGTTTGTTAGACTTCCTTCAGGACTTTCCTTCTCCTCCTCCTCCTTCTCTCAGGCAACAAATGTTTTATTCAGGGAAGGTCAATGCAGGGGTCTGTAACCTGCAACTCCAGAGCCACATGCGGTTCTTTGGCTGTCTCCTTGCAGCTCAAGGCTCTGAGCAACCCCCATCACCACTGGAGGACCTTGTGGGCAGCCTGCTCCTGGCCTGCCCCCACTGCCACCAGGGGATCCTGTGGGCAGCCCATGCCAGGCTCCGGGCTCCACTCCATGCCCAGGGGGCCTACTCCTGTTTCCAGGTTCCCCCCTCCTCTCCTGCCAGGGGACCCTGCAGCAGGCACCCTGGCCCAGCTTCCCCCACCCCACACCAGGAGACTACACCCATTGTGGCTCTCAAAACACTTGGCTATTGAAGGAATTTCAAAAAATTGCTCTTATCTTTTTGGTTGCCAACCACTGAATTAGTGTTCTTTGTGACTATCTGGCCCCTCTTTATGTTGTTACCTACAAGCTCCATTTTATTGCTCAGATAGGAAAAGACTGATTTAGGCTATATCTTCCTTAAATATCCATTCTATTAACATCGGACATTCATCTGCCTCTATTCTCTCACATCAGGACATTAAAGTCTCTCCCCCCCGCCCCCGGTGTCATTCTCCTTAGTGCATTTACTCTGATTCAGTCAGATATAGCGACTGTCTTTGACGAGTGCAGCCTTTGATGGCTGTGGAAGAAGTCATGGTTTTTACCAAAGAGGAATCAGCCAAAGCTGATAAAGCATAGTCAAGATACCCATAGGTCAGATCCCAGCTCCTGGAATCATGTGATTGTGATCTCAGTTTATCTTTTCTTTAAAATTAAAGTTTCTGGTATTTATGTTTCAAAGAAAAGCTTGAAAATTGGACATCGTCATATCCAGTACAATGAGATCTGTGGACATGCCAAAGCAACATTTCTGAGACATGTGGCCTGCCCTGTCCCAGTCATCTATGCCAGGTGTTAACTCCAAGAGCTCTCTTTCCAGTGAGGCACTGTCAGAGCTATATCAGCAGAGAGCTGTGTGTGTGATAGGAGAAGGTATTCTTGGCCCACTCGCCCAAGCAGATATATCCCAATTGCTATGGTGAGAAAGGGCAGAAACATCCCATCCACTGCCACCTCCAGATCTCAAGAGGGGGGCTCTGCTACCCCCAAGAGGAAGAGGGATATGATGCCCCTGTGCTTCTGCTCCTGCTCTCTAGTGGAAATGGGCTTCAAGGATGGATTTACATGGCATTCAAGTCATGGTGTGTCTAGGATCCTGGATTTCATTAATCTAGCCCCGGAAGCACCCTTTCAGGATAGAGAGCTGAATCCATGGCTGGTAGCCAAGAGAAGCTTATGGCATTTCCAGCAGCCAAGGAAGAAATTTTGAGCTGGTAGGGTCTTGCATTTATTATCAACTGCTCTCAGTTTGACTAATAACCATTTTCTGAGATGCATTCGAAATAAAAGTAATTAAAATTACAGGTGACTGACTTTATGTTTGAATCAGAATAGTCACACATTTCTTAACATCTTGTAACACGTATCACTGGTTTGGTGTATATGTTTCCTGTGTCAGGAATGCTTGCTCTTTGCACTTAAAAAGCAAATGTAATCTCACCTTCTGCCAGTTAAATATAGCTTATGGGTACATTGTAAAACTATGTAGAAAATCAGCATTTCAGTGGCACAAGCACAATCTGAATCAGCTGATGACACGTCTCTGATTACACTCAAAATATCTGTAATGGTTACACTTACAGAAGGGCTTTTGTATGGCCGCTTCTGAAATATATTATGACAAAAGCGCCAGCCTGTGGAAGTGTAGGAGAAGAAAGGCAGGATCGAAGGTAAAAATAATTAGATTAAGGCAAAAATAAGAAGGGGTATTTGTATAATTGCATATAAAAATCACGTAATTTAGTATCATTGATTTCCTTTTTTTCCTGTTATAATGACTTGACATTAAATTATGACAATGACAGGATTATCTTACTTTTTTCAATATTGTACTTAACCATGTTGCGCCTAGCCCATGTTATGGAGAAACCTCCCTTTCTGATAGTCTTGTCCCCCACTGCAAATTTATGTACCATATCTGTCTTAAAGTGCTCATTGCCTTGCTATCTCAGCACCAATCAAAATGCAAAATTGCCACATAATACAAAGTAAAGGTTAGTTTAAAAATCCTCAATCCAACTCTCTTTTTGGACACTATTTTCTCATTCATTACAAAAACAGCTACTTGAAAAAATGTACAGCTATCAAACATTTTGTTATCTGACCACAGGGTATGAAGAGTTTTTAATTGTTTTTCTGATTAGTTACAAGCTCATAAATTCAGGTAGATGCACATTTGTATCTTCTATATGCGATCCTGCACATTACCAATGGATGAACATGTTTAGGGTACTGTATAAGGATTAATGAAATAACAAAAATGCTGCTGATTGACCACTGATGTTAAATGTAATTGAATTAGCAGTGCACTAAAATAAACGTAGAAAAAATAAATATAGACAAGAGAATCTGGCGAAAGCTGTAATGTTTTAGATTAACAGGCATCCAGAATTCTTCACATTTTTTATTACGTTGTCCCTAGATGAATTCAAAGTAATTGGGGTGGTTAATTTT
>ML682004.1:11253591-11296091 GCA_007922195.1 Podocnemis expansa | reverse complement strand
CCTCTTGAATTGGCTTTTTTAAAAAGCAAAATCTAGTTTTTATTTCTGTCTCAAAATGTGGTTTATGAAGGAAAGTGGGTATTTTACTGAATGCTACCTGTACACAACCTAAATAAATATTCAGTTAATCTCTCTAGTTGGAAGGCGCTTTGCCAAAACTTTATTCTTAAAGTTGTCAAATTTTTCTATTAATCTAAAATGGTTAACCAACATTAAAACGTTCCTGCCGTCTTCCTTGAAGAACCTTGGTATTATGAGCACCTTGAGAATGGAGGTTGTTCGTAATCATAACTGAACAAATTGTTCTGGTTTTCCTGTCAAAAGTTTGCAATTGAACATTGACTTAATATGGTTTTGAAACTTTACTATGCAGAAGAAAAATGCTGCTTTCCCATAATTTTTCAGTAGTTTACTTTTAACATATTTACTGTACTGTACTGTACTGTACTGTTGTTCTCAGCTGCTGCCTCATTGCATACTTCCAGTTCCAAATGAGGTGTGTGGTTGATTTGTCAGTTCATAACTCTGAGGTGCTACTGTAGACTCACCACGCCTGTGAGAATCTTCTCGCTCTGAGCAAATGAGAATGTAGTATGTAACCAGCAGTCCCTACATACCCAAACAATGAGCAAGCCTCATACTTGTGCCCAGATGTAAAGGTTTATTCTTATAACTGATCCCACTGACATCTGTCTAGCCTTCATGCATCCCAATCTGAACCAAGAATTTGAAGTCCTGGCTTCACTTTCCACCACCAGGTACCCTGCGGCCCGTGAGACAAAATATATGAATATTTGTTGCACCAAGTTTTTTTAAGAAGTGCAAGTGCCAACAAACTATCCCTTAAAAGGCCAAATAACTTGCAAGCAACATTGTCAACCACCTCCCACATGAAACCTGGGGGAGTGCGTGAAGAAGGCAGAAGAGTTTAGCCTACTCACTAAAAAGAGAATAAAATTTCCTGGCCCCAGATATGGTGGTTACGTCCACCCTGTGCCATGAAGGATTAAGCTCTATGTGATATGCCGACAAGAGACAGCCAGCTCTACTTCATTTGCCTTCACAAGAGGCTTCAGCAGCTGTGAAGAAGAAACCAAATGGTGTGCTGGGTGGAAAGATATGCTTCATGTCTGCTTCCTTTATTAACCTGCTCAGGGCAGCATGTCTCTCCCTCTACGACAGGTGATCATTCACTCCACCTATTGCAAGGGAGCTTGCAGCGGAGTCCCAATCTGCCCATCAGCCCTCTGGGAGAGCAGGTATTCCATGCACCATCCATATAAAATGCTAGGAGAGTATATTTAAGATAGTTTTCTCTTCTTCAAAACATCATTAGGATTGAAAAATGAATCTGTTGCTTGCACGTTTTGCATAAATACATGGTCAATTATCAATTGATGTTCAAATTGCCTAATTGAGTTTGCAGGGGGGAGGTCATTTAATTGGCCTATTGAAATGTTAACAGGAACAGATATGGTATGGAATAGACTTTAATGGCTGCAGTGTAGCACTAATGTCTGCATTCATTTACAAAATTGTTAATTAGGGCACTTTGGTAGTTCATTTGCTTTTGTATTGATGTACTTAGTCTAACAAGAGAAATCAGTTTTGTATGCAGTATTTATATGGAACAGAAGAGCCTTAACATACATGTTCAGTACCAATAACTAGGAAAGAAATAGTAACTCAAAATTGTTTTGTGAATAGCACCTGTTTTTTCATTTGCAAATTTCCAGCATTATCAATTATTTTCTAGCATTCACTATATTTTATATGCGATTCAGTTCAAACTGATAATTAAAAGGTTTTGGTCCACCTAAATCTTTTCAAGGGTGTGATTTAAAATGCCAAGGATGGTTCAAAGATGTTACATTCACTAGGCGTTTGAAGAGTTTTTTTAAAAAGAATCACTCCTGTGAAACAAGGTCCCACATTCAAAAAGAACTTGGAGCTGTGTTCATTGTTTCCATAGGATAAGGTGTAATAAATATGTTGTACAACGATAATTTAAGTTCCAAACAGGCAGCCACGTTAATCTAGTTCAGTAAAACAAACAAGGAGTGTTGTGGCCTTTCTCCCACAAAAGCTCATGTAGTGAATAAAGTTGCTAGTCTTTAAATGCCGTGGATTCCTTGTTTGTAGTAATAATTTAAGTTGTACTTGCTGGCCTACAGTTACGTAAGGCACATATCCAGAAAAGATTATTTGTGTGGAGGAAGTGTATAATGCTTTTCCCACAAAAAGAAAACACTGAAATATTGTTGGAGGGCTTTTTTGTGAGAAATAGAAAAATTCCATTGATTATAGAGCTGAATTTGTTGAGGATTATAATTTTAGAGATATGGATCCTTACACTCTTTCAAAAGTGTGGCTAGATCCAAAGCTGTGTACTTGAATTGGCTATAAGAAGGTTTTATTATGTATAGAGGTAAAACAAAGGATGGTTCATTATACTATTGGGTAATTATGAAAACAAGTGATAAGATAAAACAGATGAAAACTAAATGGCTGTAAATAGTAATTTTACAACAGTAGTTCTCTTATTGTACGACAACAGAAATATAGAAGGAAAGAAATTAGACTGTGTCAAGAGAAATTCAGCTCTTCACCATTTCTAAATGAGAAAGGTTTTATGATGATTGTATTACTGTCACATGGGTGGTATTGTATATTCTTTCATGTTGGTGATCTTTGCGTTTTAACATAGTTTGCAATGATGTGCTTCTTTTAAACTTCAGAGGTTCTTGTAGAGAGAATTGACATCCAGCTTCATTTTCTTGTATGTATTTGTGAAAGTACTTATGTAGAGATCACAAATATGCACACTGCAGCTATCTAGTTGTGCAAGTTTAATCAGAATCCCAGAATGTTTCATTGTGACTGTATGCAAATGTATTTACATAGGAATAGGTCTTGGGTTCTTTAAAGAAGGCAACAAAGTTGAAAACTGAGGCCAACAAATAAATGAAAGTTTCTCTAAATCCATTGGATAATGGAGGCAGTGTTAAGGCTAACCACAGTGTTGAACTAAACAGAGGGATTACTCCTGGGTTTTGCATCAGTTGTTTTCTGCCGGGTGGCCTCCCTCGTCAAAAAAAAAAAAAAAAAAAAAAAAAAAGAAAAAAAGTTTAACGGGAGAACATTCACATGGCACATTGAGAAAAGAAGTATGCTTAATTCCATCAAAGCTCAGAAATCAGTCATTAATTTATTCTAACCTCCAATTGTTGGTCATTTGTGAAACATCTGGCCTTTAAGTCATAGGAACCTAAACATAAGTAGAATGTGAGCTCTTCTGAAGATGTAAGTTTGATATAATGGGAGACACTGTGTTAGCATGTGCATATGTATATATGTCCGTGTATATACATAAGTACAATGTGAGCTCCTCTGAAGATGTAAGTTTGATATAATGGGGGGCACTGTGTTAGCATTTGTGTGTGTATATATGTGTATAGAGGACATGTTCCAAGTGGTACTTAATTTCTGAGACTTTGAAAAAACAGCAGAATGAATCCTTCATTTAATCTACTCTAGAAATTAAATTATTGTTCATTTGCATTTTAGAAAAGTTGTGCCATTAAAAAAGTCTCTTTTTTCATGGTGGGTTAGCAGTTAGATATTTAAGCTTACAAGTCAAGACATAGTTTCTAATGAAGTTTAAATTCAAGATAGAAAATATATAAAAGCTTTCAGGAAAAACATACCCTATTTTCCGTATGGCTAACTAATTGTTATGATATTTGTTTTAAAGCTGGACTTAGGCACCCCTGAGTGCCCTCTAATTTGATATAGCTGGCCCGGACGATTCTTATTCAAGAAACTTTGGTAGGAGAAGGCAGTGAAGGAGATAAATAATTTTGCAGCCATAAGCACATTGCACAGTATAGAAAATAATTCAGTCGTTTTTACAGTAGTGAGTATAACAGTTTCCAGTTCATTTGAGTTCATTATGGGTTTGAATCTGGTTGGAAAGTAGCAAAGAGTTTGAAATAGATTTGGTGAAATCTTGAAATTGGCAGAATCCTGTGTTTTGACTGATCTTAAAATAAGGGGAGACAGTGCATTATAATTAACTTCTAAGTGGGGGGGGGCAGGTCTGTGATATTTCATCATATAGAACTTGAATATTACAAAATACTCTTTGATGAAGTCACTGTATTGCATGTGTGCTGGGAGGGAAATTAGAAATCAGGTATGGCTCTGCCAAAGAATTGCTCTGCCAGTCCACACTGAAAATGAAATTTTGGATTTCAAAGTTTTTCACACTCTCAAGAAGTTTACCTGCATGAAGAGATTTTTTTTTTTAAATAATATGTCATCTATAGTCAGGCCACTTGTTTTCCTAATAAGAAGAAAGAGCTTGATGTCGCTATGATGCACTTTTGACAAACACAGTGATACTATCCAAACATATAACAAGGCAAAGGAATTTTTTAAGATTTTATATAAACTGGATCCTTTCTATTAATACTAGTACATCCTTTCCACATAACTAAGTAGGTGCATCTTTAATCCATAATCCATTGCAAATTTTCCAGTATCCTAACTCTTTTCAAGACAAGTTTTATTCTAACATTCTAGGAAAAGGTATACAATTCTGAAAATTGTCTCTTATGTTTTTCATGGTGACAAGTTCCGGAGGGGCAGCCATGTTAATCTATTTCAGCAAAACAAACATGAAGTCCTGTGGCACTTTTAGAGACTAACAAGTTTATTTATAAATAAAAGTTTGTGTATATTTATTTATAAATTTGTTAGTCTTTAAAAATGGCACAGGCTCCTTGTATATTTTTCTTGGATTACATTAAAAATACAAAAAGCAAATTAAGTGTTGCTTACTGTATTTGGATCTGTCTTGTTTACTTGGTGTGTGTGTGTGTGAGTGAGTGAGAGAGAGAGAGAGAGAGAGACGCTGTATGCTGAAGTCTTGTTTAAACTTTGTTTAACCCATCATTTCAGAAGTACTGGTAGGATAGTAGAGATGAGAGAAAAATCACTTTAAACTGCTTGTGAAATGTAATGTTTGAAATGGTTCTTTGAGAATCTGCAGATTATGGCTTGCATAGTGACTCTTTCCATCTTTCTGGGAAATGAGCTGTTGACATTCTTTTGGGTCATCATCCGAGATAGGAGGGCAACCACAAGGATTTAGTAGATAAATACAGCCAAAAAGACCTTTATCCATTTCACTGCAACTTGGAAACATTCATGTCGAATAACAGCATTAATGTAGCCCTTTTAGCCCTTCAGAGTGAGCCTTATATTTAAAAAAAAAAAAAAAAAAAAAAATCAAATGACCACAGTAATAACTTCTTTAGGTCTTCTAAGAAGTAATTCATTATTTACATAATTCTGGGGCATAAACCAGTCTTTTCTTCAGCAACTCTGAAATAGAATTGGGAACTTACATAGTGTAAAAGAGGCTTTTGAATTCTAATCAACTGAATCTGTCTCAAATTCATTTCTAGTTTACCGTAAACCGCAGAATTTAAATTAATTTTTTTCGTGCCTTTGAAGAGAAATAGTAAGCTATTTTAAAAAATGCAGTTCACATTTTGTTGTGGATTGGGAGGCTGACTTTGCAGTTCAGGTGTTTGGCTGTGTGGATGCTGATAGCAGGGTGAAGGTTATACATTAGTATAGGTTGTTATAAATAGAAAAAAAAACTTTTTGACTCAGACTAAAATGATACTATATAGGCTGAATGTGCAGGAAAGGTTCCCACAATGCACTGTGAAAACCTAGGCTAACAAACACCCTGCTGCGTTGAAAACCCCCAAAAAAGACAAAAGCACAATGAAATAGAAAGCTTACCACCGGTAGCTTTCAAAATGACAAACTAGGCAAACTATACATCTCCACCACTCCAATTTTGTCAGAATGCTAATGAGCTTGCTCTGATCTTTACTCGGCTTCCCGTGTTTTCTACATCTTCAAGGACCACATGGCGCTAGCAAAATAAAGACAACTAAATGAGAATTTCGAATGCTTTTTGTGTTGGGACCTGGTGCCTTTCAGTTGACGCACTCGTTGAATATTCTCAGCTTTAAAGAGTACAACAGGGGGTTGGGTATGAACTTTTTAACAGGGGGAAATTTGTACAAAAGTAAATTAGTGTGATGAGGAAAATATGAGAAAAATTTCTGATTAATTTCCACTCCATAATATCAATGACACCTTCAGCCCCACTCATACTCTTCTAACAAGGGATGCTGATAAAAGATGAATGATTCTGTGTTGTTCACAGTGAATGTTTAGTGGTTTTTTAATAGCAGCATTCTACATAAAAGGCACCAGGAAGTGCTCTGCATTAGCAGTTGAGATCACTAGTTAATAGGATGATGTCTTTTAGCTTTTGTCACAAGATTATTAGAAAGGAGGGTTTCAGTTCTCATTGGGGCATAGTTTGGAGTGCTTGTTGAGTACAAGTACTAAAATACTGGTTTCCCAGTATTGTTTCACATGTAAAGTAAAAGGCTTTTAATGCAACACCTTTTACTTTTTTACCAGGTGATTTTGTCATTGATCTCTTATCTGCCCGCTTTAGCTGTATTAATCATTTGAAATGTTCTGCTTTTCAATGGGCCCTTGATGATGTATGTGCGTGTAGCTTCATTATCAAAAAAAAAATAAATCCCCAAAAATAATGTCCTATATCTTCAAAAACCTTGATTACAAAGCTGTATTTTCCAGTTTGTATTGTAGACTCCTGAATGCTTAATCTATCATTCTGTATAATTTAGATTTGTAGTTATTCTTTTTTTAAAAAGCATACAGCCTAAAACAAGTTTTGTCTTTTAAATATAATTAAAATCTCAAAAAGAAATGACACATCTGTAACCACCAGTGTTAGTGGTAAGAGAAAATAATCACAAGTATTCAGGTTCTTTTAGGAGATGGAGATCCCCAACTCCATCCAAAATCACCTCTACTGCTGCCTTATGGATCATTAAGCTAGGATGTATTTGCATCTCTGTGCAAGTTCAAATTTAGGGAGGTACTCTTTGTGTGTGAAACAGCATATATCCTTTTTTCATATTTGCATATTTGGGTTTTCCAAATTATATTGTTTGGACTTATTTCATAGTAATCTGCTTAAAACACACACAAAGATTTAGGACCTTAATTCTACCACCCTTTCCCACATTGAGTAGTATAATGCTCCATGATTAGTCCCATTAGTTTCTAAAATCATGCAGTAAAGCATTACATGGAATGAGGATTGATGACAAAAATCGGGCCCTTTTATAGAAACTGAGAAGTAGAAGAGGTCAACTGAGTATAATTGAAGTCATTTCAAATATTCATGCATATACATACGGAGATAATTTAGTTAAGTGATAGACACGTTATGAACTTTTGATATTTTAATATATTGCTGAAATCAGCAAAAAAATAAATAAAAACACTGCAGCTACTATATCAGTTTGCCAGATTTGTGTTCAGTGTGCAACATGATTATTACTTACCTCAGCATAATTAACACTAGGTGAATTGAAACCTAGCCAAATATTGAGAGTGTGAGGAGGTATCCAGAGATATTGTAGGAGATTTGAATGTGCACGTAAAACCATAGCAACAATGACAACAGCACAGCAATGATAGTTGCTACAAGAAAGGAAAAAAATATATGACTCAAAAATGGTATCACCTTTTTATCTTTAGTCATGAAATCAGGGAGGAAAAAAAAAATCTTCCCAAACTTTTGGAATACAGTAATGATACATATGTGATGTCACTGTTCCTGTGGCTATAGGTAAGGGTTTGTTAGCATTTTGTTTGTAAACGCCTCTGTTTTCTTTCTTACTCATAAAAAATTACACTAGGGATGAGAAGTAGCAAAACGTGGGGCAAAGAAGAAAGGATCCTGCAACTGAAAAACAATTAATTGGTCATGTGTTTTGTTGAAGACTTCTAACAGTTCACAAAAAAGTGGATCTATAAGTATTTCTTTTACTAAACCACCAATTCTGTAAAGAATCCATGAGATGTATGTACTCAAAGTGTGTTATAGTTGATAATTTGCCCATAAGGATGAACTGCTGCTTTTTTAACCATAACATGCCAAAGGTAAGAGTTAAATTGTAGCAGGTGCCAAACCTTAATCTGAGTAACACATATATAAAGACTTGAGGGCCTGATTCTCATTTACATTAAGACTGCTTTACACCAGCTGTCAGTGTCTTATAGTGCATATAAGTGAAACTGGAATAAATTGAAATCAGTGGGCCTTAGGGCTGATCTATGCAGCTGCACAATTTGAGCAGCGTTGGAAGGGCTCAAAGTATTTAAAATGCCTTGCGTATCTCCAACTGCCTACCACCTTCTTACTGCCCTGTCTTCGGTAGCCCGAGTCAGAAGGAAATCCCTTCCTTCCGACTCAGGGCTGCTACTTTTGCAGAGTGGTCTTCCAGCATCAGCTTCCTGATCAGCTGAGTGGCTTTTCATAGACCCGATCCGTCGAAAATGGAGATCAATCTGATATCAATGAAGACAAGCCCTTAGTGCAAGTATAGATGCACAAAGCCCTCTGATAACAATCGCTTCTATAAGTGCTTGCACAGGTCCCTTCTGCTGTAGTTATGGGAGAGCCTCATGCACAGCTGTCAGAGAACTTTTTCCTTTACAGGTGCCAGTTGGCACCTCTAGCGTCCTCTGTCACAACAAGCTGCTGCGTAGTGGTATCGGAGGGCAAGACTGCCTCCTTTGTTCCATCGGACCACCAGTGATAGTTTGTCGGAGTCATCTCAGACTTGCTATAGTAAGTGATTCTACCCCTCCTTTGTGTTTAAATACCTTGTTATTGTTAGGAGTGAGTGAGTGGTAAGTTAATTCTAGCAGTACATTTTACTCCTAAGTTTTCTTGGATCAGTTTTTCATCTTTTAGTACTGGGAGCTGATGCTGTACTCACAAGGTTTTAAGTCCTCTCAGACTTGTGCTAAGCCAGGCCAGTCAGTGACCCATACCTGCCCTGCTTGGAAAGTTTAGGAGAATCCCATGTCCATGACAAATTTATAAGGGGCTCACTTGAAGAAAGATGGAGCAGTCCACCTCCTCTCACAGTGACGGCACCCTGTTGGCTTTGGTACAGAGAGCACTGGAGATTTTTCCAACTTTTTGGCCCCATTCACTGGCTCTAAAGACAAGGCTTAGGCTTTCCTCAGGATTGGTCCCTCACTCTCATTTGCCAATGCACAGCCAAGAAAGCGGAGACTCTGTGAAACATTTGGGAATCTCTCACTGGAGTAGTCTTCAAATAAAAAGAGATCGCTGCCTCTGGGGCATGTGCCAGGTCCATTGGAGGCTTCCCCTGAAAAATATCTGCACCACAGCCATCAGTTGTTTCCACTCCCAACCATCCTAGATGTGTATGCAGTGAGGGACCTGGTTAACCTCTGGGTACCAGTACTCACAACAGTGCAAAAAGGTTTACAGTCAACATTGATGCGTGTGGCACCTACCACATGATATCAGGAACTTACGGTACCATTACCTCCCAAACTTCTGCAGATGCCAATGTGTTGGAAAGATAAGTCTCCAGTGATACTGTGTCCGCCAGGCTTGGGCTACCTATCCCTAGTGTCAACTACTTCTCCCCCCACCTCCCATCAGATATTTTAGATTCTTCCTCTTTTGGTCTCAGAGTCTGCATCAGAAAGTAGGGGACTACTGATCATGCAACAGTCACAACACTGGCCTCAGTGTAAGGGGCAATGGCCAAGGCAGGGATGGGTTCCAAGCCCATATCAGTGACTGTTTCAGACACCATGGGGTGTCCCTCCTCCCTCTAAAACCTCCCTGCAACCATCTTTTTTCCTTGCTCTTAAGATGTCCTTTGAGGCATTGGCACTGAGAGCATCATTCTTCAGTATCTGGTACCAAAATCAGCACCAAGCAGCCAGAAGTTGCTTGGGTGGCATCCTCACGAAGGAGCAGCCACCACCTTAGGATCCTGTGGCATCCTCTTTCTCACCTCCAGATGAGGCTGTCGAGGTCCCAAGTGATTCACCACTTCCAGAGGATCACAGATCTCAAGATCTTCAAAGAAGAGTGGTCTCTGTTCTTGATGTTCAGGCAGTGGAAGCATATGAGAACTCTTACAAGCTGGTGGAGATTCTGAATTCAGCAGCCCCTGACAGAGTGGCTGTGCTGATTCATGAAACATGAAGGCACTGTAGCAGACACCATCCTCCTCACTCTCCACAACAAAGTGAGCTGACAGGAGCTTCTTTGTTTCTACTACAAGCATTTGTATTGTAGGTTCCTTGGTGATGGCAGCTGCTAATGAGTGGGAAAGACAGGGATGCCAAGTCTCCATGCCCAAAGCAAAGATAACGAAAAGGTTGGAATGGTTTGGATGCAAACTTTATTCCACAGGGCCTCTGCAGCTCCAGGTTGCAAACTGACAGGCGTTCTAACCACTGTGACTTTGCCCTGTGGGAGAACATAATACAATGTAAAGATGACTTACAAGAGGATGGTAGGCAGGAATTTGCTATCATAATCCAGGTTCAAAACACTGCCGGGTTTAGTGCTGTGACAGGAAGCATATCTTCTCCCCACAGCATGCAGCTTCCTCAGCCTCGCAGGTCACCCGGCACTAGGTATCGATGTGGTTAAGTGATCCAGGCTGCACCTCAGAAAGCTGCAGGCATGGCTAGCATTGGAGTGTGTCCCAAGTCGTCATCATTTGGACATGGTGGCTCAAGTGCCAGTGTGAGTTTTGTCATCTCTGGATTGGCAACATATCCTTTAAAAGTCTGGGAGCAGACCCCTTTTTCCCCTGTATCAACCCTGAGTTAGGAGGCAGGTATGGGATCCCTGCAGATTCAAGATCTATAAATATCAGGGAGCTGAGAGCAGTGAAACTAGCCTGTTCAGCTTTCTTCCCACATATGGTCAGAAAGAGCTTGTTGATTTGAACACAAAACTCTGCATCAATATTTTACATACACAGAAAGGGAAGAATGTGGCTGACCTGTTTGCCTCTCAGACTTCTTTGTAAGCTGTTCAGTTCAAGGCTGCTTACTTTCCAGAGAAACAGAACATGCTGGTAGATTGACTGAGCAAGACGTTTTCCAATCACCATGAGTGGTCTTTATCGCCTGGCCACTGCCGTATCCATCTTGCAAGTCCAGGGGACTAATTCCCAAGGGGGAACTGTTTGCAGAAAAGTCCAACAGAAAATACCACCAGTTCTGTTCCCAGGAAGGTCTTTGCCCAGGCTCACTGACAGATGCTCCTCTGAAAGACCCTCCTCCTGTATGCCTTCCCTCCAGTTCCCTTGCTGCCCGTAGTCTTATTCAAAGTCAAACAAGACAATGCTCGTCTCATCAGTATAGCACCAAATGCCCCTGACAGCACCTGCTACTCAACTCTATTGACCTTGTCTTTCTGTTGTCTCTCTCGCTGGATTCAGATGTGATTTCTCAGGACCTGTGATGGCCTGCTCCATCCCAGTGAGCAAGCCTGTTACCTGACAGTGATTAATCCATGGTTAATGCCTATGGAGACATTGTGTTCTAACAGTGTTCAGCAAGTGCTTCTCAATAGTAGAAAACCCTCACTAGATGCTCTTTCCCAGCTAAATGGAAGCAGTTCTCCATTTGGTCCTGTCAGAAAGGTACGAAGCATGCATCTCTGAACCTCATACTTAATTGTCTTCTTCTATACATAAAACAAGAGTTTGGCAAATAACTCTATGATAGTGTCTCTGGTGGGTATCACAACCTTTTGTGAAAAGCAGATCAGTTCTCCATCCCCATCATTACCAGATTCCTAAATGACTTGCTCAGGTTGTGCCCACACTTGCCTATACATTTTGGATAGAAAAATTCCAAAAAACAAGACCACTTGCTACTTTTACTGATCTCCAACTGTCTTCCTGGTGCTGGTCTAGAAATGGTCTCCCTCTCCTTCCATTTCCTGACCAAGAGTCTGCATGTTAGGAGTACTCAGTGGTTCTTTGCGTAGCAGGATGGTTTACTGTCACACCAAGAAGTGTGTTCTTGCTACTGCATTTGCAAGGAGACAGGGTGTTTGGTCACCCCAGCATCTGAAAGATCAAAGAATCTCCTCAGCTGTGTTAAGAGGCAACCCTGTTTATATTCTCTTAGTTCTTCTATCTGCAAGTCCTCTAATAAATCTCATTGCTGCTTACAGTACTAAAGCAACTGGAATCTGATGGTACCTGCCAAATTGGCAAAGGAAAGCCTTTCATTCCTGAAATGCATGTCTCTGCCAAGCACCCATAAGGGCAGGCTTTTGTCACATGTGGGACATCACTAAGTACTAGTGGCCACTGGCTGTCATCTCTTTGGCACATTGTATTGAACTCAGCTCTCGCCCTTCAAAAATCGAATTTGTAGTATCCTCTGTTCCTTCTTAGCCTCAGAAAAAGTTGTCACAAGGGAAATAGGACAACAGCTGGTAAAGTGTGCTCCATACTAGAGCAGAAGATATTCTTACGAGGACCATATGACTCACTTCAAGACCCCATTTAGTCATTGTTTCACGCTTAAACAAGCGAGTAGGGCAAGGAGAGGGACCCCGAACTGAGAATCAGCACTGGGCAAAACAGAAATTACTGTTGCTTGGTTAAGTCATTTGATGAGGCTTCTTGAGCTCCAAGCAAAGTAGCTCAGCTGTCAGCATTTTCTCCTAAATGAATGGTCACTGCAGTTCCAAACTCACCAGATAGCCTGCTATTGCTGGGGAAGAGCCATAAATATGAAAGTCCCTAGGTTTTCACAGCA
Source organism: Podocnemis expansa (assembly GCA_007922195.1). Lineage (NCBI taxonomy): Eukaryota > Metazoa > Chordata > Testudines > Podocnemididae > Podocnemis > Podocnemis expansa. Next base: position 11,283,332 of record ML682004.1, on the reverse strand, counting down.
TGTTCATAGATCCCAGGGAATATGAATTAATGGAATTTGGATTAATTTTTCCTGCAGTATGGACAGAAGTCTGAACCTTTTCCTCCAGCCCTCATTTCTTCTTAAATTCCAAGAAACTGGAAATTGAAAGTGGCCAAAACATCTCTAATGAAGATCCTTCTAGATTTCAAACCTTGATCATAGTACTGTGAATTCCTGAATCTGTTATTTCTAGCAATGTTGGACATGCTGAACAATATGTTCTGGTACTTGATCCTTGACTACAGCTCGAGTCTTCAATATGGTCCTTCATAAGCAGTGTGGCCTCTTGTTCAAGCCTCTGCATTCTGTTTCTACTGGCTTTCTATTAAGGTAATTTTCTGGTGGCCCTTACCTCAGCATGTAGAATAGAGAAAAACAACGGCCTTTCATTAAATTTGCCTTTTTTTCCTTTCATAATGATAGTTACACATTGGATGGTTCCCCGATTTCAGATCCAAAATAACAAGTTGCAGAGACAACAGGCCACTAATCTTTTCTCCTGTGCTAGTTCCACTTCAGACAAGGAGAAGGCCTGTCTGGAGTGTTAAAGAAGAGCTCCATGTAAGGTCAAAAGCTTGTTTCTATCACCATCCAAAGTCAGACCAATGAAAGATATTACCTCACCCACCTGGTCTCTCTCAGGAGAAGTCCTGGCATTCCTTAGATGTGGTCAGAGCTGTGAAATTGTATTAACACAGTTCTCAAAAGATTCAGTCAGGCTATTTGTGTGCTGCATTTTAGGCCACTAAGAAATTAGTTTCCTGATTGATGTTAAACTGGTTAGATATGTTCCTGCTATAAAGAAATACACATTGCTGATTCTTCAAGGGTTGAGGCCCATTTTATTAATGTTATTGTACTTTCCCAAGCTGAAATAAATTCAGACAATACACAGAAAAATGGTTCTGCCTGGAGGTTCTTGGCAGTCATTTCGTACCTTTACTAGACATTATTGTGTGAGTGTCGGTGTCTCTTTGAAAGGTGCATTCAAACAGAGTACAGTAGTCAGAGAAGGCCATCCTAATTCAAACTGGGAAGTCCGTGAGAAGCAAGAGAACTTTGTTTCCCTACCTGAAAACCGCTCTTCAAGGGAGAGCCCTTCAAACCGCAGCTACATCCTGTGTAGCTTATCTGTTGGTGATTGGTTTTGTACATTGCTTGATGAATTCAGTTAGTTTGGAGTGACTGATGACATTCTTTTCTGGTGAAAGGTTTCTATGGAGAGAGCTGAGCATCACAAGTCTAAGATGCTGGTTGTGGAATCATTGATGATGCAGCTCGTTAACTCCAGATTTGGAGAGCTTTCTGCAATAATTCCATTTTATAGAACAAAGCACAATTTTTAGTTTTTCCATTTTGAAACTCAATGTCATAAAAATATTTTAAGGAAAAATACGAGGTAGTGTTTCCAGTGGATGCCCTGGTAGCTGCCTGTTTTGTTCTCTAGTTGACATTCTTGACGTCTAGTTTACTTTCAGACATATGCATAACCCCTTAGCCTGCTTACCTAAAAATCCAAGTTTTACTAAGGCATCAGAAACACTCTAACTTTCTCCAGTGCTCGCAGCTTCTATTAGCAGTGAATATTTTACACACTGAACTGTGCCTTTACCTTTAATGTTACCATGTATTCTCAGGTTTCTTGGGCGTTTCTTCTTTTCTGATAATCCACACAAAAACGATTCATTATGGGAAAGAGACCCCCTAATAACTAACACCATATATGGCCAAGATTTTCAAAAGTAGCAAGTAATTTGGGATAGATTGGGTTTTTGAAAACCCAAATTGAGACGTCGTGAAGGAGTCTGATTTTCAGAAAGTAGTGAGCCCTAAATCTCTGAAAATCAAGTTTTGTTTTTGTTTTTTTAAAGTGTCTCATCTTAAGCATCCAAAATCACTAGTTGCTTTTCAAAATCCTGGCTGCGGCTCTCAATCTGATTAGATGCAGGTAGCAGATTTGAAGCCCCTCTTAGAGCTGGTGTAATTATTCCTTGCAGCTAATATTTGTTGTTTCTTTAGCCTTCTCTGCTATCTTCTGTACACCTCTTGGTTTTCTTACTACAAAAGGTGATTTTCCCCTTTCAGCCTCTCCACCTTCTTGACTGTTGGTCCACCTTGTTTGAATCAAAGCAACTTGTTTGATTTGCTGAAATAATCTGAATTGATCCTGTGGCTTATCCTTCACTGCATTTATTTTTCCCTTCCATACTGTAAGTTTTCCATTTCAAGAGTCTGATGAAGTGGGATTCCACCCATGAAAGATTATGCAATAAATAAATTTCTTAGCCTTTAAAAGGTGCCATGGGGCTTCTTGTTTGTTTCATTGTACTGTGTGCTTCCATTCCATTTCCTTTTATTTATCTTGCCCATGAGGTAAACAGTCCCAATTTTCACAATCTCTTCCTATGAGACTTTTCATATACTCCTGATCTGGATAGGGTGAATGAAACTAAGCAAGCAAAGATGACATGTTTTTAAATGAATTTCAGGGTAAAATATGTGAAACTTTAGGCATTCTCCAATCTTTGTGGGCCTGTCTGGTGGCCATCTAACCATTCTCAAACAACACATAGTATGTACCAATAAATAGCAGTGGAGTGAAGTTAGCCAGTTCTTTCATTACTGGACCTGCTCTCATTCACATTTGCAAGTATTCTCCTGCTCACCTCTTCACCCAAGTGTGTTGAGTGAAGAAATCTTCTTCTATTCTGTTTGAAAACTGTGTGTAAACAGTACCAAATGGCTGAAGAATGGGTTGTGTCTTAAGTAGGTTCTTTTGCATGTTGTTCTGTTTAAGTAAATGAGTAGATGTGGAGTTTTCTATGTTTAACCATTACAACATAACCAACAAACTATGCAGTACAAACACAATGTAAAAACAATTGTGGTTAAGGTAGCATAAATAATGATTTCTGTAAACTTGTTATTTCTTGCCAGACTGAATGTGCTAGTTTTGCAGCATGATAGAAAGCTTGTATTAGTTGCCTTCTGTGAGTAGTAATTAATTTTTGCAAAGCAACTAAATGTATTTAAATTTAAGGATTTTCAAATATCTGTTACTGTTTTTAGTTGGCTTGTGTTGATGAATTTATGATGGCTTAATGTGTAAAGGATATAATGTGTAATGTGTTCATCCACTGACACAGTAAACTAGTCTTGTCCCTACATGTTGCTACTTTTTCTCCCATTTAAGTAGCGTTCCTAATGTTTCGTACCACTTTCTTTTCTATTTTCTTAGCACTTTCAGTTGTACTAAAGTAATCCACGTTTGGTTTATTTAAATATTTCACTACCCAAAAGGTTTAATTGATCATAAGCTTCATAGTCCCTATATGTGCTGTTTGTTGAGTGATATTTAAGAGTTTGGGGTTTTTGTTTAGTATGGAAAAATGGTTCTTTCACTTTCATTCAGCCTAACTATTTTTCAACCTGCTGTTTATTAAAATGTTTAATAAGTAATGAGCAAATGAGATACACTGCAAAGCCAAGGAGTAAATCTGGTAGTATTTAATAGAAGTGATATTTTATAAATTCATATTCAAATTATACAACATAAAATTGTCAGTTATTCATTTGCACTATCCTCAACAAATTGTAATGTACCTGTAGTTCAGAAACAGTACAGATGAAAGAAGAAAAAGATCTCATTCAGAATTAAATAGCAGGTTTTAAAAATAATAATTTGGTATATGAGATTAACCATAAAATGTGAGCAATTTTTTGGGAAGTGGGAGGGGTCATCAAACTCCTAGCTTGTTGGACAAAATCACTAAACTTTTTGTTACAGCCTTTGCTGAATGTCATCCAGGAGTTATTGCAGTATGTTGCAGAACCAAAACTTAAGTCAATGTGGATTACCTCTGTGTTTCTAAAGGTAGAATTTGGGCCTTTGCTGTTCCAGTCTTGTAATTGGGATCATTCCTAATCATTGAGGAGGGATCTGGTAGATGTCAAGTGAAGAGAAGAAAAGAACATGAATCCTTCACCACTCAAGCCAGACAATGAAATAAGAAAATGGCTCTAAGAGAGCTGATGTGAAAGAATTCTAGGTTCCTAGGAGAAAAAAGAGGAATTTTATTTAAAAAAAAAAATGAAGAAATTACAAAAATATTACCAAAAATTCTCATCACAAAATGCCTAGTAATAAAATATGGCATTAAAAAACTGTCTTGGCTTTTTATAATTAATTTAAAAGATGCAAACCTTTCTCAGTTCTTAGTTTTGCTTGTTTTGTCTTTCAGTTACTTACTCTGCACATATGTGATGGTTGCAGCTAAACTGTCTTATTTTAACACTTTTTTTTAGTAGTCGTTATTGTAGCTATAGGATAAAAAGGTATAACCGTAATTGTATTAAAAAGAATGTGTTCTACTAGATAGTTAGCCAGGTGAGGTTAAACAAAATAAGATGAATTCTGAGCTTTTTAGAATTCTGCCTGTCTTCATTTTAAACTACAGCGTAAAGTGCTTTATCCTGAGATTAGGTATTGTGGCAGAAGCTAAAACTGCCTTTTTCTCCTAACTGTGCCAGAATACAACCTCCTTTTCTTTTTGCGCTAACAAGACTGCTTTACCACCACAGCCCACTCTAAGTAATTAAATCAATCCTTTGTACTTACCGTATTCTCCTCTAGTGACGGTACTAGATCTGATTATATGCTTCATGCATATTCAAAGTACGGCACTGACAGCTCTTTAATGAGCTCTTACTTAATCAGTATGAACAATGTTCATCTTGTTCTTTTTTTCCTCATACATTAGAGCTAGGAACAGTTGGGGAAAAAATGAAACATCCAGCATTCATTTGAAAAATATATTGTACTTTGAAAAGTGTCTAAGCTGGGGAAGTTGCATTCTGCCCTTTAAAAGTCTGATGGACAAATTGGATTACTAGTATTGGATTAAATAACAAATGGTTAGAGGAGAAATGAGAAAAGCTCGCTGTGATCACAGGCTTTAATATTTTTTGTTACTTATAAAGCTGAAGGGGTCTTTAACCAGTTATTAAAGTCAGGATTAATTTGTAATGGTCCAACTTTCTAGCTTTAAAAGGGTTGGGATTTTTTTTCCTTAAAAAAAATTGAAACAATAGTGCAATGCATGTATTAGAGGGGGGGAAAGACAATTTTAAGTTGAAGATCTGTGGGGCATTTATAGATTTCCGTCATCTTGTACTGACTCAGATAAGGGGTTGCACACACGGTATCGATTTGTTCTGAAACATGTTTTTCACTTCATTTAAATAATCTGTGTTGCACTGTTTCTCCAGAGAGCAAAGTGGATATTTTCATATTTTGAATTTTTAAACATTTTACTTGAATGATTTAAATAATCATTTAAACTTGGAAAATAAGCAGAGCCATAGCAGTTGAACTAATTTACTGAATGGAAGTTTGAAATTAATTGTGAGTGTAGAAAAATTCATGTTTGTATTTTTTTTTTTTTAGAATAGTGTAAATTTAACTTTTGAATGTCACTGCTGTATCAGCATCTAGTTCTTCTTCATTGAAAGTATTTTGTATGCACTCTCCCACTGAAGAAAATAGTGCAAAATTGAATAAACTAGCTAATAGCACAATGTGGCTTGAGAATAGCAATTTTTAAATTTTATGTTGTTATGTATCCTACCTTGCTTGTGTGTAAAGCATTTTTTAAAATTATTCCTACAAGAATTTACAAGTCCTTGGTTAAAAAAAAAAAATCACAAACTACCGTTATTACTATTGCACACATGTGTGATTTCACTGATGAAAAAGGCCTTCGCTGGGGTACAATTGGCTTTTTTCCAAATTGCAAGCTTTTTCTCAGCTTTTTCTTTTTACTCTTTCTTCTTTTGTTGCTGCCCAGGGATTTGTGCCTATCGCAGCCAATATCACATGACCAGTGTCAGGGCATCACATGGTCCAAAGTGAATACAAAAACAGCTGCCGTAAAACACAGATTAAAAATACTGTAAAACAGTCAAGACTTGGTTGACTCACTGTAAAAAAAAAAAAAAAAAAAAAAAAAAAAAAAAAATCTGTGAATTCTTAAAACACTGAACATAAGCATAGAAATGTTGAAGAGGTGTATCTGCTTTTATTGGGCTCTAAATTGACAAATAGTGCTTTTCCCTAGATTTGTTTCAATCTATGCTGTAGCCTGTAGCTAACTTCATTTACTTTTAGAAGGAGAAGTTTTGTGTTAGTACAAAGTTGAAGTGTCTTGAATTATGATCTCACCGTAGCATGTTTGTCATGGCAGGAAACTAAGAGCCAAATCCTAAGCTAATGTAAATCGGTGAAGCTCCATTGAAGTGTTTCTTTGAGCCTTTTTTCTGTGTTCGTTGAAAAGTGTTCACAGACTCGACCATTAGAATGCTAGCTTCTATTCGTGATAGCACCTTTGATCCAGCAATCCCAGAGCACTTTATAAACAATGAATGAATGAATCAATTAAATACTGCCGTCCATGTCATTAGTTATGAGAACTTGTTTACCTGCATGATAATGGAGGAATCAAATCTCGTGCTGGAGGGCAGAAATTCATCATTTGCAGGGTAGGAAAGGAATCCCCTGTGTTCCCGTCCCCCATAAAAAGAGAGGCAGCTGACTTACTGTAGTTAAGGAGAAAGTTGTCGTCTTCAAGAATACTGAGTACCATGTACGTCTTGCAGCAGGAACCCCCCACTAGCTGCCACGGTTTCTCTGATCTGTAATTTGTTATGACAGAACGTCCTTATAGTCTTCGTAAAATTCTTTGGGGGGAATTCTGAGCCCCACAATGATATTGTAAATGCTGGGCAGCCATGGTCTCAGGCTGCCCAGTAGATAAACCCTAGGGAGGGAGGAAATCTGTATCAGGCAAAGTTATTCCCCTCTTGTCCCCATGGGCAGGCACACCCTGTCTTTGCTGAGAAAAAGCTACTTGGCCATCCCATCTTAGGGATCCGTGGGACGCAGGGAAGATGCCTGTCGTGTTATTACCGTTTCCATCTAACAACATGGAGCCATAGGAAGCCAATGCATGTTCCCATCAGCTCTGTCCCTGATTTGTCCGCTCTTCTCTCCCTGGGTGGATTCCAGATCCATTGGGCTGCTTTCAGTCTGCGGGAGAGGTGAACTCTTCCACTGAGGCAACTCACCTTCCTTTGCACACATCTGGGTCCATAGATTTGCCTGTTGTTTGGGAATATTTGTAAGACAGGACGTTATGCTGAAGAATGAGCTATGGTATAAATACTGACTCCCAGAAACTTGGCATTTCCACTTAGGACAAAGCTCACAGCATTAACTGGTACCTTACCAACTCCTTATGGAAGCAAGCTGCTTCTCTACAACCAGTGTCCTCTGACTGGAAGTTAAATAACGCCTTCGCCTCATATATAGCATCTTTTATCAGGGATTTTAAAGCATTTCACGAACATTATGAATTTTTCTCAACACTCACATGAAGTAGGCGTGATCCTTCTATTAAAGATGGGAAACTGAGATACGCTGACCTTGGTTTGCGGTTCAGTGGCTGAGCTGCAAAAACAAACCCAAATTCCTGACTTTACTCTAGCCACTGGGCAAAGCTTAGTGTTAAAAGTGATTTAGTTTATGTGCTGGTAATGTGTATGAAGACTTGTCTCTCCTTCAGCTTAATTTTGAGAAAGACAGAAGCAGACAGGTTACCACAAATGGAAGCTCTAGCTCCATGCCTGGATATCTGTGAGCTTCCTGCTAAATTAGAGGGGGAGAAATCCACCTCTGGTGCAGAGAGCCACCATGAGACCCTCTCCACCACTTTAATTTCACCGGGCTGCACAGAATTCCTGCTGCTGGACCAACTGCATGGTTGTGCCTGCATAGCCTCTACTCACCATGGAAAGGGTTTCTGTGCAAGTCCCGCTTGGCTGAGCCACAGTGGAGGTGAACTGAAGCAGGGAACATACAGCCATATATACGTATATGTGTGCAGGTGCTGTGACTCCACTACCCTCAGCAACCGGGGCCCAACTCAACTCCTGTTCCAGTCAGTGGAGTCTTTGATTTCAGTGAGGGTTGGGTAAGAGCCCTACTGAGGAGAAGCTGTGTCAGCATTTTTGGCCCGTAATCTGGATTAGCTGCTATAAAGTGCAACTGCCCAGCACACAGGCCCAACATGCGGGCTGTATTTTACCACCCCAACTCCTCTGTGCAATTCACCCTCATGAAGCCTGACTAATCTGGGTTTAGGTGAACGGAATGAATGTCCCCAGTAATGTTTTGCTGTTTTTCCACCACTTTTATGACCATATTACCTCTGGGGAGGGTTTAAAAGTAGAACACGTTTTCTTTCTAATGTTGTTAGTACCAGCATGATCTATGAGGAAGCTAAGAAGCACTAAAGTGGGTACATTGAAGAATATCGGCTTTAAAAGATTGATTTGTGATAGTTCAACAGTTCTAGACTGCTGGTCTTGAGGTCTAATCTTATGTTACTGTTAACATTTGAACAATTGCTTTTTAATGCCCACTAACATGAGATACCTTGTGCTCGAAACATTGATACTGATGTTGCCCAGCTTGTGACATGTAATATAAATAACAAATGTGCTTATATTATAGGAAGGAACACAGAAGAAGAAGAAACTATGATGCAAGAATGGTTCATGTTGGTTAATAAGAAAAATGCCTTAATAAGAAGAATGAATCAGCTTTCTCTTCTGTAAGTATGGATGGCTGAGCTTGTTACAAGCAGTTGATTTATCAGTATGTTCACTTGGACTAAGGATGCTAAATGGTTGTGCTTTATTTCCAGTAGACATCAAAATGTTACCGCAAAGTATGTGTGATTTGTATACATATCAAGTAGCTTATTTCTCTGACATTTCAGATGCGAAAATGCAAAGCATCCAGTGGTGCAAGATTAGTGAGAACTGTGAAAAAACATGAAATAGCAAATGCATTTATATTTTAAAAGGCAGAAACAGTAGAGTAAAGTTATAGAACTATGCAAACATACTTAAATTGTACTTCAAATATAACCTATAAAATCTAGTTTCAGGAAAAACATGAAATTAAAGTTGATCTTTGCTCTAGTCAGTAATATTAGATCACTCACTGGTTTTAGCAATGCTGGAGTATAGAAAAAGCATATTAGTGAACCTCAGGTGAAGAAACACTGACAGCACAAGCCATGCAGAGCAAGGTTTGTATAATAAAGACCTGTAAACTTGCTTCAGAAATGGGCACAGTTATTAGGAGCATGAGGGGAAGAGAGAAAGCATAAATACCATTCATTATTAGACTGGCATTTGACCTGTTGGGGTCATCATTTCATTTCTAGTTTTTCTCCGTTTACAGATGATTTTCTTTTAGTATGCCACCTAGTGTAGATATGTGCATGCTTCCTTTGTAATATAGTGAAATGAGTTGTATGTTCATGGATTTCTTTCCATGTCTCAACTTGATAGAAGATTCCACCTCAAAAATTAAGCTCTTTAATCCTGTGTCTAATTTTCTATATTCGTTAGGTCAGAATTTACATGGGATAATACTTTAAGCATCCATGCTGTCTTGGTGAATTGTCTGAATCTGGAACTTGTTCTTTAGATAGGAGGGAATGTATTCTATTTTGACCGTACCATAACAGCTGTTCCAAAGATGAATATTTACTAATTATATGCAGTAATGCAAGAGATTTAAACTAAATCCAGAAAAACAGATATGATAGAAAATGAAAAAAGAATCATGCCTGAATATTGTACCTGAGGAAGGTTTTAAGTTTGTGTATCATTTGTTAGGAGTAGCTTAAAGTTGAAGAGAAAAGTCAGTTATGAGTCCTAAAATCAATGTAAGTTAAAGGTTCTTTTAAGTGTTTAATGATTTAGTAATTAACATATTGATGAACTTTTGCAACTTGCCTAGGGAAAAAGAACATGACCTAGAGAGGCGGTACGAACTGCTGAACCGAGAGTTAAGAGCAATGCTTGCTATCGAAGGTAAGCAATATTAATAAATGAAGTTATTTGTCAGGAGGGCCAATGAGAAGGCCCACCTGCCAATGGAGTCAGTTGTCACATATCCATCAGAATTAGAGTGCAATAGCTGCTCTAGGTCTTTATTCATGTCCATACATTTTGTGCAAAAAAAATGTTTCAGGTGTACAGTTCAGAAAGCAAGATCAGAAACGGGTCTTACTAAAATATATTTGAAAAAGAATTGAAGGAAAAAAATATTTTTTTTTTTTTATTTTTGTTACAGAAAAGTAGTGTTAATTTGATACGGTGATGTTCCTTACCATAAAGGGATGACTCATACATGAGATTCCTTATTTCCACAATTTCAGTATTTTTACAGAAATATTTCCATTGGGGAAAAAAATCTCTTCAGTCCTCATGATAATATATTATGTACTTGTCAAGTAAATATTTCATCATACACAACATCAGGGTTAGTGCAATCCAGTGCTTTTATTTTCTTCACTCTCTGTTGCTCTCCGAAGTCTAGTCACCATACCTGAATGAAAACTCAGGGAAAGATTGACATGGGGGATAAGTGAAACTATTTCATACTTTCCATAATGCTTTTAAATGAATTGCCCAATAATCCTCAGGAGGATTCATAATAAAAATAAACATCCAGATAGCTTAAACTATTGCTTACATTAAATTGTTATTTAAATATCTTAAGTGTTTTATAATGCTGCTCTACTTATACCTCTCAGTCACAAATGCTGTCTTGTAGTTCAAAGATGTTTGCTTAAAAGTTAATCCTTTGGGCTCTGTAAAATGGACCTTTTGTCTAATCAATGCAAATTGATTTTGCTATTCTATATTGACCCCTTAGCCCTTTGACTGTCCATGGTAATTTCTTTCTTCACCTGATAAGGTACCTGATCCATAATAAATCAATTCTAATTAGTTTGGTGACTTCACTGGAAGCATAAGTTTGTAAGAGAAAGACAGGGGCTGTCAGGTAGCTTTTTTTTTTATCTCTCTCTGCCTGTTACTATATTTGTCGGCAAGACTTGGTGAACCATATTCTTGAATAAAATCTGAGTTCAAAAATGTACACTGACGTGTCAGTTAATGGCAAATTAAATATTAAAAATAAATTAAAATCCTTTTTAAACAAAAAATAAAATAAGTATGGAACATAAATTTTACTATAATGTCCCTCATTTGGGGCGGATGCTTCAGACCTAAGGCCTTTGAGCACCTTACAGGCTATGACAAATCACACACATATCTTGATTTTTAAAAATTGCAAAATTGTCAGACATCGGAAAGATCAGATCTGTTTGTTGTGTTAGTAATGTTGTGTTAGTAAAACACAGCACATTAGTAAACATTGTGTTAGTAAAATGTTAGTAAACATTTTGCATTAATAAACATATTATGTTAGTACATATCGTACCTAACATGTCGTGTTAGTAAAACATGTCGTGTTAGTAAAACATATCAGAAAGATCAGATCCACTTGTGTTAGTAAAATATATTGCTTTTCTTGAAAAATCCTATATATAGGATTTACAGGATTTTTCAAGAAAAGTGATGTGTTTGTTTACACTAGTCTTATGTTTTCGAATTTTGAATTGTATTCAGAATATTTTTCTCTTAGGAACTTTTGCGATATCCCACGGCCATCAGGAAGACCATATGTATTCATCTCAAATGATGATTAAGGTTATATGTATGTTACAAGATGCGGAAGTATAATTTTGAAAAATTGACTCTGGAAGTGTATGTCGGTACTTTAAAGCTTTTTGTGTCTGGCTGGTGCTTTGTTTCAGATATTAATTCAAAGATTTTAAAACAATAGCATAAAATGGAAGTTTGCAGTTAGGTTGACTGTAGAAGAGATTGGAAAGTTAAAGTGACTAAATGAGAAGTACAGTGCAATGTGCATCACAGAGGCAACCTAGCTCATTGCTAATAAGCAGTTGGTGCCAGTGCATGCGTGTGTGTGTGTGAAGTGATTGTTAGCGGCAGTGTTCTGATTCAAACTGGTACTTTAAAAAAACAAGGCTTTGAGAGGCGATAATTACTGTTTTGGTAAATTGCTCTAACTCTTCCACCCATGACTCTGTTTAAAAATCTATCAAACAATTTACTTAGCTAGTTGATGACAGGGAAAAAAGAGACTTGCAAAAGGTAGCAGCCTGCTGATTGTAGATAAAGGCGGTTTATTGGCCATCGGCCTGCCCTGCTAGTCTGAGCAGTGTGTGGGCAGTACTGTAGTTTAGAGGTGCTGACCGTTACAGTGTTCAGTGATGTGGAGACAGTGTCCTCTTAGCCAACTGTTAAAATGGATGCATATGCAGTTGAATAGCCTTTTGGAGTGTTAAAAGCACTTCACACAGAACACATGAATGGCCAACCGTGGTTTTTAAAAAAAGGCATACTTTTTCCCCATTTCCCAGTAGAGATAACAAAGGGAGAGTAAGGTACTGCCCGCTTATAGCAACTAGCTGGTCATGTAAGTCGTAAGTGAATTTGAAGCTGGAAATGCTCGTCCCAAGAAGGTCTTAAAATAGCTGCATAAAATCATCCTAACGCTGAAGGAAATACATCTTGCTTGGTTTGGTTTAGCATGCACAGATGAGAACACAGTGTGTCTATTCGAACCGCTCTGTCCCATGCAAACGAGGTAGGTATTGGATTTTTCTGCATCCATAGCTGAGTAGCAGGATGTCTGAGACTTAAACACACTTCAGTTACCTTCCCTTTTTTCCTCAGATTTAATGCCTCCTTAGAAAAGATAAGTTCATTTTTGCACACCTTGGGGTAGTGTGTTCATTTTCTGCCCAAGAAATGGATCTTCTTTTGGATTTTGTACATCTTGATTTATTCTTGGCTTATAGTTTGAAGTGGGTGCTCTTCTAAAAGGATTTATGCATAGGTTCACTATTTTTGTAGTTATGGTTTATATGATAAGCTTTTTATATTTAAAATCAATATGTAATCCTGTGGAGGAGCTTATCCCCTAAAACCCCATTTGTAAATCTATTTTAGCTTTGTTACACAGCACAGCCACAGTATTCTATAGATTGATTAGGTTCAGCGGTAGAATCCTATCAAATGGCCTACTCTGATGATGATGCAAACTCTTTCAGGATTGCTAGTTGACTGGAACTAAAGATAAGACTTGACTGCAATCCCCCAATGTGCTCTTTACAAAACTAGTGTTAATTTTCATCAAAGTGCTAGGCTTATTTATTATAGTGGGAAGGTTTGACTAGAAGAACTTCTTCATTCCTCTTAAAGTGTTTCTATTGGAATAGTCTGCCTGTTTTCTCAAAGTAATTATCAGTTTAAGTAACTAAAAAGAAAAACAATATACATACAATCCGTGTAGATGAATAATTGGAAACATTTGGATTTCAACCTGAATTTAACAAACTATGTCATTTGAAACTGCACATTGACAGGGACTGCATGGGGTCTTTGGCTTTCAACACTTTTAGTTCATATACAGCATCAGTGCTTAATCCTATTTTTATCCAGAGTGTAGCTTTTATAACGGCATTATTCGGGAATCTTCACATTAATCACAGGCTATATTGTAGTTTCTCAGAGCTGGTAACTATATATGACAGGTGTTATAAGTAATCCTGTCTTGAAATTTACAACAGGTAGAAGCCAAACTTGCATGCCATTGCTTTTTAAAAATACTGACACTGTTCTGTCTGAAAGCTGGTTTTCCTGGGGGGAGATATGTTCAATTAGATATTTTGCTGTATGAAAGAAACTCCCAGTTCGATGTTATATAACATGACATTGACCAAATAATCCGTCCAAAAAACAAAAGATCTTCCCTTACCAGTAAACTGCTGTTTAATTGTATTTACTCCGAGGGGGGGGGGGTTAAGATTTTTCTCCTTTCCTAGGAAATGTATACAAGTTAATTAAGTGAACTCAGTGGGGCAACTGTGTACTTGTGCTAATTAATCCTTGCACGGCATCTTCACAAACAGCACTGCTGTAGTGTGACAACAAAAAATCAATTGCATTCTAGGTATGAATATCTCATAAGACATAATTTACCACACAGACCTGTGAGCAGTTTCTGCTCTATCAATATACATATATAGGTAGAAACCATGCAGAGGAAAAAGTATTTCATAGCAAGCCTCCAGGGAAAGTAGTTCTAAAATATTTGGCTTCTGTCTGCATACATAAGATATTACAGAGAATTGCTTCTAACACTCAGAAAAATAACAAACAAATATAAACATTTAAAAAATCTATTAACTAAGACTAAACTATAAAATATTAGATAAATCAAACCCGTGTAGGACTGGTGCTTTGAGGGTGTTTCCTTATTTTGACACCTGATGAATCAGATAAATTATTGGAGAAACCTTGCAGTCAGCAGGTTGTAGTCAGAAGCACGGAGAAGTTAGGCTAGCAATCGGACCAGGGTTGGAGGGCATGTGAACAGAGGGGGAATTCCAAACTACATGTCTTTTTGTTCCTGTTTGTAGTCAGATCACTGAAGTTGTATGACATGTACTTGCGAGGCTGGTTTCTTTTGGTGAATTGATCCCGCTCATGCTAGTACTTAATTTTTACGTGTCTTACCATGTGATTTCACAAAGCACCTGTTCTGAATTTGGGACGTAGAAGGCAGGATATTTTAAGATGTTGAAGTGAAGCACTCCTTCCTGAAATGTGCAAGACTAGGAGAGGGCAAATGTCAATGGAAATCAAAAGATTATGTATTACATTAGCAACTAAAAGCCAGGGCTTTTTGTGCACCATGTTTGGGCTGGGCTGAAAGTGAAGCCGATACATTACAAGACAAATTGATTTGGTTACCACCTGGAAAATTAGCTTCCATAAGAATGGGTGATAAGAAACAGCCCTTTTAAAAATAAGCGATGTTCCATCTGCAGGCCTCCTGCCATGTAAATGTGTTGCAAGGGGACATAGCATCACTATATCAAGTTCTTGCCTGTTTCTGAAACACTATTGTGTACATTTGCTTATGCTGAACGTATATACGCACGTGTCTGTCTGTATTTTCTGTGTGTGCACGTCACCTGTGTTGATTTATGTATACATGTCCACACACAGCATGCAAGAGAATGATAAAAGTGGTTATACATTCCTGGCTTTTTGCTGCTGTTCTAACCTTTACGGCATGATGATGCATCTAATTTTTAATTTGTAAATACAAGACTGAATTCCCTCTAGCACCACTTGCTTTCATAAAGCTTCTGAGCAGTTTGCTGTCTTGAATAAATTTTGCTTTGGAGGGGGGTCAGGGGGATTTGAACCAGCGCATTCTTGTGTGGTTTGTGAAGATTCACATGGTAACCATTGGTGGGCATTGTTAGGTTTATCTGAATAAGCACCAGCCATGTGAGTTTTAACATGATTGCCCAGGGCAATAGAGAGGGGAGAGAGAAATCCAAAAGGATTGCACCTTCTCTTTCCTCAGCTTTTTTGGAAAGTGCACAGAGGGGAGGACACTGCTTGAGCCCGTGGTTATGGACGTTTTTAAGCTGGCGTCCTGTTTCCCTCCTGGTCCTCATTTGTTCTGCTATCTCCCTCATCATCTACTTCTCCTTCTTTTCATTGTTTACTTTCCTAATGAGGGAGGCGGGGTAGACTGGTGGTTGATTGACAGCTACAAGCCCTTACAGTCTGGCTAGAGAGTATTTGGCTTGGACTTCAGGCATGCTCCAGTCTTAAATTTGCCTTCTTTTTATGAAATGCAGGTACTGCCCTGTTAAAAGAGGGACAAAGACCATGCAAGGGAAGCATATGGAGTCAAAAATGTTCCTCTGGATGTAAACGTGCACACGATTAGTGCACTGGGAGAGGGACTAGGCATTACCCCATCTTGTGCAACAAAACAATTTCAAAATCAGATCTGTAATTGTCATTTAGGAAAGAGCCTTGGATTTAGCCATCATGCAAACAGTCAGACTGGTTACATTGCTATGGAGAGAGGTGCTATGTAATGTTGTCTAGCAAATGTATTTTTACTTCAAAGAAAAAGACTAATTAGCTGATACCTACTTTTAAAGTTATTGTGAAGCATATGGTGCCCAGTGTGAGACACTTCCAACTGCTACCATACAGCAAGCAAGAAATTAGCAAAGAATAAGCTATTTGTGCAGAGATGGAGTTACATTATAGATTAGGAAAAGTTCTTAGAAAATTTCTTGGTGGTTTTAATTTTGCCAGTTTCAGAAACAAGTTTGTTCCTTTCCCCACCCAATATAGTCAAAATAAGGCCAGAGCTAGTAAAATCTGTAAAATGAGATAAAACTAAACAATAATTAAAAAAAAAAAAATAGAGAGAGAAAGAAAATACAGATGATTCCATTAGTTTCTATTTTTTAATTGCTATTTATAAACTGATTCCAGTCTGTCCAGGCCTAGGTTAAAAGTTCTGTGAGATAGTTAGAAATTAGATGTCATGGAATAATATTGCCAAATCTAGTACAGACCTTTGTTGTTTATGTTAAAATGTAAACATATTATGGCAGTGGTTTATGAAATAATAATGTATGAACTCCAGTGCAGATCTTTAATAACCTAGTATTTCCAATTTACACAAATTCACGCAATGTGAAATGTGATTCCTGATTAAAAGTTCTACCCCACTTTTGGGCCACAGAAAGAAATAATGTGCTTTACTGCTAAAGCCAAAGATCTGACACCCATTTATTTAAATCATAAAGAAGTTAAGATCAAAAGGATTTTAAACCACATATTTCTGGGGGATTTTATTGTCATTTGTTTGTTTATTTACTTATTTATTAATGGTAATTTTTTTAATTCTTTTTTTTTTAGATTGGCAAAAGACTGAAGCCCAGAAAAGGCGAGAGCAGCTTTTGCTGGATGAACTTGTTATTCTTGTTAATAAACGTGATGCCCTGGTCAGAGATTTGGATGCCCAAGAAAAACAGTGAGTTTGATACCTTGTCATTTTTTAAACCCTCTAGAGACATCGTGACTTTTCTATGAATGGATTTCTTTTGTCTCTGTCGTATGGACGGTTAAAGTTTGAGGGAAGTTTAGTAAACAAAGCTGCACGTTCTCTGCCGCGGTCAAGTGTGAAACGTGAACTCTGGGGTTTGTTGATGATGATCCATTTTAAAGAAAACCAGTCCACACTAGAGCCAGTCCTCATACCGAGGAATGCTATCACATCTAACCGTGGAATGGGGCTCAGTATCCAAATAAATTAGCCCTGCAGAGAGCCTGGGTGGTGTAAGGGAGGACTGTATGTCCTTGAAGTGAAACTGAACAATAACAGTGCCTTGGGTTTGTTTTTTAGGGCCGAAGAAGAAGATGAGCATTTGGAAAGAACTCTTGAACAAAACAAAGGCAAGATGGCCAAGAAAGAAGAGAAATGTGTCCTTCAGTGACTGGCCTTCCTGGAGCAGATGCATTTTGCAGTCCAGACCTTTCTTACGTTTTTAAAATACTGACCCCAAGACTGAAAAAGCAAATTATCCAATTCAATATTTAAAAAAGAAAAAATAAAACTTTTACCCTTTTATTAGGACAGCTCTATATTGACTGCGTTGTTTTCTGGATTTGTTATTTTTTTTCCACGCAAGCAATATTGTTCCAAACTAGCTTTGTACTATGATTTGCTTGTGAGCTTAGTCATCTTGCTGAAATTCTGTTAAATAGATTTGCACAGAAACATTGTTGTGGTGGTGATATCAGACATGTTTAAGAGGAAAAAATGTCTGTCAGGATTTCTTTAGCGGGAGGAGGAATTAATTTTGAAGTAAGTATGTTTTTGTTGTAATAGGATTATAGCGGGGAAAATAGAAAACAAAAATCATTTTGAATGGTTTCACCTATTCCTGCCATATCTAATACTTAATAAGCTATCTAAATTTTATAGTTAGATCAGATTCAATCCAGTTATTAAAATGTGCTATATTTACCAGTGTTTATTTCAGCAGCGTTTTACATTTCATTGTAAGGATGATATAAATTAAGACTGTCTGACCTGTTCAGAGACCAGTTCTTTAACATATGGTTTGAAAGGAGCCTTGTGATTCAAAGATGTTATGTGATATGGGCTAATTGAAGTGCATCAGTTTACGGAAACATTTTCTCATTAAAGGCTATGCCATTTTTTATAATTATTTATTATTACAACTAGTTTTGTTTCGTTCTCCATTTTGTTGGGTCTCTGCATTGGCTCCAGAAGGCTGTTCATATTTATTCTGTACCTATTAAAGTCTGTTCTGCTGTTGTGTGCAAATCCCCTCCCAGTTCATGTTCCCAGTCGCTTGCATCGCTCTCATTTTTGTGAAAACTGTTGGTTATTTATTACAATACTGAGTCATATATAAATTTTCAATAAAAGCCGAATCTTTCTTACCGTTAACAGCTGCCGTCCTTTCTTCCCAGGGTGAAGTTTCTTACCTCTGATTGTTTGGGGGTTGGGGAAAAGTTATTTCATTTTTAAAATGTGTTTGTAAAAATTAGCTGCAAATCTATCAGCTTCCTACTTAAAATGGAACAGTCTAGATGGGTGTCCATCTTCAGGCACAAAACTAAAGAGTTGGGGGGGGGGGAATGAAAATGCAGCGGAAGAGGAGATTTGTTTTTAAAACTTTCCCAGCTATAAGTAATGTTTGTCCAAGAAGATTCGAATTTCTCTTTTGGAGGTGGTTCCTGTTCACATTCAGATTTGGCAAATGAGACCTCTGGTCACTGCTACTTTGTCAAAGATTTTCATAACTACAAACATTGCATCATTTTCTTAACCTAACGATTCCTTTGCAGCGGCTTGCCTTTTACAGCTCAGTGGGCCAGATCAAAGCCCTTTGTTAACTATGAGAGCCAGGCGGTTTTATATATATAAAAAAGGAATCAAACAAAAAGTGCCACTTTTTCCAGGAAAGGCCATGTTCCTGGATTCACCTGCCCAGACCACTCCAGGAGCAAACCAACCCTCTTCTGCAAGGGGACCCCTAACAAAAGGAGATCTGTTCCACAAATCGGCAGACCTGAAACAAAATAATGCAGCAGGTTTATGCTTCAGAGCCTGAGAGATGTTTCACAAGCGAACAGAAATCAGGAGCCAGCTGGAAAAGTCCAGTCGCCCCGGGATGTGGCACTTCAAATCCGCGCCTGCCAGGGCCTGGGGAAAAGTTACTGGAAAGTTTCTCGGCTGGTGCTGGGTGCTTGAGCTCGCCTAATGCAAATCCGGCCAGTGCGGGGAGAAGCCGGGGCACCTTCCAAAGTTAAAATGACAACAAGTGCCGGTGTAAACACAAGGGCTCCGCTTGTCTGCCGGGAACTGGAGTCGCTTCCCGAGGTTGTTCACACGCTACACGAGTGAAACCTCTTATCTGCTCCCATTTGGGGATGAAATTCGGGCCAGGCTCTGTCCCCCCCACCTCCCTTTTCCCTGCTCTTCTCCCCTGCCCCTGCCGCCCTCCCAGCCCCGCTTTTCGTTTAAACGGGGCTGGTTAATACGGAGCAGAAAGAAGCGCTCCCGGCGCCAGTGACACCAGCTCGCTGATCAGAGGAGAAAATAACTTTTGACGGCTGAGCCCCTCTGGCCTTTTAAAACTTGCCCATGAATAATTCCCCGCTCGCCTCTCCTTCGGCTCCCCTCTGCAAACCCCGACCCGGCTCCTCTAGGCGGGGGCCTGATGCCGCCCCCCGACGGGGCGCTGCCTTAATCCGGAGCGGGCGGCGGCTGTGTGGACACGGCGCAGCTCTCGCCCCACCGAAGGCCGCTTGGAAAAAGCAGCCCGGGGGCAGAGTTGGGAGCCCCGGGAAGAGGAGGAGGGAGCCGGGGGAAGCTGAAAATCAAAGGCGGGTTTCCCCCGCAAGCCCAAGTCGGCTTTTCTGCTGCCTCGCTTCAGCACAGCCGCCCGGCAAAGGCAGCTCAGGTCCCTCGAGCCGCCCCGACAGCAAAAACCTGCCCTGCTAAATCCAAATCCTGCCCCCAGGGGCTCGTGGAAACCGACAATCCAGAGCGACTCCGGATCGCGGCCAGCACAGCCCCCCAGCTGCAGTGGGGCAGAGCCCGCCCCAGCCACCCCCTTACCTGGCCGCCAGGATCAAAGCCCGGGCCGGGGCGCCCCGTCCAGCGCTGGCGATCCGCCGTGTGCCCCCTTCCCTCCCCAGCCCGGCTTTTATGGGCTGAGCTCGGCGCCCGCAATTTGGGATTAGACAAATGCTCTTATTACACGCGCCGCACTCACAGGCGCACAAAGGGCCGGTGCTACTTGATCCCTCCAGCCGGGGCCCATCCTGCCGCTGAGCCGAGGTGCGTTGCTGGAAGGGCACAGAAATGCAGGGCACAGCAGAGGTGCATTGCTGGCAGGACAGAGAGAGGTGCAGGGCAATGTGGAGGTGCACTGGTGGCAGGGCAGAGATGCAGGGCTGAGCAGAGGTGCATCGGTGGCCAAGCAGAGGTGCAGGGCACAGCAGAGGTGCATTGCTGGCAGGACAGAGAGAGAGGTGCAGGGCAATGTGGAGGTGCATTGGTGGCAGGGCACAGCAGAGATGCAGGGCTGAGCAGAGGTGCAGGGCACAGCAGAGGTGCATTGCTGGCAGGACAGAGAGAGGTGCAGGGCAATGTGGAGGTGCATTGGTGGCAGGGCAGAGATGCAGGGCACAGCAGAGGTGCATTGCTGGCAGGACAGAGGTGCATTGCTGGCAGGACAGAGAGAGGTGCAGGGCAATGTGGAGGTGCATTGGTGGCAGGGCAGAGGTGCAGGGCAGGACAGAGGTGCATTGCTGGCAGGGCACAGCAGAGATGCAGGGCCGAGCAGAGCTGCACTGGTGGCGGAGCAGGGGGCATTGCTGGCAGGACAAACGTCCATGGCCGGCTGGCCCGGCTGCAAACCTGCCCCAGGTCTCCAGCCTCCCGAGCGCACTTTGTGCCCGGCCAAGGCGCGGCCCGACGGGGCCCCCGGCCCGTGGCTTTGGGGACGGAGCCGCGGCGCCTTTGTTCCGCCGAGCAGCGCCCGGGTCGGTGACTTTCGTGGCCCGGCGCAGGATCCTGCAAAGCCCCTTGGCTCCCTCCCGCTCCTCCCCACCTCTTTGATGAGCTGCCCCCTCATCGCCCGGCCAAGAAAAATGCAATTTGGCCGGGCCGGCGGGCAGCGCCTTTGAACATTAGCTCGCTTTCAGCCCCGGCTTCAATTAGAAGGGGCTGATGTGGAGGATCAACAAAAGCCCCGCACCGGAGCCTCATGAAAGGGCCTCGCCAGACCCCGGCCCCTTTGAGCCGCACTTAGGGCCACATTGTGCGCTCATGAGAGTCTGTTACCGGCTTTAGTGGCGCGGCGGCTCCTGCAAAACTCTCCCTTTGATGCCCGGCCGCGTTTCATTTATTTCGTTGGCAACGAGTCGCTTTTGGACTTTTTTTTTCGTTTGCGTTTTATGAGCAGGCCCGCTGGGCTGATCCCCCTTTGTGCGCCCGCCGGCCCCCTGCTAACGCAGAGAGGCAGCGCTTGCAAACCCGGATTAGGGCCCGGCGTTAATACGGAGGAGCCGGTGCAATTCAAACACGTGCGCGCGGGGCGTTTGCAGCCAGCAAACCAAGTTGCGCGCGCGCTGCGCCGCCCCCCTTCCTTTTGGCCTTTGCAGAAAGACAGGCCGGCGCAGCTTGCACCGCCGGCGCGCTCCTGCTCCCGGGAGAAGGAGGAAAAACCATCCCCGGGCTGTGCCCTGCGCAAATGCAGACGCCCCAGCGCGTTTGGGCTGCAAACTCCGCGCTGGGGCGCGTTTCCGCGCACGCATCTTGTGCAAACTTTAGCAGCCGCAGCGGGGCTTGCACAGAGCCCGGCCGGGGCTGGCTTTGCTGCCCCGCACCCCAAGGACTCGCCCCGTCGGGTCGCGCTTCTGCTTTGCAGCCGCCTGCACGCGCCTGTGCCCTTGCACGTGCAGAAGTTTTGCACCAGCGCGGGACGGGCCCTTGCGCGCGCGCGCGCCCGCAGCCGGGCCGCCAGGGGTCTCGCGCCCGCCCGCCCCGCCCGGGGGGGGGGGGGGAGCCGGCAGAGTCGCGGCGCGCGGCGGGGTGGAGCCGGGCGGGCGCGCGGAGGTTCCCCCCTGTCCCGCGCCGCCATTGGCCGGGCGGCTGTCAGTCAAGCCGGGCGCGGCCGGCGATTGGCGGCGGGCCGGTTACGCACTCGCCTCACGCTCACATAGAAGGGAAGGGCGGTGGAAAGGTGATCAATCTGCATCAGGCCACGCTGCCAATCAGCGACGCCGGCGGCCGGGCCAGGCGCTCCGGCAACCAGGTACCGCGCGCGCGCTGCGCTCGCGCTCCCCGGGCCCTGCACCGCTGCCGGGCGGGCGGGCGGGCGGGCGCGGCAACCTGCACAGCGCGCGGGCGGGCAGGCTGGGTGCAGCTGGCCCGGCGCGGGGCGATGCGCTGCTGCTCCGCAGCCGCGGAGCCACTTTGCAGCCTCCCCCCGCCGGGCGCTGCGCAATGCACCGCGGCGGGCTGTGCGCCCGGGTGGGGAAAGCGAAGTGAGGCCTCTGGGCCAAGCTCGTGTAAACGCAGCCGGCTGCTCCGCTTGCCCAAAGCGGAGTGGTCTCCTTGCCCCGGCTGCCGGCCCCCGGCGCAACAGGTCGGCCCGGGCGCCCGGCGGCGGGGGGTGGCTCCGCAGCCGAACCGGTCTCTGTCCTGGTGTAAACACAGGAAACGCAGCAGGGCCCGGGCCCGGTGCAAGTTTCCAGCTCCGGATTAGTCGCGATGTGGGGGACTGAGGCGGGGCGAGGAAGGGGTTTGGGCGCCTGTGGCCGAGGGGCGAAGTTTGGAGGCTGGAGCGAAGATTTTCCCCTTTTTAACCCGGGGGCTGATCTCTGGGTGCCCGAGAAACATCTGGCGGCTGCAGGGTCGGCGGGCCCGGTGTAAACGCCTGGGGAGCAGCCCGCCAAACCGGCCGGGCAGTAAATGCACGGCTCGGAGCAGGAAACGAACTTGCTGGGTTTATTGGGAATAAAAATCCTCCTGTGGCAGCCTGGAGCCCCCCGCCTTGGGCATTTATTTCGCGGACTCTGTTTCTGCCCCGCCGCCCCGTGGAAACCCCTCCAAACCGATTTCGAAGCGGCACGAAATCCGGTGTGTGTTTGAACCCCTGGCCATTGCTAATTAAAACGTCCCCTTCTGCTCGCTCTTAAATTAATTAGACTTCCCTCTTTTGGTAGCTCGTTTGGGTTTCTAATCCAATTATCTTTTTAAATAATTGCTTTCTAGCCCCCTCCCTTGCAGGCCGCCCCCTCCAAGCCCCGCGGCGATTGTATGTTAATGGGGCTCTGCTCCAAGCAGCTTCCCTCCTTCTGCCCCCTCCCCACTTTCTTGTTTCACTTCGTTTGGGGGTGTCGGCCATGTTGACGGGCCCGCCCTGCCCCTTTGCTACCTGTGCAAAAACTGGAAGCCGGCGAGGAGATCGGGAGCCGCTTTCGATTCGGTTTGAAGGAGATTTTGGGGAGCGGAAGGAAAGAAACGCGCCGTTTGCAAGGAGCTGGGGCCCCGTGGGCTGCACCGGGGTGGGCTGGTGCCTGCCTCTTTGCACCCCCAAACCTTTGCATTTCCTACCCCGCCCCAAAATCCAACTTCTGCGCGCTTTCGATGGGCGGCAATTATTTTTAAGCCCGTTTGCCCCCGCTGCATCGGGGCGCCCCAAACGCCGCCGCCCTCGTCCTGCCGTGGAAACAGCCCGGCTGGCCGGATCCGCTCCGAATTGGCGCTGACGCTTGTCTCGTTTTGTGTCTCTCGTTTGTTTCTTGCAGGGAGCGGCCAGGCTCTTCTGCACCCGGATTTTCTGCCATCGCCTGCAAGAACCAATTCTGTGACTTCTTCCTACATTTTCGACACTTTTTTGGTTGCTAAATTGGGGGAAAAAAATCTTTCCGGTTTTTAGCATGATGTCTTACCTCAAACAGCCCCCCTATGGTATGAATGGGCTGGGGCTAAGCGGGCCGGCCATGGATTTACTGCACCCCTCGGTGGGGTACCCGGGTGAGCCTCAAACATCTTTAATTTCCACCTCCACCCCTTTGCCCCGCCGCCAGTTACAGCCTCAACCGGGACAAGTTGGTACCGAGTCACTTTTCTCCTGTCTTTGTTGCAGCCAGGATTAATAGCAATGGGATATTTCTTCCACTCCAAAACTGAACTTTTCCAAAAATACCTGGAAACGTTTGCCCAACAGATTTGAACGAACAAATCTGCTTGCTAGATCCTTTCTAGGTAATTTTACTCTCAGCGTTGTCTTGGGCCACCGTAAACAGGATTTCCAGAGTGAAATCTCCCCTCCCTCCCCAAAACCGATTCGCTTTTTGTGGGGCCAGATGGGAAGTTTGCAAAGTCTAAATTTCTCTTGAAATCGGGTCTTATTTTAACGAGGGGCCAAGGATTTAGACTAGGTCAGTTGGTTAATTGAAAAAGAACCAAAACCGATGAAACTTGGACCAACCTCCAGCGCGGTGCTGTACTTTTTCACCCCTGGGCCTGTTTCTCAATTTTTTGCTGTTAAGATCCCCCTGCTTCGGGTCTTTTCTTCTTGGGATTGTGATTTAAACACGCCAAAAAAAAAAAATTACAAAATCCCGCAAAGTGCCCTTTGCTCCGGTTCTGGCCGCTGTGTGTGGCGGGTTGGGGCCCCGCAATCCGGTTTGGCTCCCGCTCGGGTTGTGCCTGCTCGGTTTCGCTTCGCCTTTAGCTTTCGCTTGCGGGGCCCCTGGGTGGAAAAACCTTTTCTGTGCCCCCGCAGCAGCGCCTGGCCCCGCGTGGGGGGATTGCGGGCGGCGGGGCGCTGCGGCGGGTTTGCACCGCATCGACGGAGCGGCGGGGGTTTGTGCCCGGCCGTCGGGTGGGGACGAGGGGCCGGGCAGGGGCAGGTTTTGCCCTGGGCCCCGGGCAGTTGCGGGGCGGGCTAACGCGCTGTCTCCTCCCGCAGCCACCCCGCGCAAGCAGCGGCGGGAGCGCACGACCTTCACCCGCTCGCAGCTCGACGTGCTGGAGGCGCTTTTCGCCAAGACCCGCTACCCCGACATCTTCATGCGGGAGGAGGTGGCGCTCAAGATCAACCTGCCCGAGTCCAGAGTCCAGGTGCGGGGCAGGCCGGGGGGCGGGGATGGGGAGGCTGGAGCGGCCCCTGGCTCTCCTGGCCCCCGAGGAGAGAAGGGCCCCATGGCTGGAGGCTGAGTTTGCTGGTTCTCAGCTTGCGCCAGGCCCCTGGGGAGGGGAGACAGGCGGGGCCCGGCCGGCCAGGGTGCTAGGCGCTGTACTGCCCAGCCCAGCTGTGGCCATTTCGGCAGGGGAGCCGGGGGGCTGCGAGCAGAGGGGGCAGCTGGCTGGGCTCTCGGGGCAGGGGCGGGGGCCAGAAACCAGCAGGTTCCCCCTTGGCAGGCTGGGGCCGGGGTCCTATCTTGGGGGTCGGGCTGAGGAGCCGGGTGGGGGCAGGTCTGGTGCTGGGGCCCCTCCTGTGGGGCACAATGGGGCTGGGGGCTGGGTGCCCGGGGCAGGTGGGGCTGGGTAGTGGGGCTCCTGTGGCTGGCTAGGGGGGCAGGGGGTTGGGAGCGGGGGCTCCCGGGCCGCTGAGCGGGTAGGTGGGGGGTGCAGGGGCTGGGGCTGCCGGGGGGTCTCGGGGGGCCGGTGCTGGGGCTGTTTGAGATGCTGAGGGGCCAGGGGTGCCCGTGGGTAGCTGGGGGCGGAGAGCCCCTGGCCGGCTGGGGCCCTGGTTCTGGGGTGCGGGGTCCTGGACGCCGTGGGCGGCGGTGCTGACGGCCGTGTCCCCGCAGGTCTGGTTCAAGAACCGTCGGGCCAAGTGCCGGCAGCAGCAGGCGAGCGGCGGCGGCGGCGGGGCCAAGCGGCCGGCCAAGAAGAAGGCGTCGCCGGCCCGGGAGAGCTCGGGCTCGGAGAGCAGCGGCCAGTTCACGCCGCCCGCGGTGTCCAGCTCGGCCTCGTCGTCCTCGTCGTCGTCGGGCTCCGGCTCGGGGTCGGGCTCGGGCTCGTCGGGGCACCCCGCGGCGGCGGCCGCCTCGTCCATCTGGAGCCCGGCCTCCATCTCCCCGGGCGCGGCGCCCTCGGCGGTGCCGGTGCCGGTGCCGGTGGCCGTGGCGGAGCCGCTGCCCCCCGGCGGGGCGTCCTGCATGCAGCGCTCGGGGCCGGCCGCCTCCTCCGCCTCCTACCCGGTGTCCTACGGCCAGGGCGGCGGCTACGGGCAGGGCTACGCGGCCGCCTCCTCCTCCTACTTCGGCGGCGTGGAGTGCGGCTCCTACCTGCCCGTGCACCCGCACCCGCACCAGCTCAGCCCCATGGGCCCGTCGGTGGCCGGCCACCACCACCCGCTGGGGCAGGGCTCGGCCCACCACCACCACCACCATCACCACCAGGGCTACGGCGGCGCCTCGCTGCCCTTCAACTCCCCGGACTGCCTGGACTACAAGGAGCCGGGCGCCGCCGCCTCGTGGAAACTCAACTTCAACTCGCCCGACTGCCTGGACTACAAGGACCAGGCGTCCTGGCGCTTCCAGGTGCTGTAGGCGGCCGGCCCAGGAGCAGGAGCAGGATCCGGCTCCGGATCGGCCGGCCGCCAGAGCCAGACTCTTATTTATTCCTCTCCTCGGCGCCTGGGGCGGCTTCCGCCGTGTAAACGCGGGAGGGAGCCCTGCCTCTGCTTCGGAGCCGGAGGGGCGGAAAGCCTGTAAATATTGGGTCCGTTGCAGTGACCGCTTTCCCTTGGCTGGACCGGCGTGGGTGGCGACTTTTGGCCGGAGTGGAAGCCAGGAGACGGAAGGAAAGGTCGAGCTTCCCGCTCCGCTATGTCTCGTGGAAACGCAGCCCCGGGGCCCGGCTCTTGTTGGGGGGAGGAAAGGGGTGTCCAGCCGCTCCGCAATCCAGTTTTGCAGACCAAAAAGAAAGGAGGGGGAAAAGAACAAAAACAAACAAAAAAAAACCGCTCCGATTTTCCTCTTTTAAGCCGCTCGGTTTATCTAGCGAGTTTTCCGGGTCGCCCCCCGCGGCCCCAGCCAGCCCGTGCATCTGTCTCACCGTGGTTTGAACCGCTTTGTCCCTAGGTGGAAACGGAGTTTGTAAATTTGACGATTATGCCGTGAGCCGCTACGTACCCGTTGAAATGTAAAGCGAAGCCGCCCCGTTACCTGCCGATCCCTGTAATAAAAGTCAAACGAATGAAGCCCTCGTCTGTGTCGTGCTTCCTCGGCGGGGCTCTTGCAACAAAGCCCCCCTCGGCTCCCGCACATTTGTAGCTGGGGCGGGGGCAGGCAGCCCTTCAGTGGCTCTATCCGGAGTGACTCCGGACCAGAGCTGCGGGAGAGGTTGGGATCGTTTCCCCCATTGCCTTTTAGAGAAACGGGCAGGCTCCCCGGCCCGGCTGGGCTGTTTTTTCCCCGGAGCCGCAGGAGCAGTTGGAGCCGGGCACTGTTTGGTGTGTAAACGGCGCAGTCACTCCGGCTTAGCCGCGGCCCTGGCCGCGCTAGTTCCCGGCTCTGCCACGTTATTGGGGGGTGGGGGTGGGGTTAACAGAGCCCTGGATCTAGTCCCTTGGGGAGGGGGGAACAACTCTGGCTGCTCTGGGATTTCGGAGTTGAGCTGGGTTTCAAAGCGGACTCGCTCCTCCGACTCTAGCCCAATGTAAACGAGTTTAACTTAGACACCGCACCTAAGTATGTGGGGTGCGAGAAAAACCAGCCCCTCAAGGGGCCGCGGCCCTTTGGCCGCCTGGAGGCTCGGGTCCAGCGCATTAGAGGCGAGCCGAATTGCAGGACCCGCGGCCGTTTAAACTCCTGGAAAGGAAAAAGCGGAGCCGCCGGGCCGGCCAGCGGCCAAGGTGTGACCCGGCTCCTTGGCTGCATGGGGCGAGCAGCCTCCTCCGGAGCCGAGCCCCTTAGCCTGGCCGGGCTGCGCGCTGGGACCCCCCGGGATTTCCTCCGGGAAGCCCCGAGCCGGGCCAGCTGGGCTGTATCCGCCGGGCTGCGGATGGGGACAGGTCACCTAACCCGCCTGCCGGTGGACGCCGCTCCGCCGCCTGGGCAGCTGCAAGGAAACGCGCCGCGGAACCGGATTTAGCCGCTCCGCTTCCACTGGCAGCAGAGCCACCCGTCTGGTGGGAACCGGGCCTCAGCTGGCCGGTTAGGGGCCGGGGAGGAAAGTCTGCACCTGCAGGGACCCCCCCCCGCCCCAACCACCACGCAACACCAGGGCGATGGGACGGAGTCACTCCGGAGCCGGGCCGGGAAGCTGGTGGGGACGGAGAGCAGCGCTGTTGGGGCGCGGAGCTGCGGCGGCCCCGGGGAGGAGTCTGGGGGTCCGACCAGGCCAGGAGTCTGTGGGGCAGCGTTGGCCGGAGCCGCCAGCATTCACACGGCCGGCCAGGCGCCGGCGCGGTTCCGGAGTCACTGCGGATCGTGGATCTGCGCGGCCGGGCCCCACCCCGGCCCAAGGCTGGGGGTCCCGCTCTCCCCCCCCCCCAGCGGGGCCAAGCCAGGGCGCGAAGCGACACCAAGTGCTCGGCGCTGCGCAGTCCCGGCCTCGCCCCAGCAGCGCCGCCTCCAAAGGACGCGGCAGGTGGCTTCAAAGCAATGGTCCCGCTGCCCTGCTCACCCCGTTTCGGCCGCGTGGAAACGGGGCTCATGGGCTAGGCGCAAACCCGGAGCAGGGCGGCGGCGGCGGCAGCCGCGGCAATCTGGAGCGTGGGGCAGCGGCGTGAGGTCGGGGGTGGAAACGCAGCAGCCCACGCGGCCGCGAGCCTCACTGCGAATTCACGATTCGATTTAAGCGCCTGATTGCGACCCGCCGGGCGCCTTTGGGCCGGCGCTAAATACCGCGCAGTCAGGCAGGGGCGATTTTTAAACCATGAGGCCCAGTAAAGAAGGCGGTGGCTTTAATGCGAACCATGTCAGAGAGCGTGTGTGGGTCGCACACCGCGCAACTCGCCTGTCCAGCAGCCTAACAAAAGGTTAATTCGAATTAATCCAACAGGAGCGGACTGAACTGCGCCCCGCGCCAACTCCCCTCCCGGGCGGCTTACGAGCCAGGCGGCCCTCAGGCCCCCGCAACGGAGTCACCCTGGCTAGCCCAAACTCGGGGCATGGGTCACCAGGGGTGGCCAAAGCCCCCTGCCCCAGGTCTTGCGAACTGGTTATTTTGAAATAACCCATTTCGAATTTATTTTGAAATAATTATTTCAAACGAGGCTTATTCTGAATTTACTATTTCAAAGGAGGCGTCTTGCCCAGCCTCGCTATGTCGAAATGCGCTAGGACGCCTTATTGCGAAAGACGTGAGTGCTGCTTGCTGCTGGCCTGTGCAGCTGGCAATCGGGCCGGGCCCTGCACCCTACAGGGCTGGTAGGTCAGTAAAAGGCCAGGCGCAGGGTTCCGCCACCCCCTAGATCTAGTTTAAATAATCGCTAGTTCAGACCAAATCTTGGTTTTACAATTTCAAAATAGCGGGGATGGCGCATTCGTTATTTTCAAATAACAACGCGCGTATTTCCAAATAGAAAATGCCTGGCCGGCTATAAAGGTTTTTTTGGCACCAAGCCAGTCCCTGCCCTGGGTCCCTGTGGGAAAGCTTGGGGGGGGGGTCGCGTCCACACAGCCGGGGCGGCCCCCAGTTTTGGGGGCGGGGGCGGGATGCGCCCAGCAAACCTGCCCTGGCCAGGGTCGGGCATCGGGGGCGAGTCCGGCTCCCGCCTGGCTCGGCCCCTGTCCGCGTAACCAGGAGCCGCGCCGGGCTGTGTGTGGACGGGGCGGCGGGGACACACGGGCGTGCCCGGCTCACCCCGTGT
>ML682004.1:11210016-11253491 GCA_007922195.1 Podocnemis expansa | reverse complement strand
CCCGGTACCTCCCGGCCCCGCCAGCCTCCCCTGGGCCCTGCCCGCGGGGCCCGGTGCGCTCAGGGATCCCCCCCCCCCCACGGCGGGGCTGGCTCCGGCGGCATTTGGGCAGGAGCCGGGGCCCGTCGGACGAGTCACAGCCCGGGGCCGAGCCCGCCCGGCGTGTGGCCCCGCTCGGGGCGCGGCAGCCGGACTCCGGAGTGACGGCGCCCGGACTGACACGGTCCCTCCCGTGTGGACGCGGCCGGCCGGCTCTGGAGCCGCTGGGGCCGCAGCCTGGCGCGTTAAACGTGCCCGGAGCTGGCGGCCGAGCCCACTGTGTCCCCCCCCCCCCCCCCCGGCTGTGTCACGTCGGTCCCCGGCGGCCGGCGGCTCCCCCGGACGGGGCATTGCTGGGGCCAGGGGTGTCCTCGGCGCGGAGCCGCCCCGGCACCGGCGGGAGCGGTCGGTGTCTCCGGGCACGTGCTGAAAATCGCACCCGCCTGGCGCAAGGATGCGCCGCTTCTCCGACTCCGTTTCCATTAGCCCGGAGCGAGCAACCGAGGCCGGGGACTCCCCGGGACGGCCCCGAGGCCGTGACATGCAGCCCCAGTGACCCCCCAGGGGCGGGCCGGGCTTGTTGCGCGGAGGAGCCGGTACCGCAGGGTGCGGAGTGGAAACAGCCCCGCGTTTACATTGGGCCGGGGCCCTCGCACCCATGAGACCTCACCGGCTGGTCGGGGCTAGGACGGTGCCCGGGTCCCTGGGGCTTAGAGAGGGGTTCAGGGGGGCTGAGGAGGGGGCAGCTAGTCTCTCTGCAGTTATGGCCAGGAGGAGAGTTAGGCTCAGTTGTGTTTTGCTCGGCTTAAGCACTAAGGCCAGGGCCACACTTCCACGGTTAAATCCATTTAAGTCAAATCAATATAAAATCATTAAAGCAATTGGACTTAATTGGGTTTAACAGGGTCCCACTAAAAGACCAAATGGAACCAGCACCTCGATGGCCAGGACTGGCCGGCTGGATTTAGGAGAGGGGCCCCATGGGGCCCTAAAATGGCCAGGCCCCCCCACCCCACCCGAGCTATAGAAAAAGGAGGACACCCCCGGAAGGAGAAAGACAAAACATGTTAAATCAAAATAACAGTTAAAGCAAACTAGCACACCCAAGCAGCTGTTATTAAAAAATAACAGTTTGGCTTTAACCATTATTTGGATATAATACTAGGTTTTACTATAGCAAAATGACTTTCCTTATTGTGCGCTAAGGGAGCGCCTTATGGCCCTCTAAGGAAACCAAGGGTGGACTTGCTCGCCTTTAAATGGAAATAATCAACATGCTTTAGATTTGAAGCCTGTGTGTGGACATAGGCTAAAGGAAAAAACAAAACAAAACTCTAAGCAAGTGTGTGTGGAGACAAACTCTACCTCAGCCCCTCTAATGCCAAAAGGGCTCCCCCACACACCAGGGTTTTGCCCCATTTACAAACCAAGCTGAGCAACCCGACCCCCCCCCCCTTTTCCTTTTCCTCCTGGCTGTGCCAGGCGTTGCAGGCAAGGGATTTGGGCCTGTGCATTTACACAGCGCCCTGGCATGAAAGTGGTTCAGCAACTGCACCTGGTTCCCTGGACTGGGGGATCCAAACCCAGAGGACGCCGGGGTCTGTCAGGCGCAACTCGGAGCCCATCAGCCAGGCCTCTGGTTTCTGGTAAGGCATCCACACTAGCCAGGCTGCTGGTTTTGGGCTGCTGCGATTCGGGAGTGTCTGCACCAGTGGCAGGCGACTGGGAAATGCCCAGTTTGGTCCCCAGCTCTGCCAGGGATAAGCCACAACCCCCCCAGCCGGGCCCCAGGCTGGGTCCTTCAGCAAGTCCCAGGTGCAGGTGCCCGGATCCTCCAATGGCTCCATCTAACCACTTAGTCCCCCACACTTGGGGGGGGGCATTTAGGGTTAATTAGACTGGGCGCTAATTAACTGCCCAGCTCCAAAGGAGGCCAGCCAAAGCCGTTGACTTGCAGGCTTTGGCTTTTCCTCTCCCCAGCCGTCCAGCCTTCTCGCGCCAGGAAGGGGAGCGAATGCGCCGGAGTGACACCAGAATTGTTGCCCAGCATGTAAATGTGCACCGCTCTGCACGCACCAAAGAAACATCTTCTGGATCTGGCTTCTTGCAACCGGTGCTGGCTGCTCCGCTTCTATGGGGCTGCGTGAATGGCTCCTGCCCCACAGCCCCCGACAGCTCTGCTGGGTGAGGGGCACCGTCCCGGGCACCCTGGGACCCCACCCCCCCAAGCCTCGGGCCTTTCGCCATTGCCAGCCAGGACGGGCCAGCTGGCTCTCAGGTCCACCCAGGAAAGCGAGGCGACAAATAAATTAGTTGGTCTTTAAAAGGGCCACCAGGCTCCTTGGCTGCTCTGCAGATCTCAGGCCTGGAGGGTAATTCCTCCACCAGCCTCAGGAGAGGGTCAGTGCCTCACATCTGCCAAGGCGCCCCTCTGGGGACAGCTCGAGGCTGAAGAAAGTCACTTTAGTGCTAGTTAATTATTTCGCAGGCAGCCTTCCTTAATGGGGCGCCTGGCCTCCAGAGAGGCCTGATTACAAGGGCACTTTCCCCACCCAAGGCTTTCAGGATTGCAAAGCTTCATGCTCCAGCTTGGAAAGCGGCTGCCTTGCCTGGCAGCTTCACCCGCTGCATGGGACGAAGAAAACGCAATTGTACAAACTAGCTGTAGGGACACAGTCATACCTGAGCTTTCTGATGGGGGCATTAAGGGAGGTAGCACTATTTACACCACCTGTAACTAACAGTCTCAAAATCCCCCCCCCCCCCCGAATCATTTTAGTTGCTTATCGTTTTTCCCCAGTGTTACATTTGCAGCAGCACTTTGGCATACTTGCTCTCAGAGAAGGGGGGGGGACCCCATTAATGGCTGCTTTGGTTAAAATCCTTGAGACTTAGACAAATGATTTACACTTTGTGCCTCAGTTCTGCATCTGTAAAGTGGGGGCATAATTCTGCCCAGCCTCACTACTGGGGCCTAGAAGGGTAAATGTGTTGATGTTTGTGAAACAAGGGGTCCTGTGGCGAACAGCTATAAAGCAAGGAAACCAAGTCACGTCTTTATTTGGCACAGGACTTGGATGGCCTGGGATAAATAAGGCCCAGGAACCATGGAGAATAGTGATGATAAAGTGAAATCTTGACCGGTTGCTTCACTCGCATAAGTCCCAGTTCAGCAAAGGGCTGAAGCTTGTATTTCCCATTAAGCTGTGCATCATCTCCTTTTCCTTCACTGGGAGTATTTATGTGCTGGGAGTTAAGCATGCCCTTAAATGCCTTGCTGGATTGGGACCTGAGCCATGCCCATCCTGTGCATTGAATGCAGCATGGCTCCTGTGGGGAAAATTGTCTACCTTCATTCATTAAATAGCATCTTCTGAGGTGTACAAAGAAGGTTGAGGAGTAACCTTATCAGGTTCTCACTTCCTGACTTCGTAACACTTCATTTTTGCAACCTTAAGGTCTCGGTAGGCTTTTTGGCATGGAATTGAGTGACAACTTACATTTGACCTATGTGGGAGGTAAACACTGATGCCTTCATTCCACAGATGAGGAAAGGCAAGATGAAGGGACAAAGCCAAGTCTTAGTGAAGCAATTGGTAGCATGTTCATACACTTCTGTGGGGCATGGACTGGGCCTTCAGGGACAGCTTTTTAAAGGTACTTAGGTGTTGCTTCGACTGGTGATGCAAAGCCTACAGCCTGGATTTAGGTGTCTAATTCCCATTGGGCATTGATGATGGCTAAGTCCCATTGTCAAAAATGCCTCAGGAGCCTGACTAGCCTTGAATGTCACATCTACTGTCTAAATCACTCAGGTCTTGCAATGCCGAGCAACGCAACACCTAAACATTTGTGTCTAGGGCTCTTGCCCAAGCACAACCTGCAGGCAGAAGTAGGAGCAAGAGCAACTGCATTGACTTTCAGCGCCTACTGCA
The DNA here is from genome assembly GCA_007922195.1 of Podocnemis expansa. Lineage (NCBI taxonomy): Eukaryota > Metazoa > Chordata > Testudines > Podocnemididae > Podocnemis > Podocnemis expansa. The sequence goes on along the minus strand of ML682004.1, from coordinate 11,249,517 downwards.
TGGCTTGTCTGGGCAGGGTTGAATAAAATGGTATGGGAGGGAAAGGTTTTATGAGTCTTTTAAAGCCTATTTTGGCCTGTTGTGTAACTCTTGTTCTACCCCAAGGTGTGCCTATCTAATTCTCAACATATCTGAATAAATACATAAATGAAAAGGCACAGCAGAAAGCAGGGTCCATGCACTTTGTGGCCATGATCTCCCCACCTCCGCTGCTGAGTTGTACTCCAGAATCTCAGCTTTCCTGGGGAAAATTGTTTCTTGCTTGTGTAGAAAATATGAAGCAAGTGTGAACTGAAGCAATGTTGTCCTTCTGAATTAGGAGACAGCCTGGACCAGAAGATCTGAGAGGTGTGACCTGCTTCACTTGCCTCAAGGAGGGTGTTAAATTTGGAACTTAAAAGATGACAACTTAATTATCAATGCTGCTGATCATTTGAACCAAAGCAGCCAGCAAGTGTACTCTGCTGCAATCCAAAATTGCTGCTCATGCCTCCTTAGCTCGAGCCCTTAATAATTTATTAATATAAAAAATAAACAAGCCAGAGACTGCTCCAATGGTTGTATTAATCATATTTTCATGTTAATTAATTCAGAGATCCCTTTGCTGGCTTAACTAAAGCAGCCACCACACTTCTAATCTGCCATTCCAGCACGCTGCAGAACGAGGGGCCCTTGCTTCAGGATTTAGGGCCCGAATAGATGTCAGCCAGGTTATGAGCTTTTCCGTAGCAACGACCAAGAATGAGTCACCACTGCTGACTCACGTTGTTTAATAACTAGGGTCCTACCACATTCACGCTAGATGCTAGGTTTTCAAAAAACTGATATTAGTTGAGCTAATGAACACGCATATGTTATCAGGTCAAAAGGTCTCAGAATATGACTCAGATTGGCAAGGCCAATTTGCTGAAAACCACTACAGGCTCTTCTCTAGCGTTGTTCTTATTCAATAGAAACTAACTCAAAGTGATCAAACAACTCAACAAACAAAACTTGCAACTTTCTCTCTGCATACTCTACATATGTACCTAGTGAACACCCAGATTCCTTGTCAAGCATGTCATTCAAAGGGCACAGATATGATGGGTGGCAGCTTCTCCAGGCCACAGCCTGGAGCTCTGCAGTAGCCCCAGATTGGGGGAGTGGAGAGGTGGGTTAGAGGTTGTCATCCTAGTCACCTGCCATTTCACTTGTATGAAGCCCAAACAATTAGGCTTTACATGGGTGAAGCTAATTTCATCCTCAATGACCCATCATCAACAGAAAAGGAAAGATCTGAACTCAAGTTTGGATGTTAAAGCAGGTCACCGTTATGAATGGAAGAGATCACGAAAATGGGCAATGTCTGATACATGGATTAAAAAAAAAAAATCTGACTTTTTCAAATACTTGAGTAGCTCCTAGCTGGGCGACACTTTTAAACAGGCCTGAAATGGCAGTGACCAGGGATGTCTTGTGTATGTATTTTTTTGTTTTTGTTTTTAAAACACAATTTGGTTGAGAAGGGGCCAAACTGACAGCGCCAGAGGTTGAGTGGCTAGATGAGAGGCCAGGATGCCATACAGCACTCACAGGTTGCAGTGCACATGCCTGCTCTCTAGAGCAGCAGACTCTTGGCCTAGTCTTTCTTTCCTCTCAGGGCATCCAGACCCTTACCTTAAGTGGTGACTGCTGGGTTCAGGTGACCGGTGCTGAGAGTTGGTTGGGCTGAGACACCGCTAAATCCCTTGCCATTCAACTTGGCTAAGACCAGGCCCTAGAAAAAAGTTGAGCTGAGCTGTCAGTGTTTCTTTTGCCCCAATACAGGCCACACAGGACATATGTGACCTAATTTATTACACTGTTCCATCACTTCACTTGCTGTTCTTTAAAATTCTGGCTTCAACTGCTCTAAGTCTCAGGTTTAATATCTGCAGTTACCATACAGGAGCATAACAAGGAGTAAATAAAACTACAATACTTGACACCTAGCACCCCAATATTTGAAAACATCTTACAAAGACAGGAAAGGATTATCCACACCGTTTTGCAGCCAGGGAAATGGAGGCAACCAGAGGTAAAGGAGCTTGTCCAGAGACACACATGAGATTATGGTCAGAGCTAGGAACAGATCGAGAGCTCGGTGCACTAATCAATAGACAATTATTAGCTTTGAAGATGTGAAACCCTATATAAATGCTAAGTATAATAATTGGGAAGAGCATACACAGTAAAGTGGGAGAAGTGTCAATTATATGGCTATAAATTTAAATTACAAGCATGTAATAATATGAGCTATAACAGTCATTGTGTAGACACCCTTCTAGTGGGGTGTAAAGAAAATAGGTGATTTCAGGTCATGCACTATATTCCTCAATGTTATGAGCACAGAACCATTGCACACAATCCATTTGTGGCTTTCTTTGCTCTGGATAATAGTCATTGCTAACTCATGGCTGTAAATAGAAATTAATATATACAAACGTTAATATATACATTAGCTCAGAAGCTGTTTTGATTTTGTCAATAAAAATCTCCCAGTGTACCGCCCAGAAAATGACCCTGCTTCACTGGAGATCTTCTCTTTCATGTCTTACAACCAGCACAAAAAACTGTGGGGAAGTAGGCTGAATATGGTCACAAGGTTGAAGTATAAAGAAAAACATATGCCCACATTTCAGCTAAATCCCTATTCAACACTTTCCGGGCTAGAACTCCAAGAAAGCCATAAAGGGATTTTATTAAAAACTGAGATTTTAGGAAACAACATTCTTGATCTTATGTACATTTCTAGCATCACTTCCTGTATATTTTTAAACCGAAATCCTCTTAGCATGCAAAGTAAATAGATTATGATATACTGAAGGATTAAGGATCACTGTCTGGTGTCAGATTAATCCCACATATAGACCATCACTCGTACTGACAGAAATATGGCTTCAATTCAGCAAAATAGCTCTATGGCTAGGTAACACATTTCAACATTTTATGTAGAGCAAGTGAGAGATTTCCTTGATCTGTTGTTGCATTGCATCTATCTCAGAAATTAAATATAAATCTGTATCACATTCAACACAGGCTCTCCTCAAATTACTGTAACCATCCATTATATGTACAGCTGTGTATGGTGAAATGCTATAGTAAACTGCTGTTTGTTTCACGCTTCTCACTTTATTAATATTTTCCCCATCGAATCTCTAGACTTTTATGCATTTTAACCGATTTGTTGACTCAAGTCATAAGCTTTTTAGTATGTTTTAATAGACATAGCTGAATGCAGTGCTACAAATAAATTGTTAAAATATATTGGGGATTTTTTGCTACCACCAAGATTTCAGCACCCTATTAACTCCTAAGGAAAAAAATGGCTGGCTCAACAAACAGTGAATATATACATTTTAAATAAATGCAGATTTTTTTCAAAACAATATTTCTAAACAGCTTATTTTTTTTAAAGTGCTTTTATTTGTAATTAATTTATTCAGTGACAGAACCATTTAAAGTCAGTACCTAAAAAGAAAATTCAAGTTGCTCACTGGCTTTTAGTTTTATATAATTGAATGGTTTAAAAATCAGGCTTACTCTGGTCATATTTATATAATAAAGTACATACATACATGATATACTGGGTCAAATAGCAGGAAGAAAGAATAATATTCCTTTATAATTTTAATAGTTCAGGAACAAGCACAATAATGAAACGGGTTAAGTTACCTTCTCAATGTATTTTCTGTTGGTGGCAAGAAGAGCAAGATTTAAATCTGGACTCCAATAGAACGATGTTTAAAAGCCTCCATGACTTTTTAAAAAGGCAAAATAATGCTTATTCAACTAAGATGATATATGTAGATATGAAAATTGAGAGCATTCTTAGAAAAATGCTGCTGACTGTGAAAAGCTGCGCTTTCACTGAGGTATCCTGAATGAAGATTTTATCTGCTAGTATCTCAGTGGAATGGTTTTCAGAGCCTTAAGTGGAAATTCAAATTTGCATCCAAGTGAGGACTGTTAAAATATATAATGCATGGAGAATTATGGAGAATTTGCTCTGTCAGGTTTATGGATTTGTTTAATGAAAAACAAATTCTTCAGCATTACTGGGCTCCATAATTATTGGATTTTGTATGTCATAGGATGTAATGATAAAAATTTCACAATATTGCTCCTCATAAGTAAACGTAGATCAGTGTTTGCAGAGATATGTAACTATAAATCAACAATTCAGTGTTTTAAGAATAACATTTCTGAAACTTTTAACTGAATTTTCTCTTGAAGGGTTTTATCCACAGTCGACTGAAGTTAAATGAAAGACTGTGATGAACTTCCATGGGAGTGGAAACAGAAGCAGGCCTTAACTACTTTTCTTGTAAAGTGAAAGTATTCATATTCTTGGCTATACTAGACCAAAGTGTACCACTTTCAGAGACCCACTTCCTCCAATTTCCTGGGAGAAAAACACAAAGGAAAAAACAAGATCACACTCTTAAGAGTACAGAAATTGCATGCAAAGCTAGATATAAAAATTTTACTTTTTTTTAAATTTAAGTAACGCCCAAACAAAATATAAGGAAACATAACCATATCTAAAAATTGACTCTAATTAACTTCCTCATAGAAGATGATTTGCAGAGCTGAACCTTATTTTGTTAAAACAAAAAAGGAGTCTTGTGGCACTGTAAAGACTAACAAATTTACAACAAATATTCTAAAATTGCATGAATGCCAGTATGAGTGGAGCCAGATTTTTAAAGCTAGGGATGCAATTCTGCACTCTCAAAGTAAGCCTGTAAATACCTGACTTAAGTGCACATAAGCTGGAGTGCATAATTGAAACCTATCCCATTATTTTTGATAGGGACACGACAATTGATGAAAACAGCACGTGCTTCTAAAATGCAAGGGTGCTCCATGATACATGTTGTTAGAATGCCTACACAAAGTGTGAAAACTGACAAAGTGGAATTGTGCCCACAGAAACTCATGCAATAGATAAAATTGTTAGTCTTTAAAAGTGCCACAGGACTCCTTGTTTGTTTCGCTGAACTAGACTAACACGGCTACCTCTTGGAACATGCTATTCTCTAGTGAATCACTGCTTCCCTGTCAATTACATATAAGTAGAAACCTCTTCATGATGCAAAGAAAACTAGGTGTGGAGCTGAAATCAAAGGCAAGCGGGTGTATGTACTCTAGTCTAGTTTACAAAATACATTCATTTAGACTGAAAAAAAGTGGAAAACTGGCAACCAGAAGGGTGTGTGAGTTAAGGCTGCCTCAGGCTTGTGGGTGTGCAGGCAAGTTCAGTGGGATTGATGTAGCTGTTCACCTTCCACTTCAAGTGAGATTGGAAAAAAAGCCTTACAACCTAATGAAGAGCGTTTCCAGAGCAGGAGCTCCATCTTATGGTATATATATTCTACCACAGAGATAGACCTCATGTTCTTAAACAAGACCTCAGTGCACAACAGCTGTGTGTGCAGAGTAAAAAGCATTTCCACACCTAGATTTGTGTCTTAATGTAAATGCTCCATTTTATTTCCAGCCTCTTGTTTGGCATTTTTGCAGCTCAGTAGAGTCAAAAAAAGGTCATGATTTTAAGGAGGCACTTGGCCTTTACAGGGTAAAGCTCTTTGCACCAGGGAAATGTCTGGAAATGCTAGACTGACTGATGACCATCTTGTCATCAGTTAAAAGGTAGCACTGGAGTTCTCTGTAGGGGTTGCAGTCATTTTGTTAATTAATATGTACAATTAATAACAACTTTGCACTTATAGTGCTGGACTCTCAAAGAACTGCACAAAAAGCCAGTACGCATCATCTTTCCAGTTTCAGATGAGGATACTGAGCCACAAAAAGCGTAAGGCCTAGCTCTTCAAGTGTGTGCAATTTGAGACTTCTGGAGCTTGACTTTTATGGTGAAGGGTGATCAGTGCCTCTGGAGATCTACCTGTGTCAAGTTAGGCATCCAAAAACGAAGGTGCTGTACATCAGAAGAGACTTCTGAAAATGTGAAGCTTGCTTGAGCTCCCCCAGGGAGAAGAGATGTGGGACAAGAACTTGAGTCTTGTGATCTCCAGGCCCCGTACAAGTTGAAGTCAAATGCCAGTTCTGAACCCCACAGCTGTTTGGATCTGACTTTTGACACTTAGTCCCATCCCGACCTTTAACCACTAGGTTAGCTGGAGTTACAGTGGCCGGTGATTGGAGTACAGCTAATCATTTTTTCTAGAAAACAACTGATTGCTTTAAACAGGCAAAGCATTTTTCCTTAAACAGTTGACTATCTGACAATGATTCTTCTGGACCTGGCAGGTGAATGGGAACAGTTGCCTGCAGTTTCAGGGAGGAATCCCCTACTTGTTTGGATTGACGGTGAACAAGGAATACAGAGGTAATGATCCAAAGGGGTAGTTGTATTAGTCTAGTTCAGCAAAAGAAGCAAGGAGTCCTGTGGCACTTACAGACTACCAGATATACTTATCACATGGTCTTTTGTGAAAGCATCTGACAGAGTGGGATTTTTTCCCATGAAAGTTCATGCGAGAAACAAATCTGTTAGTCTTTAAGTGCCCCAGGACTCCTTGCTTCTCCTACAGGTAATGATGCATGTGCAAGAGACTGTTTACTTACATTGTGCATGTATTTTCAGCAAGACCCCTGATCTCCACTCACTTAGGGAATACGCTATTTCTGACCCCCAGCTCCCTGCCCTGTGGGGTGAATCAAACACTCAACTTCATGGCCACAGAGGTCTCCCTAGCAGCAGAACCAGTGCAGTTCCATAGTGGCAGAAGTGGCTGGTTTTTGGCTAGGCACCCCCTTTGCGGCACATAGCCCAGCATTGTGACAGCTCCTTCTGAAGTACTGAACAGGAGGTAAAGCCTGGGTAGAGGAGGAGCAGGATGAAGGTGGGCATATACTGGTACATTGAAGAAATACTTCAGCCATTGAGCTTTACAGCCACTCTGTAGCTTGAGGTGGGAGGGGGAAGGTGTCCTCTGACTCCCCACTGGAACTATCCAGAGTTTTGCCCCAAGCTGGTCTGGGTGCTGAGTCCCAGGTTTTGGTCCTCTGTGTGCATGGATTTTAATAATCCTCTAGTTGGAGACACAATATCTCCCTAAAGTGTAAACCTTGTTCCCTAGGGCTTTGGCAATATTGATGCTCTTTCTGTGATTCTCAATAAAACAACATTCAGTTCAATTAGCTGCACAAAAGGGAAACATTTTTCATTCGTCAGGATCTTGTGAGAACATCAAATCTATATGTACAGAGAAAAAAATTTCAAAGCCAAAGGAATGATGGAAAAGAATACTATCTGGATTTTGAACTTGGACAGAGCATTTAGCTTGCTGTATGTAATGCAAAGGATGAACATGCATGCGATATTCTGTAACAAAACATTAACTGGTTGTTCAAGTTACAGAGGTAGCACGACATATTCAGGAAATGTCAAAGATAATGCTCCTTGTCTGGCTTTGAAGTGTGGTTCCACTCTGAAAAGCGACAATGTAAAAATGGCTCCATCTTGCTTCCCTGCATAATTAGGGACATTGTCATAATTGCTCACTTCAGTGACAAAGAATTTTTTTCCTTGCACTTTCCTCTTTGCAGGAGGCAACCCAGCTCTAGGAGACAAAGCAGGATCCTCTTTTCCCTTGTCTATCAGACAAAATTATCCACCAAGTTTTATGATGTGAATGACTGCAGCAGCTAAGAGCTTTTATCATTGACTAGGACCCCAGTATGCTAGGTGCTGTACAAACACAACTTCTAGCAGTCAGATAGAGCAATGGACACACACTGATATCAGTGGAATTGCGCAGATGTCATTGAGGGTGTCACATAAAGACAATATCATCAAAGGCCCAGTCTGCCTTGCGAAATCTTTGCTGAGTGACACTGAACAGAAAGGAACCCAACCCAACCTGTCAGTTCCCAGCTTGAGTTTCCAGGGTGGCAGTCAGGGGAAAAATAGGCCAAACTTTGATTTGCAGATGGAGCATGTTGCATTTGGAGTCACTGAGAGACAATGAACACAGAGCCCTACAATTTTAATACTTTTCAGAGCAGAACTTCACATTATCTGCTTCCAAGCCTGTGTACGATACAATCTTTTCAGAATCAAATGAGATCATGTAATTAAAGATCAGAAAATGCCTCTCCAGCCCTAGATACCCACATACATCTTGGATATATATTCTTTCTCTTTTCACTTTTTGCTAATTTAAGTGCCCTAGGAAACGGCAAATGTATACTAATGGCCAACACAGAGAGGGCAGAGATGGGGCCCAGAGACTGCATGGCTGGAACGTGTTTTTCTGTGGGGCTCCTTGGTTGACAGAACAGTGACTAGAGAGTTGTTCTACTTGGCACAGCTTGTTTATATGATGGGAAAAAAGTAAATTTTCAGATGGCCTTTGTGGAGGGAAGTAAAGGGAGGCTGTAGAGTTTTTGCTCCATTTTTAAAAGGTCAGCTTTTTGTATCGAGGCCGAACACTGAAAATTTCAGTCCTCCTAAAGTGAGTTCAGAATGTTATAAGGCACAGTAACAGAGATTAGAACTGAAACTATTTTGTAACCTTAACCACAGTAGTTACTGCTATGCTACTAAACAAAAAATAGGTGAATGTATTTCTCCTCAAAGATTCTGGGCTGACAGCTCTGGAGACATAAGAGTTCCACACCCCGAGATCTACTACAGCACTGGCAACAGCGCAGGCCTCCCTACCAACACTGTACCACACATGTACATAAACTAAGTTCTAGAGGGTGAAGGGCAATTTAAGTCTTTGTGCCTTTTTAACCATTGGCCTCGCTACTAAAATTGCTAACAAGGGTGCTGATTTGTTGCAAATGTGGTGGCTGTTTCTGTGAGATAGACATGGACTGATATTAATTACTCATTTCAGATTTTCTACTGAATCAATATTAAATTTTGATCACGGGTGTTCTAGATTGGATTCAAGCCATGGCTCCATTTTACTAGCCCCCTGGATGTGGCACTTCCACTGATAGAGACCTGCCTGAAGAAGGCTTGAAAGATCAGGCCCTGCAGATCAGTGATTCTCACGTTGTGTCAGGACACACTATTGTGTCTTCACACAGTGGTGTGTCATAGAGAGCTGGGGAGATGGCTGGATTTGGCCAGGGGCAGGGGTGGTGGACTAATGTGTCCTGCAGTGTTGCAACATGTTGCCAAGTGTGTTGCAACCCACAAAAGGTTGAGACCCACTGCTGTAGATTATACCAAGATGTGACATGGAGTAGAATAAAAAAAAAGTGTTACCTGTTCTGTGTGAATGTCTCCAACATTCCCTTAAAAACACAAGATGACACTGTTACTACAGAGCACTAAACTTGTTGGAAAACAACCAAGCATGGTTAATAGATTAGTGTTAATTTTCAGCTTCACAGGAGTGTGCAGCTCTTCTCTATCCTATCATGCAATGGACGAATTAAAGCATTTAACATACTACATACATACGTGTGTGTATGTGTAATTACGCCTGCCCCCCTTTCCTCCCCAATCCCTGCCAAACCACAGCCAAATGCATTTTGCAAAAGGTAGTGTGGCACATATGGGGTCAGTGGCTGAGCCATCCAGGCACAATACACACACGAGTTGACCATCTGCAACAGAGAGGGGACAGGCTATGCTAACGCAGCTCTGGTGACACAACCCTTTCATGTTGATCTCTTTGGACAATGTGACATGATACTTGAACATGGCAAAAACGACATATCTTTACCTCACCTGTTTACAAATATCCTTAAGCCAGGCTTCAATAAATACATTTCTGGTCACCATGGCAACCAGTTTTAGTAGCCTGTTGCCTAGCTCCATTGCAGAAATGTAATGGAGGAACACACTCTGGTGATCACAAAAAAATTGCTGGCACCTAGCTATGAGCGAATTTTGTCCATCCCTGCCTTAAGCACATCACTATGCTCAGCCTGGTGACTAGCGCTAGGGCTATACTAGAAATTTGCATCAGTATAACTACATCACTCAGGGATGTGACAAATCCATACCCCAAGTGATGCAGCTGTAAAAACCTAATTCCAGGAGTACACAGTGCTGTGCCATGGCTTCTCTCATCAATATAGCTGCTGCCATTTGGGGAAGTGGATTAAATCTCTCCTGTCCATACAGTACCATCGTCCCTGAAGCATGCCAGTGATACAGCTGTGCTGCTGCTGCTTGAGATGTGTAGAACTGTTCCAGGAATGACAGCCCCTCATGCCATGGCTTCCCCACTTAGAAACCTTCTGGCATTATGGTTACTAAATAGTTTTGACAAACATTTGACACACCTGATGGGCAAAATAATCTTATCTTTTCTCCCCAGAAACATAGCTGAAATAGAGTTTCTTATTTTACAATCTGTTGACTTCAATGGAGCTACACAGGTTTGAGGATCTGGCTCTTATGAGCTATATGTACAATAAAGAGCTTTACAAAGATGGGAAAACTGAGTCACGGAGGCTAAGTGAGTTGCCCAAGGTCATACCAGTCAGGAATAGATCCTGCTGCTTCCTTGTTCTGTTGTCATACAGTTAAAGATCTTTGAATTTTTAGCACTAGCTCATTTTTTCCCTTCTGAACTCAAATGCTTCCAGGCTATCAATTTACACTATTTAAAATGGCTTTCCATTGTGCTTATTTGAAAATAATTTGTTAATTCTTACCTGTTGGATTCCAGGACAAAGGTTTATCCATTAGTGCAGCAGCACTGGTATCAAAGCCAAGCTCACTCTCCCTGTTGTCTGTTTGTCTGTGTATAGTAGAACTTTGAAAAAAAAGAAAACCAAAAAAACTCAGTGTTGGTGAAGAAGAGGGTCATATAATAGACAGTAAAGGCATTTTGTTTGTTTACATCTTTAAAAGTTCACGGCAGTATGTAATTCACTATTTTCAAATGGTCACTCTTTTTCAAAATTAGATACAGCTGTTTGTTGACTGTTTTACTATGAAAACTCTCTTGCCTTTGTATTCATTCTATAGCTGTTCTGTCAATCAAAGATGTAGTGTAAGGGTCTTGTCTTTCAAGCGATTAAGGGTTTTGTTAAAGAGGTTGCACCCAACAGATCTTCAGATTGTTTTAACAGACAAGAGGAATGTTTCGCATTGAAAGGAACAGCAGTCAGGCAGATACCAGGATGCCAAGAAAGCAGGATGTGTTGTCCAGAACGCCATCCTCTAATTTTTTTCTCACACTTAAAAAAGCCCCCAAACCAAAACCAACTACAACACTAATAGAAGTTGCAAGCTTTTATTCTGCGCTGCTCCTTCTCCTCAAGGAAAAGACACTGTCATGACGCTGTGGAATGCAAGCGTAAGAGATTCATTTTATTTGGTAGTCTTCATTTCTTCGTTCGTCATCCATCTTCTCTGCATGCTCAGGCAATCTTCTTCCCCGGGCAGCCAAATCAGAATGTTAGATTTCAGTTGATACATTAACTGGCTTGGCATCAGCATGCCAAGCAGGGTCTCATCCTGCAGTCCTCATATTAGCAAAACTCCCAGTGAAGTCAGTAGGAGTTTTGCCTGCAGGAAGAGAGAAGCAGAATATAAAAACAGGAGAAATTCTTAACCAGAGCTGGTAGGGTTCTGTCCCTTCTTCATTCTGGTGGATTTCCCTCTGACCAGTTTCTCGCTGGATATAGTAAGTTTGACTCTATTGCACTACCATTTGAGGAGGAACAATGACACCACATGCCCTCTTTTTTAAGTCTGGACTGGATTAACAAGTGCTTCTTTTAATTTGGGGCAGAAGTAAGTTGTGAGAATGAAAATGTGGCTGCTTTCATGTTGCATGCTTATTAACAGCTACAGCGCACAATCTCATTTGGCTTTGATAATGCAAATAATAGATTCCAGACAGAAAAAGCCCTTTATTACTGACAAGAATGTAAATAATTAAAGAAAGGGCTCAGACTTTCCCTATGTCTTTGTCTTTCTACTCCCAGTACAGTGAAGGTTCTGTAAGGAGCTGTGAATCCATAAAGCGACCCTGCTCCTCATCAGCTTTCCCCAAGCCATATTAAAGCCACAATAATGCAACTGCTCCATCACACTAAGCTTTATTGGCTCAGCAAAAGAAACTAAGAAACTTCATTGGAGACCAGATTAGTCTGGTTACAAAATGGAGAGATTCTTTTGCTCTCCGACCCCATTATCTTTTCCATAGTATCTTGATCAGCTTTCTTACACATAGCATGGATTTTGTGGAGACCTGTAAATTGCTTTTTTGGCTGCCAAATTGCTGTAACCCTTCTATTTTTATGTTTTAAAAGAGCTTAAAACTGTCCATCCTCTTTGGATGTGTCTTTAAAATTGGCCAGTACTGGGAGGATTTTCTATACATCCGAAGGCTTAGAAGAAGATGTTGCTTCTACTGAGCTGTTAGTTTTATGAGCAACAAATATAAAAAGCCTAGCAGGGATAAAAGGAACTTAGCCAGTTCTGTCTAATACGTATAAATCTACCTAAGAGCTCAGTACACTAGAAGGACTCAAAACGCTGCATTTTCTCAGAAGTAAAGATGCAGAAATGGGTCTTTTGTCCACATGTTCCTGTTCAATGCCAGGTTAATATGAATTAGAAGATTCTGAGATGAGAAAACATGATCAGTCTGGGCTGGACCAGACTATATCAACATAGTAATTGTCAGGTTTTTCTGTCAGCAGTGACAGTTTGATTTGGCTCAGCATCCCCCAAACTATAGATTATAAAATGGTTTTAGTGAAGCTATTGCCAGACTTTATTTCTCTTTGTTTTGGAACTTTCCATTAATTACACATATAGGTTATGTGACAAAGCCAAGTTATTTTTTCCACTTGTTTTCTTGAATAATCAAATAAACTAATTTAATATGTTAATAATCTAATTTAATCTAGAGAGATGCACAGTAACAAAGACTGTGTTTGCTATACAACAAAATGAATTATTAGTAATAATAGTTATATCTTCAAAGAGCTGCACACACATTAATTAATCCATCCAACATCCCTTGAAGTCAGTGACTATTCTTGACTCAGTTTTACAAACATAAAAACTAATTTGCCCAAGCCACAGACATGTTCCCTATCCAGCATTCTTGATACACCTGAAACATCCACGAACTTCAGTGGGGTTTTGAATATTCAAAGAATGAAGAACTGGGCCTACAGCCAGGATTAAAACTCAGATGTTCCTGGCTCACAGTCTCATAACTAGTCTAGGTAACGCACTATGTTTGATTAATTAAGAAGTAATGCTATGTTATATATAATCCAGTTGCTCACTTCACCTCATCTAATCAATATTCACTTTCGTTGTTCACCAGATGTTTAGAAAAAGGTGGTCAGCAGTGTAAGGAGAAAAAGCAGAAATACCGCAAAAGCACTGTATTTTCAGTTTGTTTCTTCAGCTAGAAGGGACAATATTCTAGTCCAGGAGTGAAGATATAGAGTAATGTGTTTAAATAATGTGTTTGAAGCATATGAGGAAGAGGGATTTGCTCCCACAAAAGCTCATGTGATAAATAAATAGTCTTTAGGTGCCACAGGACTCCTTGTTTGTTTAAATAATGTTTTTCCTTGGAGTAGCACACTGACACCATCCCGGTATTTCAAAAGAAACAATGAATCTCTGACCTTCACTTGCTTTACTTTCCTTTTACACCCTCCCCCCCAAATAAAACCCAAAGAAATAAACAAGCCACCCCCTTCATGAGAACATGATGCAACCATATCTTAACATTTCCTGGATTTTAACTGAGTATTACTAACACAAATTAGTTAAACATTTGTTTTCTATACTTAGTACAAAATCTGACAGAATAATAGAAACATGTACATTTTAAGGCACATAAATGACACTTAGAAAACACTTTTATAAAGTAACAATTACAGCAATACCTTTGCATTATACCTGAAATCCACTTGTTTTAAAACAATATACAGCTTAATAGAAAACAGGAGCAGTTTGGACACTTTGTTTTGGTAGCCAAATATACACAAAGGGGGAAAACAAAACACAGTCAAGCCCACTATGATGGAGGAGGATGCAGACATAACTGGACTTTATGCGATGTGCAATACCATACAAATTGTCTCTGCAGCTCACCAGCTGACTCAGCCAGAAATAAGCTAGCCTGCAGAAGTCAGTGTTTTTCTTTTACATAGGAGTTACTGGTAAGTCATGGAGAGGATCAAATAAGTTATGCTGCTTCCACGGACAACAAAGTTGGTGCCTTTCAAAAATGTTTTCATTTATATGCATCTGCAGAGTAATTCTGATCAAAAACATTTCCCTCACTCAGAGAGAGAGAGAGAGAGAGAGAGAGCAATCTGGCTACGAAGTATGTGCCCTCTAGGAAAGAATGAGTGACTCTGAAATGGTCAAAAACAAACAAACAACCCTGATTAGACCTGATGCAACCCCCTTCTAGCATTCACAAAACAAGCTCTGCGTTGGTTAATGCACCAAGCTGTCCAGTTTAATTTAGGAATTGGGTGAGTTGGCCTGAACACAAAACCGGAAAGAATACAATTCCAACATTTGGGACGTTACTCTGGAACCTTCACTCAGATGTGCAGCGAATGGGAGCTACTTGGTAATCAAAGGTTACATGTCTGAATAAGGACTGCATGATCAGGCCAAGTACTATAAGGACAATACTGGCAATTTCAGTCCACTATGTTCTTTCTTTAACTTAGCTTTGAGTTACTAACTGGACTTGTTTCTCTCTGGCTGGGTTGTTGTTCTTGCCCATGGTGGGCTCCCTGCTTTGACTCTAAATCCAAGGAGAGCACCCAGCTTGAACAGAATAAGGGCCCTGCCAGAAAATGACTGAACTTAGTAAACCGTCCTACAGAAGCTCATTATTTTCCTGATCCTTTTCTTGATCCTCTGTGGTCATTCAATGGATTTTTTTACCCTATCAGTCAAAGAGCCTAGTTTTTTGTTTGTTAAAAAAACAGCAACAAAAAGCCAACTAATTATTTGAGAGCTAATGTTCCATTTACATTCCCATGGTCGCCTTCAGTCAACTGATAGGATCTTGCTGTGCTTTTAGGGACTCACTGAAATGTTACTCAGTAGATGCAAGTGTTTTCACTGATGTCAGTGGGTTATGGATCAGACAGGACAGCACACAAGCACATGCTATACTCTTTGTCAGAAACAGACCTATTTATGTGACAGGACAGGACCCATGCTCATGTTAGAAAACCATGGGGACTCCACTGAGCTGGTGACCCTGATACGGATTCCAAACAAGTCACATAGTGAAATACTTCCACGCTTTTTTTAGACATATTTTAGACATAATTTTGACAGTAATGAAACTGGAGCAGTTAAGTAAAGCACGAGGAATGCTTTTAGAGACAAAATACAGTAATGAGTTATGTCAATTGTATTATCTGTCTTGAGAATTCCTGATTGGGGAAAAGGCCTGATGGAGGATCCTCATACTGAGAAGATTAAATAAAAGCATAAAATTGAAAAAAAAAAGAGTATTTAAATATATGCATAATCTGTTATATTTTCAGAAGGGTGCTAGTTAAAGGAGCTATGTTAAGGCGTTAAATAGGAGTTCTTTTCAGGGCAAACAGGACTTTCAAACATTTGGCAATTCTTGAGATTCAGGAAAAAGGCCCAAAAGAAAAGGCACTATCATAATATTACATACAAGAACTAAGGAAATGCACTTAGCCTTGGAACTATGCTGGAGTTTAAATGGTAACTTTCTAGAAGTCCACGCAAGATACACTGCATGCTATAGTGTCCATATACTGCTGTGATGGGTATTTCAGTAACACAGACATACAGGACACTGTTCAACATTTTAGGCTGTGAGTAGCTTTAATAGCAACTGGTGTCAAATACAGATCCCGGTCAAATGACTCAAAAACACCACAAATGGAGAAATGGAGCAGTTTCCATTAATTGGTGGTGTTAAACATTGATTTAGCATCATCATTTTGCATGTTGTTTTACAGAGGTTAAAGAAGACACTGTCCTTGCCCCAAAGATCTTACAGGACCCAACCCTGCACAGCAGTGTTCAAGGAGGTTAAATGTTCCCCACGTAGTGCCACTGACTGTGTGTATTTAGACCTGGTCCACATAAGTTTTGCAGGATCTGGTCCACAAATATAAGACTGGAATCCTTTTAAAGACTAACAAATTTATCTATCATGTGAGCTTTTGTGGGGAAAAAAATCCTACTTTGTCAGATGGTCTGAAGATGGGGATACTGAAGAGAATAGCAATGTGTCTGTGCACAAGTGGACATACTGACTATGTCTACACTAGCCAATTAGTCTGTATATAAACCAGGCTTTGCCTAGTTCAAACTAAGAAATTTCTTAGTTCAAACTAAGCAAACATAGTCTGAACTAATAGATTTGACTGCAACGTAGACACAGACTATGGCTTAATTTGAACTAAAAAAGTTTGAACTAAGCCATTAGCTCGAACTGGCCATGCTTCTAGTTCAAACTAACTTTTTAGCTCGAATTAGGCAGTGTGGCTAGCTTGAACTAAAAAGCCGCAGTTAGTTTGAACTAACTGGGAACTGCTTAGTTCTTTCTGATTAAGGAAGTCTGAACTAAGCTTTGTGATGCAGACATAGCCATTATGTCTTGTGATCCAACCAAGACTTCTATAACTGTGGTTTTCAAACCATGGAGACCCTCAGGTACTGTGTCACAGTGTCCCCTCCTGCTGCCACCAAAAGGCTGGAACATATTGCTGAAAGATTCCAAATGGGATAGCCGTGTTAGTCTTTAAAAGTGCCACAGGACTCCTTGTTTGTTTTGCTGAAAGATGTAATTGCTGGGTTGTGGGTAGAAATGATTTTTTTCAACTGGGTCTTGGGGAGAAAAGTTTGAAAACCACGGTTGTATAGGACTGCTGCAGAGATAAACCATCCATAAAGGAGAAAATTAGAAATTCTGAATGATAGTAAACAAAAGTCCTTTCCACTGCCTTTCTACGCAACGCCAAAATTTGAGCCTGCCTCTGAACTGAGCTTAGTATTGTCATGTCATCAGAGATAGTGACAATTTTCAGAAGTGCTGCTAGTCCAGTGTTTCAGGAGACAGAATCAATGTCAACCTGTGAACTGACCAAAAAACACCAGAGTTAAGGGAGATAAAATCATGTGCAGTTGAATGATGTAGAGGAGGTAAGAAATGAATGAACTACCTTCATTAACTCTTGTGGCATAGTTTAGGACAGTGGTTCTCACCCTTTTGTGGGTTGCAACACATTTATGGCTGTGTTGTGACACAGTAATGTGTCCTGACATAGGGTTGAGAACCACTGGTTTAGGACACCTAAGGGCAAATCATACTTTACACAGGACCTGAAGTAAAGGAAAAAACATTAAAACTGTGATTAGGTTGGGGGGGGGGGGTTGATTGTTTGTTTGTTTTTTCAGGAAACAATTTAGAAATAAAACAGCAAATTCTAATTTTACCTCACTGGTGAGGAATACATAACCACAGAAAGGCTAGCTTTAAACAGCATGAGAAGCTGAGAAAGTCAATAGCTAAACAAAAGTAATCAACCTTATGAATCAGTGGAAGAGAGAGAATATTTCATGACTCTGCCTCTGCAAATGTGGGTAGTGGCCAGAGGCTGAGCTGAAGTGGACAGATGAAGCGTCAGATATGAATGTTGGATCTGGGAAATTGGTTAGAATGGTAAAAAAGCTGTGTAGTCAAATAGTGAGCGCCTCTGACTGAGGAGCTCAGTGTATTTTATACACACAAATTCATTAAGCTTAACAACTTCCAAGTGAGGAAGGCAAGCATTAATCCTCTTCTATAGATGAAGAAAATGAGGTACAAAAGATGAGTTTTGAAGTGACTACTGATTTTTGGGTGACCAACTGGAGGCTACTTACGGAGCATCCAGGAAGTGCTGAGCATGTACCCACCATCTGAAAACTAGGCATTTTAAAGGTGTTTCAAGTTAGGCATACAAAAATCACTAGCGATGCTGGAAGATCTTGGCCAGAGAGAGTAAGTGTCAAATACACTGTGGAAGACTGGAAACAGAACTTAAACATCCTGACTTCTCGGCCTGAGTCTTTATAGAGCTTCCTTTCTCTGCAAAAATCTTCGCAGAGAAATACGACTGATACAAATTCAGCAACACATGTGTAGGGAAAAAATAAAGCCCTTGCACTGTGAAAATGCACATGCATCATCTCTGAGCCTTGGTATCTTCTTCACTTGTAATTTTTTACCAGTCTTGAAGAAGGAAAGTTTCTTGGAGTCACACAGTCTCTCGCAGGCATCAATTACTTTTTTGAGCCAATAGACGGCAGTTGTTGGAAGAGTTCTTTTAAACTCAAATTACGGTTTGCAAGGTTCATGGAGTTTCTGCAGTTCCAAGAGCCACTACTGAAGGTCAGAAACTTTCTTTATATTTGGCAGCTCAGCAGGAGGCAAACAAAAAACTCCAGGGCAGTGGATCCATTTGCTTAGGGTCAGTTTCATTCCAAGGTTTTAGCAGTTTCAAGGAGCTGTTAGTGAGGGTCAGAAGTTACCATTATATTCACCAGCTTGGCAAGAGGTAATCAAAAACCTCAGGAAGGCAGAGCAGTTTATGCAGCTTCAGTGGTTGCAAAGAGCCACTAGTGAGGATCAGCAGCTTGTGGTGACCCACCTGGGCTCTCCTGAGTTAAAGCGGTCAAGTCAGCAAGCCAAGAAGCACAAGTGAAGCTGAACTCTCGATTAACTGATGCAGGAATACCAACAAAGCTAAATGCATGACTGGCATACAGCTACCAGGAATAGTGTATTTCCTAAAGAAAAAGGTGAACTGAAGGAGGTATAGCTACATTTATAGTTCTGGAGAAGAGGCATGGTGACACTGGCCCCTGTTCTTGGCTTCTGTTTAAATTGTTTTATTGTAAGTATAGCAATGTACTGAAATGTGTACAGACTACAACTGCACACTAAATGTTAGAAACAGAAACATTCACACTAAATGTTAGAGACTGAAACGCTTGCACTAAATGTTAGCGAATCTGCTTGCAGCCAAATCTTTTCGATGCTTACAAAATCTCAGGAGTATTTTTGTTTTGTGCATGTTTAAGAACTGTTTGAAGTTCTTGTTTTGACATAAACTTACCATATTGTTAATAGTATAATCAGTGCACTGAATATTGTGAATAATATTACAAGAGCCCATCCTGTTTGAGTGAGAAAAGAAATAGCACTTCAGTGGGTAAAAAGGACCAGTACTGATCTTCATAAGGGATGTATGTGACTATACCTTCAGAAGGAGGCAGTGGAGCAATGACATACTTGCAGTTAGGACAATCTGCCAACATGTAAGCATGATACTCAGACTATTAGACTATGTCCACAAGTACAGGATTAATTCGATTTAAGTTAAATCGAAATAAGCTAATTTGAAATAAAACCACTAAACCGATTTAACTTAAATCGAATTAAGCAAAAACACCAAATTGACATAGCAAGTCCGGACATAGGACTTGCTATTTTGATTCAGGAGGGGGGCACCATGGGAGGTGTGGCAACATGGCCCCCTCGCTGGGCCATGCCCCCACCCAATATATAGAAAAAGGAAGGCACCATGGGAAGGAGAAGGGCAAAAGTGTTAAATCAAAATGATGGTTATTTCAAAATAACACGTGCGAACAGTGTTATTTTGTAACAACTGTTTCGACTTAATGGCTATTTCGATTTCTTCATAGGTTTTGCTATTTCGAAATAAGGTGCGTTGTTTCAAAATGATGGGACTCGTCATTTCAAAATAACGAAACGTCGTTCGGACATGACTTTTTTAAAATCGAAACAATGGTCGTTGTTTTGATTTAAAAGCAACGTGTGGACATAGCCTTACAGAATTATCAGGGAAGTTCCAGCACACAGCAAGATAAAAACAATCTGCATATTAACTGTGAAGTATTAATGTGATCTTATTTCCAAATTCAGTTCATACAAAAAGTTTAGAAAATTACCATGAGCTTTAACAGGAACAGGACTGAAGACATCAAGAATGCCTCTGAGAAAATAAAAATTCCATTTTCCCCTAGACTAGTTGCTCATTTTTATTTCTTATTCTAGTTAGTTACTGATGCTTGTAAATCTGACACTTAAGGATCATGGTACCTCTGCTGTCCTTGTTGTTCTTTTAGACTTGACTGGTTCCATATATGCAACATGTTCTGTACAGTAAAGATAAATGCAGATTCCCTGTCCCAAAGAACTTACTATGTTCGGTAAGTTAGGAAATAAATAATAGAAGGAGGTGGCAACTCAGGGAGCTGTAGGAAAAAGAAATGACAAGGAAGAGGATGATATAAATATGCAATCCTTGGGGAAATTAATGAACATATCCAGATGACCAAATCTGTTCATGTCATGGATTCTACAGCTGCTTTCTTTTGTATTGATACCCGATAGTGCTGTAAGAAATATTCCTATAAAAAGCAAAGGTTGTATCCCTTTGCCCAGCAGCCATTATCCAAAGCATACATTCTTCAAATGTGTCTGGTACCCACATTTTCAATGTTTCAGTTTCAAGCTATATGGGCATCTGTCCAGTCTGCCATTCTAGGAGTGAGTTATTTAGTTTTCCTCTCCACTGAAGGTGCCCTGTAGAGCATTCATCCTTCAGGTTACAGAAATAAGAGCTATCACAGAGGGATCCTATGGATCTCTAGAACAGTAGCTGAGGCAGTCCTGGGCCAGCAGTCTTGGTACAGGCTTAGAGAACTTTAGTGTTGGGGGTCACATGCTCTTTTCAGAGCTTTTTTTTCAGACCTTAGCTTCTGTTCAACATCTTGTCGCTGCCAGTCCTTTCTGCATTTCAGGCAGAGCCGGTTGCCTTTTTGCAAACAAAAATATGTATTTAAATTTCATTTCGCTTTAAATGTTCAGTAGTCTAAAAATGCATGTATTCCTTGTGCTCCCTCTGCACCTTCCCACCACATCTGCAGCTGTATTTAATATAGCAAAACATCTAATAGCTGCCATTACTGTACTGAGGCTTTTCTCTCTGAGCATCCAAAGGTGGGTGCCTAGTCTTAGGCAGCTAAATCTACATTTATGCTCAGAGTCTGCAAAGACTTACATGTGTTCCTAACTTCTTACACTGTGTTACTGATTCAGGACAGCATCCCTGTTCAGCAAAGCATGTAAGGGTGTGATAGCCCCTGTGAAGTCAGTGGCACTTGGACACTGTTTTGCAGGATCATGGTCTAAGCCCTGATCTAGAGTGAGAGAGAAGCTCAACATAATGCTGTTTACCATGACCTTCTACAGTGTCAGTCTCCACTGTCAGAGCAGTAAGTTCAAATTAAATGGTGCTATAATTGGACATGATAACACCACCTGTGCATGTGGTGTAGCACTGAGGTTGAAATCTACAATTCAAATGTAGGTCTTGGTATCTGGAGGGTAGCTCTAATCTTGCTTTTCCTACCTTTCCAGTCTGCTTCACCATAGCAAAAGAGCTCCTGCCCTGTCTGTGGTCCTGGAAACCTTTCAATTAATTCCTCTCTCTGCATGCAGCACTGTGCCTTTCTGTTGTGCCTGCAGCAGGGAAACCCCAAGGAAAGCTTTTCCTGGTTTTTTCTTTCTTTAGAGAAGAGGGGTGGGGGAGTGAGGAGAGGATAACTGCCTCCCCACAAGCCTCTGTGCCTACTACTCATAGTGCAATGTGTTTCAGGAAGTAATTGAGCTATGGGGACAAGAGACTCCAGCAAGGAATTTGCTTGGTGATCACTCACATTCGCTTTCTGTAATTCAACAGCCTAAAATCAAATTGCAATCTCGTCCCCAGTGTAGACAAGCCCAAGGAGCTGTCCCCTTTTGTGCATAAAGCTAAGTACATTGGCAGAAGTTTCCAAGACAGGGATCTTGAGGCTTGAATTAAAAGTGGCCTAAGTTTCAGAGATGCTAAAGTCACTGACTTCAGTAGCCAGTGCTCAACACCATTAAGGCTCAAGCACTTATGTGTTGAAATAAAGATTTAAGAGCATAAATTAAAGATGCACTCAAGTTTAATAAAAATACTGGTATTTTACTGTTAACTTTCCTCCTGAATTTTTACAATTGTTGGAAATAAAGGCCATGCCAATGAGCCATAGGCAATGCTTAGAACTATCATTTTCTGAAAGCCAAAAGAGCAGTCAAAATAATCTAAAAATCCCAGGACCATAGAATGTAAGCAGACCACCATTAAATATACACCAATTAATTGCTTGCTTTCTCCTCTCACCTTGCTCAGTGTCTTATGATTCTGTGTTGTGGAAAGGCAAATTTTCCTTGACTGTGTAAAAATTATAGAAATGTAAGGCTGGAAGGCACCATAGGAGGCCATTTAGTCCATCTCTCCCTGTGCTGAGACAGGGCCAAGTATAAGTAGACCTTCCCCAACAGGTGTTTAGCTCACCTGTTCTTAAAAATTTCCAATCACAGGGACTCCACAATCTCCTGTGGAAGCCTATTCCAACACTTATCTATCCTTATAGTGAGAAAGTTTCTTCCTAATACCTAAACTAACTCTCTTGCTCCAGAACAAGCCCATTACTTTTTGTCTGACCTTATGTGGACATGGAGGATAACTGATTAATTTTTTCTAAGAGCCCGTAACATATCTGAAGACCATTAGGTATATACTCAGTCTTTTTTTTCCCCTCAAGACTAAACATGCCCAGTTTTCTTAATCCTGCCCCATAACTTATCTCATGGGTTTTGAAACCTTTTGCCATTTTTGTTGTTCTCCTCTGGATTCTCTCCAATTTGCTTTTTACCTTCCTCTGCAGCAGTGGTTCCCAACCTGTGATTTGTGGACCACTTGTGGTCTCTGAGGTTACTGCAGGTAGTCCATGGGTGCGTGGGGGAGATAGTTACTGCAGGTAAATGTACTGTGATGAGTGCAATATGTTTGTGAGTGAGCATAAGAAATTATTAGAAATAGCTGCATTTTTAATCCCCTTCAATATACAAGTTTGACTCCTGTCAGCCATAGGCTATGTTAAAAATATTTAAAATGGTTTGACTACACAGTGGTCCACAAAGACTTTCGATGACAATGTAGTGGTCCACATGAAGGGAAATGTTGGAGCCACTGCTCTGCAGCATGGGGTATAAGTCACTTGCTGGTGGAGTCTCTGTACCTTGAAGTCTTTAAACCATTCTTTGAGAACTTCATGAGTCAGTTATAGGTTAGGGGTATATTACAGAAGTGGGTGGGTGATGTTCTGTGGCCTGCATTGTACAGGAGATCAGACTAGATGATCAGAATGGTCCCTTCTGACCTTAAAGTTCATGAGTCTGTGAGATATCTTTCCTAAAATGTGGTGCCCAGAGCTGGACACAGCACTCCAGCTGAGGCCTCACCAGCACCAAGTAGAGCAGACCAATTATCTCTTACATACAACACTCCAGTTAACACACCCCAGAAAATTAGCAATCTTGTAACTGCATCACCCTGTTGACTCATATTTAACTTTTGATCCAATATAACCCTCAGATTCTTTCCTACAGCACTACCACGTAGTCAATTGTGCATTTGATTTTTCCCCTCTTAAGTACTGTACTTTGCACTTATCTGAATTTCATCTTGTTAATTTTAGACCAATTCTCCAATGTATAAGGGTCCTTTTGCATTCTAACTGTTCTCCAAAGTGCTTGAATCTTCTAGCTTGGTTCCAAATTTAGCTGCGAATTTTATATAGCACAAGCTGTGAAAGCCAAAATGCCTCATTGCTATACAAATACTGCTACTCATACTGTATCCACTCAGCGTATCTCACCTGTTAGAAGAACTGTCCTGTGCAGTGTGTCTGAAGTTTGAGCCAGTGGATGGGAGAGCATCCTGAAATGTCTGTTCTTCTTGTGATGTTAGAGATATGCCAACGAAAGTTTCATCTAAAGTATCTTCTCGGCCTAAAGGTCCCAAAAGATCTGTTAAAAAATAATGAAGTTGTGATATTAGACTTGATTCTTCACAAAGAACAAGCACACAGCTGATTTGCCTCAATTGCTCTCATAATAAACAATTAGGGTTTCTTTAAAATTTTCAGGTAACACACAGGACAGAATGTTCGCTCTTTATCAGCTTGATTTGCAATGCACAGGGGAGACCACACAGGCATTATCCACTGTGATAGTTTTCATTCATCCCCGAGATGCTCTCAGCAACCCATATGATATTCACCCTTAATTGTCCTCTGGAAAACATTTTTTTAAGTACCTACCTGCCAACACTGGCAACACCCAAAGAGTTTACAGCACAATTGGCAAAGAGACATGCTGACAAGTTCCAAAGGGGTAGCCATGTTAGCCTAGTTCAGCAAAACAAACAAGGAGTCCTGTGGCACTTTTAAAGACTAACAAATTTATTTATTACATGAGCTTTCGTGGGAGAAAATCAAAGCATCTGACAAAGTGGGAATTTCTGCCACGAAAGCTCATGCGATAAATAATTTGTTGGTTTTTAAAAGTGCCACAGGACTCCTTATTTGTTTTAAAGAGACATGGTACACTCTAAATTCAGGAATCAACAGCCTAACTGGCTGAAAAAGATTATGTTCCAACAAAGTGATTATTTCACTACAGCTACACTGATCAACATACATTAACTGTGTAATAGTTCTTTACATCTTTAAAAGAAATTAAAACTTAGCCATAAAATATTTCCCTACCATTTTTGTTTCACTTAATTTCAGTTTACAAGAGAGACAAAGCTGACTTCAGGACCCTCACAGCAGACTGTCTCATCTTTGAGCATATCAAAAGCCTATGTTTGATATGTGCTGAAATTTGAGAGACAATGATTTAAAAAGTATCCAAATCATCTAAAAAGATGTAGAAAACCAGCATACTGGAGGTCTGACTTTTAAAAAAAGACAACACAATCAAACCCTAGGCTAGCTGAGTATGGATTAAGGAAAAATCCTGTTACAGATAAAGACTTTAAAAGGTTTTTCTCAAAATCATAAGACCTTTTTGCTTTTTTCTTTAAATCCTGTTTTTTCCCCTTGTTCTCTACCTCCCTGAGTCCCGTATTACCTAAGCTACACAATACCCATGGTAACATCCTGGGCAGTGGAAAGAATACAACTCTACTGCAAGAGTTACCATACTGTTGTATTTTACATTTTGGCCAGAGACCCAGAAGTGCTCACCAGCTTAGGAGGGCAAAGCTACTTGTGATCTTTCATTTCTAAAGGGCTAACTCGCCAAGATTATTGTGGACCATTATTACTTTTCATGCTGTGTGTGTGTTAGATGAAAATGTATTGAGTGAGACAAACAAGAGAAAACTAACTCACAGTGCCAAGAACTAGCCTGCACTGGCTGCAGAGCCTTCCCAGATCTACACACATGGAATTATAGAGGCAGAGACCCATTAAAAGGAGTTAGTTTAGTAAGGGGCCCCATGCCTTGATGGATGCGCACAACAGTTCCTAGACTGAATCTGTTAAAGGTGATAAGTTGATCCCACTCTAATGGTAAATCTATACCAACAGTGGCAAAATCACCACCGTCAGTGTGATCTTCCACTGAGTGGCCAGTGTAGATGTGCCCAATTGACCTGTAAATCACCATAGCAACTCCAGCCCCAGAACTGAAGTTGCGGTAAGCCAACTGGAAGGCATTTCTGGTCAGCGTAGCGAAGAGCACTGTGACCTCTTAGTAAGTCGTCAGGAGATACGCACAATATTTTATGTATCTTGTGTATCTCCCTTTGACTGCCATTAAAAAGCACGACAAGTATAGACTAGGGCTCAGCTTCTGTCCCTCTATCTTGAATAAAAACTAGGGCTCAGATTCTGGCCCTCTATCTTGAATAAAAACTCCAAAGAGAAACAGTGACAGAGGAAGAGTGAGAGGCCATCTCTGGAGGCAACACAGTATATGCGGAAAATTAAAATTACTGGTAAATAAACGAGAATTTCTTCTTCCTAAATCTGTCTCCAGAGATGTGTGTTCTTCTAAACTAACAAGTAGTACACACTTAACTTTATTGCTCAGCTCTTTCTTTCTCTTAACAACAAAGGGGATGCAGAAACTATTTTTTTAAAGTGTGTAGAGAACTCCAAGCAGCAGCCTAAGCAAACATCAATCATAGGAATTTTGCTTGGGCAAGTCCGTCATAACTTTGGTGGAATAAGCTACAAAACACTTTGGTACTGAACTGTATTTAGCTGTTTTCAAAGCACTGTCTTATTCATTTTAAAAGTATTTGACCTGAAAGTGATTCTCTTTTTCAGCTTTTAAGTAGAGATGATCTACCAACTATTAGCTCTTACAATGTAAAACATGAGAGTTAGATTCAAAGAGTACTCTAAATTGGTTTAATTCATGCCTTGTTAGGCCATGTTGTAATGCAGAAGTGATATCTATTAAGTACAGCTAAATATCTCAGGGGTGTGAAAAATCTGCACCCCTGAGAGATGTGGCTAGAGTCTGTCAGGCACTGTCAACATTACTAGAAAGTTTTGTTGACACAAGTTAGTGAGGACCAAAAAGTGCTGTAATTACCCACACTTGTGCCTGTTCGAACAGCACTCATTGTATCACCAAATTGTGTCCACGGTTGGTACTCTGGCATTGGCAGTGAGAGCAGCTCTCCCACTGTACAACTCATCACCTTGTGCCTCTAGGAGTTGTGGAAAGGTGGAAAGAACCGTAGTGTATCATGGATGCAAGCTCAATATCCCATGGTGCAGTGCTATCCATCCCATTATTCCACTGCTTTCCAACTGTGTTCTGCAGCATTTTTCAATGGCCCCAGTTTCCTAAGTGCCCATCATCTCTTTCTAAAAGAATGGATCCTTAGCTGTTCTCCACTGTTCTTGTCAGCATTCTCACGACATCATGGCTTGTTGTGAGTATATCATGAGTTTCCAGCCGGAAACGGAATCCAAGGCACCTGACCTGCTGTGTGCCATGCAAACAAACAGCATCAGATTACTGTTTGGATTCATGGAGCATCTGCACAGGGTGCACCGCTGCTTTTGGGCATATGAAATAAATACTGAGGGGTGGCTTTGCATCATTATGGAGGTCTGGGGATGACGAATAATGGCTGCAGAACTTTCAGATGTGCAAAGACAACTTCACAGAATACTGTGCAGAGCTTGCCCCTGCCCTGTGGTGCAAGAACATCATCGACGTGATGTGATTAAGTTACAACACAGGTAGGTCACATGCAAGTTATAAATGTTAACTGTGTTGTGAGTAGGCCAGAGGACAATTGTGTTGTAACCAAGTTTGCTAACTTGGTTATTTTTGTAGTGTAAGCAGGTCTTGAGTTACACCATCTGGCACTCATTAAATGGGTGCCAGTAAGTCTAAGGGAATCTAACCGAGAGTAAGGCAATCTACTAACCACCAGTTTACAACTCACCTCTGAATTTGGCCTTGTCTACACTTACACTTCAAATTGAACTAATGATGATTAATTCAATTTAAAGTATTGCATGGCTTCACTGGCTTTCCTTAGTTTGAAATAAGGACCTCCCTCAATTCGGTATAAGACCAGGTCATTCTGAAATGACAAAACCTCCCTTAAATTTGAAACGATGGTTAAATCAAACTTATTAGTTTGATTTAACTCAGTGTAGCCGTGTTAATTCGAAGCAACATTAGTTCGAATTAACACTGTTTGCCCTTCTTTCTCCGAGGGTGCCTTCCTCTTTCTATATATTAGGTGGGGGCATGACCCTTCTGGGGGGCCATGTTGCCACACCTTCCATGGTGCCCGTCTCCTAAATTGAACTAGCAAGTCCTGTCCATGGACATGCTAGTTTGATTTGGGTTTCTAGTGTAGTCATATTAATTCGATTTAACTTCATTCAATTTAATCATTATTATTTCAATTTAATCAGTTTGATTTAAGTTAATTCGATTTAACAATCTAGGTGTAGACAAAACCATACATGCTGGCTCATGCTTAAGAATGCTAGCGAGTTCTGGTACATTCACATCTTGGCAACAATCTGAGTCAAAGCCAAGTGTGTCCAGAAGTTAGTTGTATCTGATGCATCTTCATTGCACTAAGTTGTATCCCTGCTGGTAGTATAGAGTAGAGGGTAGAGACTTGACTGGTCTATGCTACGTTTCTTACTCTAAAGGTGGTCCCTTCAGAACAAGCTTGAGGAACAGTAACAGGGCACCAAGGGAAAGCCTATACATGCTATCCCTTTTCTGTGGGCAACTACTGGCATGCATAATCACTAAATTAAAAAAAAAATTAAAAAATATGCAACAGAGTCTACTTACATGTAAGTTGTAGATATTATTTCATCAGGTGACACAAAAGTTGATCCCTACATCTTTTCTACTTTTAGAACAGACAAGCAATTTCTTAATACAAATGAACAAACAAAAACTACAAACAATGACAATGACCCAGAAGCCTTGCAAGAGGTGCAAGCGACTTCTTCCACTATAGGTGTAATGCCAGAAGGTAGAATGACCTTAGTATAGTTTGTAGGTGGTGAAGCCAAAGAAGACATGATGTGCCGTACAGTCCCAATGCTATTCCTGATAAATGGATCTAGTGCTGCAGTATAACAGGACATACATAGGAGAAGGCCAAGAACAGTTCAAAACCATAAGAATCAATTGCTAGAAGATCTTTGGAATGAAAAAATATATATCTTCATTATGGTTCCTTGGCTTACTGTTTCGTGTGGACACAGATTTACCTTTTAAGTATTGTAACCTTTTTCCTTAGACATTCCTTAAAAATTTATTTTCCCTGCATCTAATTTAAGTAATTGCGATCTAACTAAAAGGCACTAAGGGTATATCTACACCAGGGGCTTAAGTTGACTTAAGCAGAGCCCTGTCTACATTTAGAAATTATTAAGTTGACTTAAGGGCTTCCTTATGTCAACTTAATAACTCTCATTCTTTAAGTCAACTTAGGCATTAAGTCGACTTTATTAAGTTGACTTAATGCAATGTGGCCACCTAAGTCGACTTAAGAAGCCCTATGTAATAACATCTGCCTGCTTAAGTTGACTTAGTAAAGTTGACTTACGCAAACATTTTTTATTAGGACACTTTCTTAAGTCGACTTTAAGCAGACTTTATTAAGTTGACTTAACAAAGCTGTGTAGTGTAGACATAGCCTAACAGAACAGAGATGGGCTGAAGGGATGGTTCATATCTGGTTCAGGGTCAGGGTTAAACCAAGACGTGGTCTGGTGGCACTGGAAGGCTCACAAATTGTTCAGACAAAATTTCAGAACTAGATGATGAAAACCTTTCAAGATAATATGTAATCTTGGTTTCATCAGAACCACAAAATAGATGGTTACTAACCTTTTCCATAACTGTCATTCTCCGAGATGTGTTGCTTGCATCCATTCCAATTAGGTGTGTGCGCGCGCGCATCGTGCACAGCTGCCGGAAAGTTGTCCCTAGCTGTCCCCTCCCTGTCAGGGTCAGCAATAGAGCCCCCTAGAGTTGCGCCTCTACAATCCCCTTTCTATGGGCTTGCTGACCGTTACCGCCTCAGTTCCTTCTTGCCGACGTACCGACTGAGGGGTAGGTGGGCGGGTTTGGAGTGGATGCGAGCAACACATCTCAGAGAATGACAGTTACGGAAAAGGTTGGTAACCATCTTTCTCCTTCGAGTGCTTGCTCACATGCACTCTAATTAGGTGATTTCCAAGCAACTACTGGTGGAGGGACTCGGTGTTTTGTAGTACCACCGATTTCAACACTGCCTCACCCACAGCAGCGTCCTGTCTGGCGTAAGAGGTAATGGCATAGTGGACTGCAAAGGTATGTATGGATGACCAGGTTGCCGCCTTACATATTTCCTGGATAGGGATGTGGGCCAGGAAGGCCGTCGATGCTGCGTAAGCTCTTGTCGAATGAGCTGTTATCAGGGGGACTGGTTTCTTCACCAGCTCATAACATGTCCTGATGCAAGAGGTGATTCACTTAGATATAGTCTGAGAGGAAACAGGGGAGCCTTTCTTTCTGTTAGCCACCGAGACAAAGAGCCGAGTGGATTTCCTAAATGGCTTCATTCTTTCTATGTAACAAGCTAAAGTCCTCCTTACATCAAGCGAGTGGAGCGCCTGCTCTCTGTCTGAGGTGTGAGGTTATGGATAAAAAACTGGAAGATAAATGTCCTGGTTGCAGTGAAAAGCTGACACCACCTTTGGCAGGAAGGCTGGATGCGGGCAAAGGCGCACTTTATCCTTAAAAAACAATGCGTACAGTGATTCGGTCGTGAGGGCTTGTAACTCAGAGACCCTTCTGGCCAACGTAATTGCTACTAGAAAGGCCACCTTCCTGGATAAGTAGAGGTCTGAGCATGTAGCCAGCAGCTTGAAAGAGGCGCGTGTTAGTGCCCATAAAACCAAATTCAGATCCCATTGTGGGACTGGTCTAGATACCCGGGGAAACCTTCTACAAAGTCTCTTCATAAACCTGCGCACCACTGAGTGAAAGAAATGAGAGAGATTGCCTACGGGATTGTGGAAGGCTGAGATGGCCGCTAGGTGGACCTTGATAGTGGAGACGGATAAGCCTTCCCTTTTTAGGTAGAGCAGATAATCCAGTACGCGGGGAATCTGCACACGACATGGCTCGATCTGTGAGCGGTCACACCACACGGAGAAACGTCGCCATTTTGCCTAGTAAGTCAGTCTCGTAGATTGTTTCCTACCTTCCAACAGGATCTGTCTCACCTGGTCAGAGCAGCCTAACTCCTCCAGATTCAGCCACGGATTTTACATGCCGTTAGGTGCAGAGATTGTAAATTCGGATTTCGCAGGTGGCTCTGATCCTGAGTGAGGAGGTCCTCGTAGAGGGGAAGAATAAGGGGAGGTGCAGTTAGGAGATCCAGGAGGATTGGGAACCAAATCTGATGAGGCCATGCTAGGGTGATCAAGATCATCAATGCATTGTCTTTCTTCACTTTTGCTAGTACCTTGGAGATCAGTGGAAAGGCATACACCAGAGCCCTGCTCCAAGGTAGGTGGAATGCATCCGTCAGGGAGCCCCTGCTGATGCCTCAAAATGAACAGAAACTGTGGCACTTGGCATTGTTGTTGGTGGCAAAGAGGTCTATCTGGGGAGCCCCCCCCACCTGTGGAAGATAGAAAGTGCCACCTCCTGCTTGAGAGACCACTCGTGGGTGTTGATGATTCTGCTCAGGGAGTCTGCTAGGTGATTTTGAGACTCCGGGAGATAGGAAGCTTCCAGGTGGATATCCCTGGGTATACAGAACTCCCAGAAGGCTATCGCCTCTTGACAAAGGGGAATGGAGCGTGCTCCGCCTTGTCTGTTTACGTAGAACATCGTGGCTGTGTCGTCCGTTTTTAATACCATGTGTTTCCCACGAAGGTAATGTTCGAAGGCCTGGCATGCCAGTCTGACCGCCCTGAGTTCCCTCACATTGATGTGATCTAGCAAGGCTCGGGCAGTACAGGGGTCATTCCCTCTAGGTGAGCCCCCCATCCGATGTCTGATGCATCTGTCACCAATACTGTTGAAGGTAGGT
The DNA here is from genome assembly GCA_007922195.1 of Podocnemis expansa. Lineage (NCBI taxonomy): Eukaryota > Metazoa > Chordata > Testudines > Podocnemididae > Podocnemis > Podocnemis expansa. The sequence goes on along the minus strand of ML682004.1, from coordinate 11,218,017 downwards.
TGGTGGAAAAGGGGACCCCTGAACAGACAGTCCTTTGACTTAGCCACCACTGTAAGGAGTCCAGGACATGGGAGGGGACCGCAACAATGCGGTCCAAGGAGTGTCTGGAAGGATGGAAAACAGACCTGAGCCACATTTGAAAGGACCTTAGGCGAAGCCTGGCATGTTTGACTACTGGGGTGCATGCCGCAAAGTGTCCCAGCAGGCAAAGGCAAGTCCGAGCCATTGACATGGGGAAAGCAGATATGCTGTTGATTAAATTGGCCATATTGTGGAAGCGCTGGGAGGGTAGAGAGTCTGTTGCTGTGGCTGAGTCGAGGATGGCCCCAATGAATTCTATTCTTTGGGTTGGGACCAAGACTGACTTCTCTTTGTTTATGAGGAGGCCCAGGTTGTTGAGTACGCTTCTTATCAGTGCCAAGTGGGAGGTCACTTGCTCCCTGGATGAGCCTCTCACCAGCCAATCATCGAGATAGGGGAAAACGTGCACCATGTTTCGCCTGAGGAACTCTGCCATGACTGCCATGCACTTTGTGAAGACTCTTGGCGCTGTAGAAAGGCCAAAGGGGAGGACCGTGAATTGAAAGTGATTATCACCACCCTAAACCTCAAAAACTTCCTGTGTTCTAGGGTAATCGAAATATGGAGATAAGTGTCATGCAAATCGAGGGCAGCGTACCAATCTCCGTGGTCCAGGGAAGAAATAATAGATGTCAAAGACACCATACGAAACTTTAGCTTCTATATAAACCTATTAAGGCTTCTGAGGTCCAGGATTGGTCTGAGACCTCCTTTTGATTTTGGGATCAGGAAATAGTTCGAAGAAAACCCTTGACCCCTTCTCTGCACAGGGACTTCCTCTACCTCCCCCAGCTCTAGAAGATGGCATACTTCTGACATAAGGATTTGTTTGTGAGATTTGTCCCTGAAAAGGGACTGGGAGGGAGGGGGATGGGAGTGGGGGATCGAGAGGAATTGCATAGAGTATCCCTGTCTTATCATGCATAGTACCCATCTGTCAGAGGTTATCTGGGACCATGCACGATAGAAGCGGGACAAGCAGTTCTGGAATGTGAACACTGGTACACTGTCCTTGTAGGTGATCTTAAAAGCTTTGTTTAGGGCCCTGAGCCTGTTTCGATGAGCCTTGGGCTCTGCCCGATGGGGGGTATGACCTTCTTCTCCCAGAGCTTGGACGCTGAATAAACCTCGATCTTCTCCTCTGAGTCCTGCCTCTGATTATGGAATTGACGCGGCAGGGACTGAGGTCTGAAACGATGTCTCTGAGAACTCTGGGGGTGGGAGCCAAGGGATCTCAACGTGGCTCTGGAGTCCTTTAGGCTATGGAGCTTAGAATCCATCTGTTCCGAGAAGAGGGACGTCCCTTCAAACGGTAGGGCCTGCACAACTTCATACGGGAGACTGGATGCCAGGAGCTACGCCTCATAGAAATGCCTGAAGCCATAGCCCTGGCTGCTGCGTCAGCTGCATCTAATGCACCCTGGAGGGAGACTCTAACCACCGCCTTACCCTCTTCTATAATAGCTGTGAGTTCTTTGCTGAATTTATGGGCAAGAGCCCTTGAGAATTTCTCTAGGGAGCTCCAGGCATTGAAGGTGTACTGGCTCAGAATGGCCTGGTGATTAGCTACGCGGAGCTGTAAGCCGCCCATAGAGTATATCTTCCGATCATACAAGTCCAGTCTCCTTGCTTCTCTTGACTTAGGGGTTGGTGCTTGGGCACCCTGCCTCTCCTTGTCATTGGTAGCTGCTACCACCAGTGATCCAGGAGAGAGATGAGTGTATAGGAACTCATAACTCTTGGGTGGGACAAAGTATTTTCTCTCAACCCATTTCGGGGTGGCAGACACTGAGGCGGGGGACTGCCAGATGGCCCTCATGGACTTGTCAATAGTCTTAATCAGAGGCAGAGCCACCCTAGATGGGCCTGAGGGTGATAGGATGTCTACCATAGGATCAGAGGAATCCTCAGCAACCTCCAATACCTCTAAACCCAAGCTCTGAGCCGCCCTCTGAAGGAGGTCCTGGTAAGCCCTATTGTCTTCCACCGGGATTGCAGTAGCAGATCTGGCAACAGTTATCATGAGGTGGGGAGGGAGAGCCCATAGAGATAGCCTGATCCCTGAAGTCAGGTTCCGTCGATATGCTGCCCCTCAGCTCCATATCCCCAGCCTCTGTCTCTGAGTCCATGTCAGGCACAGCTCCTGTCGGGGCTTCAGGCTGAACCCGGTGCGTATGGCGTCCTGGTGAGTGCCCCGGTCTTGGAGCTGGACCTGTGGAAGTGTCCATCTGCTCACCCCCCACCAGCCCCTAATTAGGATATGCTGGGTAGCCTCCCCTGGTCTGATGACATGACCAAGGGGTCCAGAAGGGCCAGTTGGGCACCCAGGGCATTGGGAAAGGCTGAGACAAAAGCTCCCACTGCTGGGACACTGATCATGACCTAGAGGCTTGAGAGTGCCTGTAATCAACATCACTAGCAGAAGAGGAGTGGTGCCCAGGGGACCATTGGGCATCCACTTGGGCCAGCCTTGTAGCTCGGTGCCATGAGGAGGAGCAAGGTAATGGAGTGGGCTTGCCCTAGGAGCAGGTGGGAGCCAAGGCAGATGAAGCTTGCTGCACCATCGGAGGCAGTACCGTTGCCTCTATCAGGTCCCTTGCCACCTCGTGTCAGGGGCAGTGGGGGGGCTAAACATGTCCACCTCCTCCTCTACCCAATCTGTCATGCTCGGTGCCGGGCTCGCCTGGGAGCATGTCAGGGCGGGCCCTACCGCAGGTGCCACCGCTGACTGAGGCACTGTCGAGCTGCTCAAAGCAGCACGCGGCTTTCCACCACTTTTCTGGGCGCCGGCGATCTGCCGCGATCCACCCGGTGCCTTTTTTCTGGGCACCGGGGATTGGGATCTGTGCCTGTCTCCTAGCTTCAGCACCGAGGGCTTGCGGTGCTCCGAATCAAGCCCTGATTTGGCCCCTGAGCTGTCAGTGCTCGTTGTAGAATGGGGCTGAGTGGGTGTGGGAGCGGGAGCCGGCTCTGGTGTGCTGGAAGGAGGTTTTAATGCTGCCTCCATTAGCAGGAGTTTGATCCTCCTTACCCTTTCCTTCCTAGTGCGGGGACGGAAGGATTTACAAATCTGGCACCGTGCCGACAAATGCTCTTCGCCCAGACATGCGAGGCAAGTGTTATGAGGGTCGCTCCTGGGCATATGCTTGCGGCATACACTGCAGGCTTTAAAGCCAGGAGACTGAGGCATGCCCCAGCCCGAGGCGAGCTCGGGAGAAAAGAAACGTGCACTCAGGCACAGTGACAAGAATGGTACCAACTAAAAGAGAAAAACGTGAAATAAAGTAGAAGTTTAAGAAAAAGAAAACTACCTAGGGAGAGTCTCTAAGAGACCATTCCGCAGTTCCATCCTCCGACCGGCTGTCATTGCGGGAAGAAGGAACTGAGGCGGTAACGGTCGGCGCCCCATATAAAGGGGATTGTAGACATGCGACTCTAGGGGGCTCTGTTGCCAACCCTGTCAGGGAGGGGACAGTTAGGGACAACCTTCCAGAGGCTGTGCACGATGCGCACGCACACACACCTAATTGGAGTGCATGTGAGCAAGCACTCGAAGGAGAAAGGTCCATTCCAGATCTGGATTGTGGATTCTGATATTTGTTGAGTTTAGCTCTGGGGATTTGAATCTGAATGTCCACAAAATTTGAAATACTTCTGAAATGAGTTTCTGGCTTTGCCTCTTCTCTTTGAAAGAGTAAACGATTTCACTTTAAAAGTGTAATTTTTCATCTCAAATGCTGTGATATTAATGTATATGTTGCTAAATTTACAAAGATTACATTTGCCTGCATAATGGTTATGATTATACTAAATGAGATATACTCATGTTTTTCTTCTAGATCATGTCACTTCAACCTATGCACGATTATGCCTTCCTCCCACAGTTTGCTGGTAGTTGTGATTGCGACATCTAGCACCTGGCTGGAAGAGACAAATATATTTCTGTAGAATCCCATTGACAGGTTTTCATGTTATTCAGCCAAAAAGGCATTCTGAGAAGACTTGTAGGCTATAGTAATAAAACTCACGCGTCTTCCTGGGTGATATTACACATTATCACTTAAATGCACCTATGCTCTATTGGCTCTGTGCCAGCAAATTAAAAAAAAATCCATTCTCAAGTCTCCTCCACAGGACTTGCAGGGATAAAATACATCTTAAGACATGCAATCACATGGCAAAATGAAAACCTTCTTTTAATATTGTTTGCAAAATTGACAGATCTACTTAACAGAAGCCATTAAAATATTTACAAAGTAGCAGCTGCTCTTGTAAAAATACAGCTTTTTTGGCATGAAAAATAAACTAGTCGATAAGTGCAAGATAAGCCATTTGACTTCTTCTTTGTGTGCTCTGCATGGTATGCACAGCCAATTCTGTACAATCTGATGTTTACAGAGCAATCGTAACGTACGACCTCCTTAGGCAACAGGGACACAAGAAGCCTTTAAAATGCTGAAGCAAGCATTTAATCAGAACTCTTCATGCTGATCTTTGAAAAATTCAATAAGTTCAAAAAATGTAACTCCTTCTAAAGATAAAATATCAGTTTTTTGCTTCAGGAGTTGCAAATATATACCAATGAACTCCCAGTGAACCAGACAGACTTCAGCTACTGCTATTTAAGGGAGTAAATCATACATTTCTCAGAAAGAAACAATGCAAGCACAAGTACTTAGTCCACTTGAATGGTGGCATAATAGCTCAACTAGTCAAAACACATCCCCCTTTTTTTGGTACTTTTAACCAAAGTTTATTTTCACCTAGCCAGCTATCTTCATGTGAATTATACATTTATTTTACATGTTTATTTCATAGTGAAATCAAGACTTTACATATTTTCCTAAAAAGACGAAGGACACATTTACTTGCATGTAACTACCACAGAAGTGTGTGTAATACTGAGTGTGATCATGTATGTGTTACACAACTGTTCTGCCTTGATGCTATTGCAGTTCTGGTCTGAGACCATTTGAGAATATGCATAAAGTCAAATGATGATATGCTGGTCCATTGAAGTCAATTGGAGTTTTTTTCATCAACTTCAATGGAGCAAGGATTTTACTTTCTCTCTCTCTCTCTCTCTCTCTCTGTGTATGTGTGCGTGAGAGAGAGAAAGAGAGAGAATTTTCCTCCATTAATCTCACATATTTATAAGGTGCTCATCACCAGACCATCTCACGGCTAATTACTAAATTAAATTAAAAATACAATATAAACTAAAACCAAAGAGCATCTATTGGACGTATCAACAGCACAGAAATACCAGACCAAAGAGGAGAGCTATACAATGTCATCCAAACGTGTCAAGTTTCGGCTCTGATGGAGCAAATTCTGTAGGCAGAGATCTGCCATTGTTATGTCTTCCCTTCCAGGAACTTTGACGTCAATCGCATGATCGGTTTCCTGGCAATAAAAAGCCTGAATTTTCAGCTTTATGTCTGATAAGTTCTCTGAAGCATGTGATCACCTAATTATCTTGACCACAAGCAGATACATATCTGTATTTAGTGGTGACACATGCTATAAGCTATACTGTCATGTTATAACTTGAGCAACATAATATGGCTATCGTTTAGTAATTACAGCAGGAGATAGGCTTGCAGGACTCCTTATTTTTATACCTGACTCTTCTATCGACTAGACAATTTTTCTTATTCATAAATGGTATTTCTTTGGTGGAAAAGGTTAATCTGTAACTTGATGGGGTATAACTAGCAGGCTCATCAGAACATCAGAGAAAGACTATTTATTGAGCATGGGAGATAGAACAGTTTGGTCAAAGGCTGGAGCAGTAGTGGTGAAAGTGCACACCCTATAGCGTCTTAATGAAAGTATTCGTGGAAGACTGAACTATGCCATTCTGTTCAAGTTCTTATACCATGCTTGTCACCACTGTATCTGAGTCACAGCAGATTGCACACCTCTAGTAATTCTACCTTTCTTAGCCAAGAAACAGAATTGCTTTCAACACTGTGAGCCCTGTGACATAGCAGACGGGGCTGATCTTGTGTGTCGCAAATATACATTCTGATCCAGTTAAGTAATACATTTTTAGGAACATTATGCCTTCTTTTTGGCCCTTCCAAGTAAATGAACAAACTCACCGAACTCAAACTCCTGTGTTTTGTTTGCACAAAATGTCATGACCCTTGGGACTTCTATTCTTTTGTCTCAGCTTTACTGGAGCTGTGGGATGGCACTGGGAAGGAAAAATGGTTATTAACCTTTTGTGACTGTCGATCTTTGAGGTGTGTTGCACATGTACATTCCACTCTTGGTGTGCTTGTGCCCCGAGATATACTCACCAGAAAATTTTCCCCCAGGTACCTGTCAGGGTGGTTCAAGCATCCTTTGCTGCCACATACCGTTGGTGTTGATATAAAGGGCCCAGTTGACCTTTATTATCTTCCTATCAGAAACGCCAGTGTTGAGGAGTGGTTGGGTAGGTAGGTCGTGGAATGGAATGGACATATGCAACACGTCTTGAAGGACAACAGTTAGGAAAGGTTAGTAACTATGTTTTCTTCTTTGAGTGATTGCACATGTGCATTCCACTCCTGGTGGCTCTCAAGCATTAACACAGCTAAAGAGATCAGAGTTCAGGTACACACAGATTGTAGGACAGCTCAAGCAAATTTGGCATCATATCTAGAGTACTGGGCAACAGTGTAATGGGATGAGAAGGTGTGTACCAGTGACCAGGTTACTGCTTTGAAAATGTCCTGAACAGGGATTTGTGCTAGGACCTCCATTGAGCAGGCTTGTGATCTTGTGGAATAAGCATTCAGTTTGATTGGCAGTCAAATGAATCACAGAAAATTAGAATTGTTAGGGACTTCAGGAGATCATCTAGTCTAACCCCCTGCTCAAAGCAGGACCAATCCCAAATAGATCATCCCAGCCATTGCTTTGTCAAGTTGCACTTTAAAAACCTCTAAGGATGGCAATTTTATCATCTCCCTAGGTAACCCCTTCTAGTGCCTCACCACCCTCCTAGTGAAAAAGATTTTGCTAATATACAACCTAGATCTTCCCCATTTCCACATGGGACCAGTGCTCCTAGTTCTGTCATTGATTATTACTGAAAGCTGCCTAGTTCCATGCATCCCACTTTCAAGTAGTTAAAAGTTGCTATCAGATCCTCCTTCATTACACACCTCTACAGCCTAAGGGTGTGTTCACATAGCATTCTTATTTCGAAACAATGAGGTTTTTCGAAAAAAGAAATGCCATGGACACACGACGTACAGCCATTTCGAAACAAGCAAACTGCTTGTTTCGATATGGCAGCCGTTCTTCCGAAATGGCTTAAGCCACTTTTTTTTTTTTTTCGAAACGGTTGTTTCAAAACCAGTGGTTTCAAAACAACCCTGTGCGGACATGTTGGTTTGGAACAAAGTGTTCTGAAACAACATTTGACCTCGCTCCCAGGGTGCTAAGCACCCTGGGAGGAAGGACTGCCCCTCAGCATCCTGGCCAGGGAACCCTCAGCACCCTGGCTAGGGTGCTGAGGGGTGTCTGCTGGCCGGTGGAGGGGACTGCAGGCACCTGCAGGGTGCAGCACGAGGGAGCGCTGCACCCTGTGGGTGCCTGCAAAGGGCTGCAGGCGCCTGCAAAGGGCTGCAGGCACCTGCGGGGTGAAGCGCCTGGCTGTGCTGCACCCCGCGGGTGCCTGCACAGGGCTGCGGACACCCGTGAGGTGCAGCGCCTGGCTGTCCTGCACCCCGCAGGTGCCTGCACAGGGCTGTGGACACCCGCAGGTTGCAGCGCCTGGCTGCGCCGCACCCCACGGGTGCCTGCAGCCGTCTGCAGGCACCCGCCAGGTGAGGCTCAGTGGGGTGCCTCACCCCGGGGGCTTTAAAGCCCGGGCTGCCCCCAAACCTGGCGGCGGGGTCCTGGGCGCCCAGCTGGAGCCCG
>ML682004.1:11005386-11205016 GCA_007922195.1 Podocnemis expansa | reverse complement strand
AGGACCCTGCCGCCAGGTTTGGGGGCAGCCCGGGCTTTAAAGCCCCCAGGGTGAGGCGCCCCACTGCGCCTCACCTGGCGGGTGTCCGCAGCCCTCTGCAAGCACCCGCGGGGTGCAGTGCCCCTCTGTGCTGCACCCTGCGGGTGCCTGCAGTCCCCTCCCCCAAGCGAAATAGCATGTTCACACTGTGGACATGCTATTTCGCTCCCTTATTTCGAGGACACTGTTTTTGTCCTGCGAAATAAGGTGTTTCTAAATAAAGGGCTATTTCGAAACAGCTTGTTTCGAAACATCTTGTTTCGAAACAAGCCCTCTATATGTGAACATAGCCTAAGTAAATCTTCTTACCTCAGCCTCTCCTTGTAAGTCATATGCTCCAGCCCTCTAAATCATTTTAGTTATCCTCCACTGGACTCTTCACTATTTGTCCATATCCCTTCTGTAGTGAGGGACTCAAAATTGGGCACAATACTCCACATGAGTCTTCACTACTGCTGAATAGAGGGGAATAATCACTTCCCTGCATTTGCTGGCAATGCTCTTACTCATGCAGTTCAATATGTCATTAGTCTTCTTGGCAATAAGGGCACACTGTTAACTCATATTCAGCTTTTTATCCACGGTAAGCCCCAGATCTTTTTCTGCTAAACTGCTGCCTAGCAAGTCGATCCCCAGTCTTTACCAATGCATGGGATTCTTCTGTCCTAACTGCAGGACTCTGAATTGCCCTCGTTGAAACTTATCAGGCTTCTTTTGACCCAATCCTCTACTTTGTCTAGGTCACTCTGTTTCTCCACCCTGTCCTCTAGCATATCTATCATTCTGCCCAGTTTAATATCATTTGCAAACTTGACTGCTAGATCATAACAAGTATGAATACAGAAAATTATAGAAGGCAAAATTCTTTGTGAGGTGACTGGATGATGTTAGATTATGTCTATTGTAGCCATGAGGAGTTGGATGATCACTGAAATGATTTGGTTCTGTTCAGTAGAACACTATTGCTCATCTAATATCCAATCTAGACAGCTGTAGCTCACCCCTATTTGCACATGGTTTTGTGTAAATCACGCATAAGTAAATTGATTGATGGTTATGAAAATGTTAAATTACTTTTGATAGAAAATTTGGATGAGGGCATAAGTAATTCTCATCTTTAAAGAAGACACTACACAGCCAATGGTTCGGATGTGAGGGAAAGTGGTTCAGAGACTTTTCTTGGCAAAGGTGGTAGCAATTAAGAAAACCACCTTTGAGGAAAAGTGAAGTAAGGAGCACAATGTTAAAGGCTCAAACGGGGGCCCATTTAGAGAAGGGAGAACCGGCTCCCTTAATTGAGGATACAACTTTTCCCAGCCTTTAAGGAATTTGACTATCAGATCATTAGAAAAAAAACTAAACAGTTATCCACACAAGGGTGGAAAGCTGACATGCTGCTAGGTGAACCTCGGTAGAGGAAATTGATAAGCCCTTGTTCTGACAGTCAACACTGCAGTTATGTTTTTTCTCAACTGGAAGGTAGAAATTGCTTATCCCTGTTTTGTCAGGAAGCAATTCACCCAAGGGAATTTTGCATAGCCCATTCAGTTAACTTCGCACGGTCTTACCTTCCAGGGGTACAGACTGAGCTAAGAGACCACCTCTGAAGGTCATTTTTGAGTCACTACAACTGGTCTCTTTGCCCAGACGTAGCCAGATATATTTTCCAGCACGAGTAGATTTCCCAAATAGCTCTATTTGCAAACAAATCCAACAGAAAATGTTACCACTTCTGTTCTCTGCAAGGTCACAGTCTGGGTTCTATCACAGATGCCTTCCTTGCCCTGGACAGAAAATTTTAACTATATTTCCCCCACCCCACTACTACACAGAATGCTACTTAGAATCAAGCAGACCTACATCTGAATGATATTAATAGCCACAGCATTGCCCCACCAATAGTGGCTATCTACTCTAGTGGACATCTCAGTGACATCTCTGTTTCCACTTGCACCACACTTGGGTCTGATCTCCCAACACCACAGTCGGCTGCTCCTTCCAAACTTTCCTGCTGAGATAAAACACAGCTGTGGTACGGTCTGTAAGAACAAATAAGATGCAATGTATATACCCTTGTGTCGAGCCAAAACATAGGAGTGCTTAGACTACACTTTACTCGTAATCCGATGCCTAGCACACATCAGTGCTAGGGATTTCCAGGTGTCCACTTTTTATGCCTCTCCTTAGGCTCTGGGATGGTGAACAGTGCTGGGACTCAGGGATGACAGAACGCGCACTTCTTACTGACCTCGCAGCACTTGGTGGTGAGTTTGACTGATCTAGCTCAGATAGAAGTCTCAAAGCCTCCTCCATGAGTAGAAACTTTAGCCTGGCTTCACAATCTCCTTGTGTGAGGCTTAACGTCCATGCAAATTTGGCAAGGCTCTCCAGTCTGAGTGTCCCCACGGCACTTCAAGCAACATGAGTGTAAGTTGCTCATGAGCATGTTCTTATTGCAGGAAAACACTGGACCAAATGTATCCCTCAGTACCAGGAACTGAATAAAACCCCAGATGGGGTAAAAAGAACTCTAACTAACTAAGCACCTATAACAATAAACTATTTACAATAATATTTGCAAACACAGTCCACTGAGAGTACTTGCAAAAACAAGAAGTGCAGTTCCAGTGACTGTCATGGATTTTACTAAGGCCCTGAGAAGCTTGGGGCTGGCTGGGTCAGAAGTGGGCATTCAAGCTTTCTCAATGGGTATCACTGATGGAAAAATTTCCAGTGACTGCACACAGAGCGTGTGCACACCAAGAGTGGAATACACATGTGCAATCAGCCAAATAAGAAACACAGTTTCCTGGGGCTGATGAAAACAGGAAACACATTTGTAGAAAAATTAAGGGATAAGTTACAGCATCATGAATGATGGCCTGTAACAATGACTGCCAGCCTGGAGATTGATTGAGCAAATAAAATGGTCACCAGGCAAAGAACCTTAAGGGTTAAATTCTTTTTACTAAATACTTTGTCTTCAAAGAGCGGACATGCAGAGCTTGCAACAGTAGTTTCAGCTTCTAGGCAGGAGGAATCAATCTGAACGAAGGATTTATTTTAAAACAAGTTCTAAGGACTTGGAAAGGGAATAGCTAGACTGTTTGTTAAGCCTAATGAACTGCCTGAGGCACTAGAAAGCCCCTAGACCATAGAAGTTGGGTGATGAACTGCCACCATGAAGCAGAAGGGACTTGCACAGGATGCATAGTTAGCTGAGAACTGTGTGTGCCACAACTCTGTAGAGTCTAGAAACATGTAAGGAAATTTTCTGGACTACAGGCCTGAGAAGATGACTTGTTTTACTTGTCAGAGGGTCCAGGTACCCGTTCTGACTCATCAGAGGGTTCAGGTACTTGGAACAAAAGCTGAGAAATTGGATATGCACTGGAAAAGTGAAGCAATCCTGGACACCTTAGCAATCCTGTCTAAATACCAGAAAAAAGGACCACCACTGGAAAAAGAGAGCCTTCCAGGTCTACACTACTGCTTAATTCAATCTAATTTACATTGCTCAGGGGTGAGAAAAAGACATGCCCCCGAGTGATGCAGGTTATAACAACTTAAGCTCTACCCACATTGGTGTCACACTGGCAGGAGATGTTTTCTTGCTGACACAGCTTCTGCCTCTCACAGGGGTGGAGGAATTATGCTGACAGGAGAGTGCTCTCTCATTGGTATGCAGTGTCTTCACTAGACAAACTACACTGTCGCAGACACACTGATGCTTCAGTGTAGATCTGTCCTAAGTTCTGGGCTTCAGATGACTTGTTCTTCCTGCCAGATGGGCTTCTCTGCTCACTGACAGCTGGGACAGTTGGTATCCGCCTTGTCAGTGTAGGTGGACAACCACTATTCAGCTGCAACCCAGTTAGAACTGGCCTCTCTGATGACACTTCCCAGAATGCAAACCAGGTCTTTCTTGTGGATAGTAGCACAACAACTTACTCTAGGTATCTAATTTTGTCTTGCAATGGGACAATTAAACTCTGCTATTTTGGCCCCCCAAATCATGTGTCTTCAACACTAGCCATCGGAGATTGGTTAGTGAAATTGTTTAACAGACTAGACTCCTAAAATCACCACAAGAGGGAGACTTTGATGTGCAGCTGGATGCTTATTTAGTCTTTCCAAGTCCTGAGATTGATGAGTTCCAGTTCAGAAGAAATTCCTGAGTAAGTTCACAAATAGTCTATAACTCTGAACTAAGGCTAGTGTTCAACAGTTTGTTAATAGCTTTCTCTCTCTCAGAAGGAACTGCTACAGACCACTTAATTCTTAAGACAATAAACCATGGCAATTCTCTGCTCTTGGAGATGGGTCACTAACACTGCTCTGAACTGCATTTAAACTCTAGGTGCCAGAGAAACCAAAAGAGAGATTGCAATACTGGAGGTACAGGTTCCTAAAGAAAAGCTGCACGTATAGGTGATGCTGGGAGGCAATAAGGACATGCAGGCACACATCCTGTGTCTCCTTTTGATACGAAGAAATTCCCTGGGGCATTGGCTCTAATGTCTGCATAGATGGACTCTATGGTAAACATCTTGGTAGCAACCATATGAAGTTGATTTGTCTTAATTCAATCCGAAGCAGACCACTTCTTTAAAATGAAATAAAATAAGCAGACATCTCCTCCCCTCATATTACTGATTTGAACTGATGTTATAATTATTACTGGTGGCAAAAATCTTTGGGTCTGATGTCACGGCATCCCTGGCAAGGATGTCTTGTACTGGCTTTACTCTTTCCTTCCTTTGCTCTGCAGAACAGCAGGAGAGAGATGGACGGTTTTGGATAAAAAGGAAAACTGAAGAAAGACTGTGAAGAGTCTGCAACACTAATAAACCCTGCAATCACTACCTAGATATGATGAGCCTCCGTTGTTGCTGAAACTGAAGGAGGCAGCCTCTAATGCAAAGGGGTCCTGGAGGTAAAAAGACATTAAGAATCTTCATTGCCCTCCAACCTCTGTTGCTGGAGATGACCCTTTGACTCAGAGGGACACTTTCTTCTTCCCTTGCTTTATAGAAGAGACACATCGAAAGCTGGCTTTGAATCAGGAATGAGCCCTAATGCTACATTCTTTGCACTTCCTATGTGTCAGGGACAAGCAATTCAGGGTTTGATTAAGAGGATCAAGGCAACTGCTCCAGTAGGGGAGACCTATTAATTTTCACTTAGTGGACATTTCTCCCACTAATGAAGAGTTAAGCCGGAGAGCTCTGTGGGCTATACTAAAACTCAGTGGTAGACCCAGCTGATAGAGGATGGAATCTTGGTTTGCATTTTGCAGATACTAAGATACTCAGCAAGGTGGAATTTCTTCTTCACATCTTAAGTGGAAGCTATTGAGGATGGGGAAAAAGAAAAAAAAATCCTCTAAAATCTACTCCATTACAGCACAGTGTAGGGAAATAATGCCAGAACCTTTGAAAAACACTATTGGACTCTTCTAGTGGATCTTTGAGGTTGGCATTGCTTTCTTTAGGAAGGAAAGACTGAATTCCTGAAAAACCGGCTCCCAGCGGACAAACTTGAAGACTTTGTACCTACCTTAGATGCCCTACTAAAGGCTTGTCTACATGGGAAGTGACCAGAATTGCTCTTGCTGAACAAACTATTGCCAAATAGCTCTCTGGGTGGACACTATTCCAGAATAAAAAGGATTTAACTCCAGATAGTTGCTCGGCTTTGGGATGGTGCTCATTATTTAGGAAGTGATTTATTATTCAGGACTAGAAAGATCATGGAAGGAGATAATCCACAACAGCTGTTGCAGTCAATTTCCTCATATAGGCAAACCTTTCTGTCTGCAGAGAGAATGAAGCATGTATTTGGTGGTACCTAGGTGCTGTTACTTAACTTTTGGGGCACCAGTGGAAAGGAATGGTCTTATTGAATGTCTCCTCAAAGGTAGTACAATGTTCTTCAGATGGGGAGGCAGAATCAGCTTTAGCAATGTAGAGATATTTTGAAAAAGAACAGAGTCTTGCAAAGCAAACTGTTTGGAATACTTCCTTTTTGATGCTGTTTCCTGAAACACTACAGTGTGTCAAATCAATATTGCCTGAGGAGCAGTGGACAAGTGGTTGTCTAATGCTCAAGAGCCTGTCACACTTACTCATCAAAGAAACGTGTAAAGAAAGATTATCAGTAGGAGCTGATGGTGGAATATATTTAATCTTTGCTAGCAAGACAAATAAGGATTTAATAATAATGTCTCTATCTTTTATGCAGTTCTGGGCTTTGGCAAAGAGAGATGTTTTCTAGCTGGGCTCAGTGTTAAGGGGGAAGTTCTGGAAGGAGTGCTGAGACTGAACAACAGCCCCATCTTTTAACGAAGACCTTCTGAGAGTAAGTGTGGCTTTCCTCTTCCTAAGACACCTGCTACTCTTTATCTGGAAAAACTATAACTAAGAGTCTGAGGCAGAGTGGTGTTTGTGGCAAATGTTACTGTGAAGAGTGATGTAGAGAGGCATGTCAAAATCCAGGTTGGTTTATACTGCCTCACGTGCTACAACAAATGACGAATCTCTCTGCTTTCCTCCAAGCCTTTTCTGGTTTCTCTGCTCTTTTCAGCACCCCTCTGCATACAACAGGACTAACTAACAATGGAAAAACGAACATACCGATTTCCAGAGGGGTAGCCATGTCAGTCTGTGTACAGCAAAAACAAGAGTCCTGTGGCACCTCAAAGACTAACAAATTCCTTTGGGTTTAAGGTTTTGGGGGCTCCAACCCACTTTGTCAGATGCATTTGACGAAGTGGGCTGGAACCCACGAAAGCTTATGCCCAAAAAAATTTGTTAGTCTTCAAGGTGCCACAGGACTCGAATTGTTTTTGCTGAACATACAAATATTTCCAGAATGTGTAACTGCTACCAGCCCAGGCTCTGTGTTGTTCATTTGGGTGCAGGCAGAACTGGCTTGGCTCCTAGGTAATGCAAGGTCATTCAGACTGGTGTCCCCAAATCCCTGCCTTTTCACTGGCTGCTTAGTTCTGCTCAGGTGTGACTTGTGAAAATACCAATCAAGTAGAAACTGACCTGGTTTCCTTGGCAAATCACTATGTAAAAATGAGCAAAACAACAATAAATCCACCTACCTTACAGGATAGCGTGAAACTTAATTAAAACACATGTAGCACTATAAGATCTTTAGATAAAAGTTGTGCTGTATTTGCAAATAATAATTACTTTCAGTAACCATTATTAAAACAATCACCTCAGGTTGCCACAGACCATCATAATATATGCAAAGAGGCACCAGCAACATACAGTGGCAAAATTGCTGACAAACGTTGGCATTTGCCCTGCTTGACTGTAGCTTTTAAAGATACTTGAGGCTTGATGCTGCAAACTGCTTTGTGCCTTCAGTTCAGTTCTCTCATTGCTCAAATTTGGGGGGAATGATATTATGTATAGTCCCTTTGCCATCCATACTTTTAAAAATATTTGTTGTTATTACGAGAGGTCATACTCAAGGGCAGGACCCCACTGTAGTAGACATTACACAAACATGTAAGTGAGAGACAGCCCTAGCTTCAAAGAATTTATAGTCTTAATAGACAAGCCAGACAAGGGGGGTGGGGAGTGAGGACAGAGGCACAAAGATGTGAAGTGCCTTGTCCAAGCTCACACAGTACGTCAGTGGCACACAGGAATTAGGCCTTGGCTCTCGTGACATCACATCCAATACTATACCCACTAAACCATACTACAGCTCCTGTTGCCTTTCTTCCATTGCTTGTTTCCAGCCAGTGGTGGTAAGAACTGTTGATATGACATAACCACAGGCACTAACAGAATTCAAGACAGCAGACACTAGGGCTATGTCCACATTGCCCTGCAATGTTGAAAAAACATTTTTCAGGGTAAGTATTTCGAAATAATTATCTCGAAAAAACTTTTTTTCAAAAAATGCTATTTTGGGACAACAGTCCGGGGACCGCTCGTTGTCCCAAAATACTGTGGCTTTAAGAAAAAGAAAGTCTACACCCGACTTTCTTTTTCCGACAAAAGCAAGGCAACGGATGAGATAGGGAGGCTTTGCAGTGTCCAGGGATGGCTTTTTTCAAAAAAAGCTAGCTTGAAAAAGGCTTTTTTTCTATATTAAACAAGGTTTAAGGAACCTGACAAAGTGCTCCGGTATGTTGAGATACTGGAGTGCTTTTTCAAAAAAGCTAAACCCACCAGCTTTTTCAAGAAAAAATGCCTTTTTCGAGCTAGCTTTTTCAAAAAAAGCCATCCCTGGACACAGCAAAGGCTTTTCCAAAAAAGCCTGCCTATCTCATCTATTGCTTTGCTTTTTCTCAAAAAAGAAAGTCTGGTGTAGACTTTCTTTTTCGGAAAAAAAATAAATGCCATGGTATTTTGGGATAATAGACTGTTGTCCCGAAATAGCATTTTTTTTCACGACAGTTATTTTGAAATACTTATCCCATAAAAAGTTTTTTTCAAAAATGCTGGGCAATGTAGATGTACTCTAGGTTACCTGATCTGGTCCTCATCAGTAAATGCCAGTAAGAAAAACAATCCTGAGAACTATAAACCAAAGAAAAGCAAGGAGTCTTGTGGCACTTAAAGACTAACAGATTTATTTATTGCATGTGCTTTCGTGGGGGAGAAACCCACTTTGTCAGATGCTTAACCAAAGAGTAGCTGTCTCATTTTATCCACTGTGTATCTTTTAAGTGTATTATGCTTTTCAAAGCTTTTACCAAATGTTTGCATATACAACACACACGTCAAAATATATTTATACATGTATGACACTGCCACAGTTGAGACCCCTGGAGGTGTCCAACCTGGAACGCCATTGGTATATAAGAGAGGGAGTGCCATTCTCTCTGATGACCCCTTAACTTAGGAGTTTTCTCCCAGTTTTGGTCTGAAAACCTGACATGCACTCATTTTTTTTTGTGCAAGCATTTGAGAAGGGTCAGGTGTTGGGATGAGTGTGTATTTTTATCTGTACAATTATGTTTTTGGAGGATCTGTGGTGAATAACATTTTGGTTTTGTGGTGAGGCTTCTTTTGTGTAGGAAAAGGTTATTAGTTTGCCATTGTACCACCGCTGCCTGTCTTGTAGGAAAAGGTATAGAAGTTAGCTACCTTGACCTGTTCCTAGTGAAGACTCAAGTTAACATATGCTCCCTCAGGGTGGATGAACAACGTCTATGTGGTTAGAGCTCAATCAGCTACATCACCATAGATTTCAACTGTTTATGCTGAGGGTAGAAAGTGTTAATTATAACTTCATTACAAAAACAGTTGAGGTGTACATCCTGTTAAGCTATATGGAACTGCTAACCTTCGTGTCTTTTCCTAGTGAAAAACTTTTAATTGGCCTGCATTTTTATTTCCCTGCCAAGGACTCCTAGAGTCTTTCAGGCTCAGTTTATTCATGCTTAATCTGTAGCTTTGCAGGATTCATCTTTCATTGTTATCAATTTAAATTTTTATGGAGGGGCAGACAATTTTTAATGACACTGGATGTTGAGATTCAAAAAGTTAAAGCTTTGTAACTGTTAAAATACAAATTATCAAAATCACCCCTCAAAATATACAAAGAAAATGTCCTTAAATCCAACTCTAAGAAGTTCTCAAGTATCATTTTTCTTACTTTGCCTACCTGTGAACTTAGATAACCACAGAAATGTACATTTTGACACTTTGTGTATTATTGACATTTACCAGCAAAAATCTGATCTTACCATGCCTCACTATCTGTTTAAATGAATAAATAAAAATTACTCTAAAAAAATCATTGTAGATTACTGGATGAGCAGATTTAGGCAGACCATTGGGAATGGAATGGAGGCTGTCTTATCTGGTGCCTTGTACAGTATTATGCATGTTGTTGATGCTTAACAAATAACTGTGTCTAACAATGGCACTACAAGCATTGTACAAGACAGGCTTTGTCTTCTCCATTTGTAGTGTTAATCTGAATTTTATAAATTTATCTGATGAGCTATTTTGGCTTCATTGCTGCAATATGTAGCGTGGGGACAAACTCCTGCAGAAATCCAGTTGTATGCTATGTGGTGGATTATGGTAGCATATAATTCATTCATTCTGAAATCCTTATTATACTTTTGTGTTTAGAGTTTGTGTATCTATATTTTTAACTCTGAACATCTGGTACATGTTCTAGAATAATAGTTTATGAGTGTTATATCTATTGCATTGCAAAAGCTCCAGAAGCCCTTCATAGCTATCAGGAGGCCAATGTACCTTTAAGAGACAGCAATGGTTTTAACAAACAAACAAAAACCCACAGGGACTGACAAGAAAACTAAGTCAGTATGGAACACATTCTCTTGTGATGAACCCACATGCCAGCAAAATTAGTGGGAGTTTCATACATGCATTCAAGAGAGAATAAATTCCTAAGGTAAGCTAAGTAAAGCCAGGAAATTTAAGACTGACACTCTGTCCTTCTCTGTTTTAAAAAATGTTTTTCTACCCCACAGTCATGTGGGCTAAAAGAATGTTTCTCAACCTTGATGTTTTTACAGGAAATACTGGAAGCAAGCTGAAACTGAATGCCAGTGGTTTGCTCAAGAAAAATAAGAAAGTCGTTTTTAAATAATTTGTGAGCTGTATGTTAGTTTTGTTACTTTTGATTTTACTCCAAAAGTTCTGTCCATTAAAATGACATTTCAGGTAAAAATGCTCTCCTATTACATAGCTGCCTTCCAAGGGCGAAAAGAAAGGGTAAACAGTCACGATATGCCTGGCCAAATAGTTAACAGACCAGTGCACATATTTAGCTGACAACTGCTTGAAATCTGAACCATTTGCTCTTGCCTTCTTGTTACTTGAAAACTTATTTGGGCTTAAACACCTAAAACCTACAGGTGTTTAAATTCTCTCACTTGTCAGCAGAGTAGATCTCATCAGACATGGTCTCAGGATGTGGTCAGACTGGAAGAGATCCCCAAAGACCCCACAGGTGAAACCCAAAGAACAGCCTAGCCCACCTGCACCCCTCAAGGCTTATTTAGTGGATCTGTCCTTCAGAGACTAAAATTCAGTAGAGGAGTAGTAAGAAAGCACCCAAGTTACTAAAGCAATTACACTAAAGGCACTGAATTTAATTTGATAATTCATGGTCATAGGACTGAACCCTTTAACATTTAACCTTGCAGCAAATTAAATCAGCTTTCTGATCAAGCGAAAAATTGTAAGCTATTGAAGTTTGAGTGTGCAAAGCATAGAGTAATTAAAAGAAGCTCCTTTTAAAAATAAAATTGGGAGAAAAAACCTAGAGCCAGCCTTCCACCAAAAACAAAACAAGCCTTACAATAAACAGAACACTTGCAGCAAAACAGAAAAGCCTCATAGTCTCTATCAGATTAATATATTCTTAGTCAATGAATCAGAGAGCAAAATCTGTCACTTAGTATAGGAAGTATAAATTAAATGTAGCCCAGACACAAGCATGCTCAACTCCCATTGAATTCAGTGAGTGGTGGGGTCTCCATACTCCAGAACTGAATTTGACCTGCTATGTTCTTTAATTCTCTTCAAATAGTGTAGGTCTAGCAGTAATATTTTGATTTTAACAAATACAGAAATGAGGTCTTACATTTCCAGTTTCTAATTTTAGCCTATGCCTTCCACATATTCAATCCCACATTTTATTTTTTCTTATAACCAAACTAGCAACATACATGATATAAACTTGTATAACATGTTAATTATGCACTGTGCAAATCTTTTGCTCTATATAGTATATAAGTCACACACCGAATTTCATGTATATATATGTGCAAGCTGTGTATATTAAGTATATAACACACTTTCACCCATACCATACACACAGTATCACTTCATTTTGTGCTCGAGTCACATTCATAGGGCTCGCTATTCAATGTCTACTAGATAAATCATCCACTGAGACAAAACACTGGTGCATTTCCTAAATGTATCTTAAGGCATTAGGACATAAAAGAAGCTAGAGTATTAGACCCTGACTTGTTTTAAACATCAGTGTAGATTCATGACTGACAGTTTACAATTTACAAGAAGGGTGTGGCTAATAAAGTCACTGAAGCAGATATAAGGACAGGTTCTCTCTGATATGCACCTATGGCCTGTCAGTCATTCTCTCAAGTGCTTTGTTGCACAGACATGCCAATACCTAATATCGTGTTCTATAGGTCTAGTGCCCAAAGGCCTTTAAAAGACTGTAGAACCATATCAGCATTTGAAAACTCCTGATTAATAAGGGATTTATGCACTTCAGTTGATTGTTTTCCCTGTAAAAGAGTAATCTTAGACTGAGAACATGAACATTTGGAAGGAAGACACTATAGTTTATATAGATTTTCTTAGCAGGTGAAATACAATATTTTAAGAAGTCAAAACAATGTTCACCTTTGTTTCTAAGCCATACCTCCTCTTACCCTATTTGCAAAATTCAATGCAATGTCAAGAGAATAAAAGTATGTAATCAGAAAATGTCAAAATAGAGTGCTCCCTTCAGACTTGATTTACTAACCTGTAACTCCCTTCCCACCATCAACAGATCTACATTTGCCTGATTGAATATTTCAGTAACAGGTCGGGATGAGTGTTACTTTTTAACCATAAAAATACAATGTACTTTTTTACTGTATTCTAAATTGCTAGTTATAGAAATCTCGGTACTCTATTCTTTTCCATCTAAATAAAGGTCTGTCAGCTGGAAGAGTGGCTGCAGAATGCCCTCAAAAGGTTCAGAGACAAAATGCCCCAGGAACCATTGGAGAAACTGGTACTCTTTATTCTTCTGAATGTAATGGGGAAGAAGAAGAAGAGATGCCATGCTGCCAAGTCGAGTGTGCTGCTGAGAAGTGATGCGAGATGGAGTGGTGACATGCAACTCCTAGGTGTTCAATACCTATCAGTCCTTTTGATGCCCAACATTTAGGATGGCAGTAAGGTAAGATCCAGATGTGAAATCTTGCCTCTACTGAAGTTGATGGGATTTTACCCTGGGCTTCCCTGGAGTCAGAATTTCAACTCAGGTAACCGTACCCGAGATCTTTACCACCCCTCCCCCCCGATGCATTATACAGGAATCACCTTTCCTCAGAAATATGTTATAGTAGATTTTGCTAATTAGCAACTCCCTGGTGGATGGCCAAAAGCTGCCATTAACTGGCAGTTGCCAATAAGGGAAAAACAACCTGTCTGTGCCTGGGACCTTTCATGGTGAGTGGGGGCCTGGGATGTGCAGAGCAGGACACAGCCTACATGGTATAAGAATAGGTATTGCAAAACCTCTTGGGCCACAAATGCCTCCAATCCCCATGGAAAGCATGTGGCATCCTGGGGTTGTCCCCTTCCCTTTGCTCTGCCTGCTATCTGCCCCTAGGGCCTAGGTTCTGCATATCCCCAGCGCTCCTGTCTCTGGCAGCAGCCCAACTAAGCTGTCCTGCCCTGAGGATTTTTCACTTGGAACAGAGTGCTGGGGGCCTATGGGACTGCAAGAACAGAAATTGTACATAGGTGGCACATCTATTGCCAACCAAGTGACATTAGTCAATTGCACAGTGTTGGTTCCAGATGAAATGTTTCTGTTAACCCTGTTGTTATCAGTGTTGTGATTAAGTGGCATTTATTGGAAATGTAATGTTACATGTCAACCAGTCTTTTTGTCACTTAAACCCACATTTTGTATGTTTGAGGTGGAGAAGGGGACCAATAAAAAACCATCTCATGTAAGGTATCTCACCACTTCCTCACTTCACTGTAGCCTTATGGGCTTACCTTCTTCCAGGCACTCACTCTTTCATATACTATTTCCTGAAATTGGGAGAAATTCTAGCTAGGAACAAAGGCTAGCTCCCTGTACTTTTTGCACCACAAGAGCAACATACAGGATTCAGGACTAAACTTAAGTAGCAAGAGAGGTAAGTCTTCATTTTACTTTTAATAGTACAATTATGAGAACAAAATAAACATGTAGAACAATGAGAATTGCAGTTGTCATAAACACCAAATATCCTAGGGCCTAGCAAGATTTAATTACTGGTATTTAATATACTGCAAAGAAGGAAAAGTAGGAGTAATAGGATGAAACTGAGAAAATGTAAATGTCTGATGCATTCTTTATCAGGGAAAGCTTCTTCACAGCAACTCTATGCTAGTAAGGAAGAGGTAGAATCTCCATTCTTCCAGCATTTAAGATGAGATTGGTCAAAGTAACAACAAGGTAACAACCCTACATTAACATGAGGCTGGCTGAGTAGATCCAACGTTTTTTCATTTCTAACTTCTCTGATTTTCTGTTTTTTTTTTGGTTGTTTTTTTTTTAAGTTATGGAAGTTTATTATTCAGGAACTATTTACTGAATCTATTAATGCTTTCACTAATATCGTTAAAATAGTTGTTATGACAAATATGATGCACGTAGGAATAAAATAATGCTACAAAGTGTAAGCAATCAAACGTCAATATGAAATTCCACTGTTGTTCAGCAGCCGCAGGGTAAATTCTCAAGGGATATAAAGTAACTGACAACCACATAATCCGAATAAACAGGGAATGATATGCCACCGTATAGCATTTTTAAAGTAAAGCAGATTAAAGGAAAATAAAGTAGAATATAAATAAAGAAGAATTTATTCAATTTTTTCACTTCAGCATATGTTCCAGTAATGCACTCCCTGTATTTAAGGAAACAATGAAATTTCTATTTCAAATTTATGTGAATATACAGTAGTTTGGTCTCTTATTTATGGCAGCTAAATGTTGTATCTGTATAATATGAAGACTGATAATCAGCAGCAATATTTTTTTGCCAGCACCCAAAATGAAGGAACAGAACCAGAAGATGTTAGAAAACATCCTTCATAATAATAATAAAAAAAAAATTGGATGATAAAATTTCTGGAACTGTGACACTAATGAAAAATTTGCCTGGAAGAACATGGTCACAGATAAGACTATGATCAAAGTTATGCAGTGTAAGTGGTGAACAGTGCATTTAGTTCTTCATAGTATTTTAAAGTGGATAAAATTACTGGGTGACAAAATTATGGGGTGACTAAATGCAGATAAACAAAAATCTGCTGACTTAGATGCTTATCACAATAGCATGGATGTATAAAATATCTAATCTGTAAATACTAAACAGGGTAAGTCAAGTAATGCTCACAATCCTCCATATCTCAAAGATGGAGAAAGGTAAAGCTAAATCAAAAAGATCTCTCACACAGTAGATTCCCTGATTGTTCTAAAACCCACGTTACACTGTCTGGAATATAACTTGAGCTGAATCTTGAAGTGAATAAAGAGTCTTTCCTGACCCAGAAATAAGCAAGGAAAAATTACACTGGAAATATTTGGTGATGGACTGGAGTGAAGACCAGAGCTGGTTAGAGAATTTAATTGAAACAGCTTTCTGTTGGAAAATGCCATTTTGATGACCCCCTCCCCCCCTTTTTTTTCCGTAGAGTCATGCCAATTTTCACAAAATTTCCTGCAAAATTTTTTTAAACTATTATTTTTAGCTAGGAGGTCTTTGTTTTCAAAACACTTGGAAATTTTTGTTTGAAAACTAACGGGCTTTTTATTTATATATTACTTTTATTATTATTTTACCATGTGCCAGGAGCAGCAGTGCATAGTATGACATATGTTATTATGTTACTGCTAATGACATTGCATGAAATAATTCTAAACTAATACAAGTAATATAACAATGAAAATGCCCATAAAATAAATTCTGAAATGAAAATGTACTTTTAAAACAAAATTTTGGTTTTTAAAATATGAAAAATTTCCTGTGAAAAGGAAATTCAAAATTTTGACCAGTCCTAGTAAGGACCCATCTGTAAGATGACATCACAGACTTTCAGTGATTATATAGAAGTGAAGGGATCTATGTCTTATTGTTTGAAATTAAGTAATGGTGTAATTTGGTACTTTCCTGGCACCCAAACCTGTAATCAGATCTGTGTGGATAGAAGCAGTTCTTTTGTTGTTGTCATGGGAGTTGCTCTTCAATAGCAAGCTGCAGCTTTGGGGACTAAAGTTGCAAAGTGCAGAGTGGAGCTTAAACCTTGCAGAATTAATTCATTCACTAGCAAACTGGCCTCATCATTAGAAAACCACTCAAGTAAAATGGTGGCAGACCACATGAAGAATCTTTTTAAAGATCTATTCTTGCCCCTATCACCTAAGTGGTGGTTCCTCTCTAATGAGAAAATTTGTCTTTACTTGTGATGGTGTGGAGTTGCACCTAATGGTGAATGTGAATAAGAGGCAGTGGGACAAAGATAGCTCACTTCCCAGAAGTTTCTTTTGCCTTGTGTTCTAAGAATTAGATGATATTTTAAGTGAAATGAAGGACTTTAGAAGGCAGAAGTGTTTCACCTGCCTATACTGTTAACCCCCACAGAAAGACAAAAAAAAAAAAAGAAGAAGAAAAGAAAAGAAAAAAGGGAGACGTTGGATACAACAATTCAAAATAAGTACTAAATACCAGCATAGTAGTGCCAACAGGCCGCAAGGCAGGGGTTCCACTATATTAGAAATACACAGCAAGAGAAAATTCCTGACTCCCAATGCTGACAATTAAATAGACAAGGCATAGAAGGGTAGGAGGGGGATGAGACTTGACCTAGGTTACACTGCAGGTCAGTGGCAGAGCTAGAAATGGAAGTGGCAGAGCTAGATCTCCTGAGTCTTTGTCCAGGACTGACTCAACCATATGGCCTCCCATTGAAGGGTAAGCCAGAAAAGCTCTTCACTAGGAAAACCAATAGGAGTATAGGCCTAGAAGACTTATAGCCGTTTGAATATATGAAGACAGAGAGGTGAACAAAATGCATTCTTTGTGGAAAACTTCTGGAGATTTATGTACTTGAAAAAGACATCTGAATGCCATGGAGCAAATTCTTTAATGATATACATATTGTGAAACAATGGTGATGTTAATGGAGTTTATGAGGTTTAAATCACACTGTACTCCCAAATACTTAATAGTTACCAACAGCGGCTGTGTTAAGAACAGGGTAAGTGTCTGTCAATTGATGCCTAGATGCGAGAGCTAAATTAATCAATTGACAGTGTCCCCATCTTATGATTGAAGTTGCCATGTGTCAGTTGTGCCCATTACGCAACAAAATAAAACAAATAAGACTTGTCCTTCTTTAGAACCTCCCATCTAAAGTTACTGAAGCACGTAACAATAGGTGGGAGATATCAGTTGGGGTAAATTGAAGGATAAAAGAAAAGAAAACGAGGCACTGTGAGGTTAAGCAATTAGCTCAGTGTAACAATGAGTTAGAAGCAGAGTCTGGATGGAAACAAAGACCTCATGACTCCCACTGCTTTGCTATAACCAGAAGGCAATAGCATCTCTGATTGTCACAAGTGAGATTCAAGCAGGCACCTAGAAAGCAAATCTCTCATCTGACAGAACAGGCAGTTGCCAAAAAATTCAAAAAACACAACCCCTGCTTGCCCTGTTCGAGCATCTTGTAGTAAGTATATGTTATGATTGAATTACCACAAGGACCATGAGCGATGACACAAGATTAGCAAATGAGCCGCACTGATTCTACACTAGGAAGTGTCAACGAATAAACGATACCAGACAGAGAAAACAAAAAGAAGTGGTAGAAAACAACTGCATGTTTAACTTCACTGGAAACCACATTGATTACTACATGCTTTCAGAAATGAAACTGTCTCAACCAATCAGAAAGAATGACACTTATTTCATAGTTATGTAATTCCCTACACTCACATGGTCTCCAGGGATCTAATTTGCATAGCTATAGACTGCTCAAGAACCATATAGTGCAGGGGTGGCCAAACATGTGGAACTCAAGAGCTACACAAGTTGATTATTAAACCTTCAAGAGCCATACTGAGGTGCATAGCCATATACTTTTACCTACTAAATTGATTTGCTGATGCTCTTCCACAAGCCACACTTGTTCATTCAAGAGCCACATGTGGCTCCCGAGCCACAGTTTGGCCATGCCTGATATAGTGTGTTAAGCCCTGCAGATTGCATCAGTGGCACAGTGGAAGGGTTCTCGTGGTTGCTATGATTTCTGATAATTTTTAAGCTGACTATCAAATCTACCTCTCTATCCTATCTCTACCTTATTGTTAAATAGGTGCACATTGATTACGCAAAGCCCTCTACTGTCCCCAAAACTGTCTGGTTTTCTCTGTTTGTGACTCTCTTTTACACTGTCACTCCAGATAGCCCCAAACATCAAATACAACTTAATTTTAGAAGAAATGACTGTTACTGTGGGAAAAAGGGGAGGGCACTTGAAGTCATCAAGTGGCAAGAAAAAGTGAGCAGGGACAGAAGTGCGGAGAGGTCTGGCGCACAGAAGAGGCTATGTTTATTATGAACTTATGGATGGGGAGCACAGGGGGTAGAAGCAAACCAGAAAGAGAGGTGGTTATAAAGCCAGTGTAGTCCACAGTTCAGAAAACAAAGCAGTGCTCAGCATACTAAATATAAATGCTAAAAATAATTATATTATAATGATAATGATAATAAGAAGAATAAGGATTCTCCCAGTGAATACATTACTTTCTAGGCCAACATATTGTAAGGTCTCTGGACACAAAGTTTATTCCTCTAATCATCTGAGCCTGGGACTTAACAAAAGATACAATTATTACATCACAAGCAAGAAGTACACTCGGGTTATCATTTACTCATATTGCTGTCATCATGCTACCTCCTAATGACATAATTACTAGTCACCACTATATAAACAAATTAAGTGAGAAGTGAGCACTAGCTTAAAGAATGAGTAGCACTAGCTTAAAGAATGAATGCCATTTATATACAGAAGCTAGTCCATCTGTGTACATTTACACTTGCAAGTTAGTTTGAATTACGGAGGCTTAATTTGAACTAACTTAATACTTGTCTACGCTAGGCTTTTGTTAGTTTGAATTAAGGAATTCCTTAATTCGAACTAATGAAAGCTTAGTTTGAATTAGTAAAACCTGCTGGTTAGTTTGAACTAAACCCTTAGTTCGATCCTTAGTTCGAACTAAGGTCAATGACAACTAAGATTAACCCTTAGCTCGAATTTAATAAACTCAAATTAAGGGCAGTTAGTTCGAATTAACAAAGTGTTAATGTTAATGTTAAGTTGAATTAGTTCGCTTTGTTAACTTGAACTAAATAAGTTTGAGTTTAGTTCAAACTAAACTCAAATTTATGAGTTCGAATTAACAAATTTGAACTAACTTTTCCTAGTGTAACATAGCCTTTGTGATTATAAAGTGGAGGTCTCTGCCCTGTGCAGTTTTGAAAAGCTGTAGACTGATTGCTTTTGAATTCATAATGAAAGAATAGATAGTACAGGTAGGTCTCACTGTTGAACCAAATCTTCTAAGGGTTGGGGGGGAGGTACCAAAACTGGAACTGTTGGAGCACAAACCATGTGAAAGCTGAAGGATCAGTGAGGAGATGAAGGAGCTGTAAATATTGTCAAAACTGACACCTGTGTAAACTGAGCAACTTTTTTTTTGTTCACTTATAAAAATATTTTAAAATTAATTTATTTTAAATACATTTATAATCAGAAATAGCTGTTGGGAAATTGTAATTAACACATGATTAAATGAGAACAGTTTGAAAAATATGGTTGAGAAGAAGAAAAGTATATAGAAAAAAAAACAAACCTAGAGCAGGAGAATGTGATTCTATGTTAATGGTGGCCTGACTTCAGTTACACTGACCTCAAAAGTTGGATAAGCTACACATTGGTGTGTGTATCTGAGGAGCTGTGATGTATCCTGTAGCTGTCCCCCGTGCAACTGAGTCTGATCAACTCAGCAGCGTAGCTCTGTTGTATGCCAAATAAAGATACTTCCGTGATGAAGGCTGGAGACAAACAGAGTTCTTGGGAAACTGAGTGGAAAGAGATCTTGGAGGGAATCGCAATAGACATCCATGGTTCAGCCTCTGGGCATGCTCACTGTTACCTCCCTCTACCTGCCCAAGCGCCTGTCTGTCACCCAAACTGCAGGGTGATTCATGAACCAGTTTTAGATAGGCATTTGCTCAAAGCCTGCCGACTCGACTGGGCTTCTCAGGCAAGTACATACAAAACTATGAAAACAATAACAGCAGCTGCCGTCACTGCCTGTAACATTTCGCCAGATGGCTAGGGTACTCACTTGGGCTGTGGGAGATCACTTGAGGGAGAAGAATGGACTTGGAAAGGAATATACCGTCTCTCTGTTGTGTGTTCTGACCACTGAGATATGGTATATTCTGATACAGGACTCTCTCCACCTGTCCTGTTAAAGACCTTGCACTCTGGATAAATAACTGGAGTCACTGGAATAGGGAGACTAGATTCTGGGCCTCCCTCATGCATACTCTAACCACCAGGCTATTAAGTCATTCTCATGTTTGTGCTCTCTCTCACTCTGGCCCCACTGACACTTTGAGAGTAAGTGATAGATGTAGGAGAACAACCTATCCACTGGGTTACACAAGACAAGAAAGGCCTTCCTCCTCCTCCTGCCTTGCAGTTACAAAACCTCATTCAGGTCTAACCTCCTAATTACTCACGAGAAGTCAAGCCAATCTGATCATTCCAAAATCATGCCAAGAAAATTTTCATAATATAAAGAATCTGTTCATGGGAGTCAAGACATAGATACAGAGCAGTTTGTAATGTCTGTATAAAGGGGACTTTGCATATGGAGTGGTGAAAGTGATGGGGGGGTTAAAAGACAGGTAAAGGAACTTCTTTCACACCTTAACCTGCCTTCTCCTCACTTTCCAGTGTCAAAAAGAGAGGAAGAAGCAGTAAATTGGGTTGGCTTGCCACCCATTCCAAAATTATATCGTGGGCATCACTATGTGATGACATGGCACCTTTTCATCATAATGTTGCAACATCCTGAAATTTCATAATGCAGATAGCAGCAAGAGTCCTGTGGCACCTTATAGACTAACAAATTTCTTCAAGCATAAGCTTTTGTGGGCTTCAACCCACATGCATCTGACAGGACTCTTGCTGCTTTTGCTATACACAGACTAATACGGCTACCCCTCTGATAATGCTGATACAAGCACTGATGGTCAATGTTGCCTCACAATCTTTGTTTAAGATTAAAGTCAATAGTTTAAAACTAACATGATTCAAGAGTAGCCCCATTGTAGTCTGTGACTCCTGAAGTCAGCTCTAAAGGCTATGGTGGAAATATTATAAAGCACACACACTTTTAGCCAGCTCAGGGACAGAAGCTCCGACCAACAAAAGTTCACAGAAAAAGATGAAGCTTGAATGTGAAGGGTAAAAATTGTAGCGGAGGGGGAAAAAAGGGAAATCTTTTCCAGTGCTGTAAGATGGCTGTTGCTATTACCACTTGAGCTCTGCTAGAGCTATGGGCATATGACCTTGAGATTTCTAACAGAGCAACTTCAGCAACAACTAACTGAGGATAAGGCACATTCAGGGGAAAAAACATTTTCAATGAAAGAAGCAAAATATGTAGAGGGGAAAAGTTTTAGTTGAAAGAAAGAATTGTCCCTTGGGTTGAAAACATGACCTCCAATGACCTTATTTGTGACTTTAGGTCCTGTGCTGCTGGCCAGTTTTCCAACCTACATGACAATAGTTTTTCCTCTCAGCTTGGTCTATTCCTCCTTCCCCTTCCTATTTTGGCCAAGTTTAATACACATGAAAGAAATAGATTGATGATATTGACAAGAGCAAGGCATATTGCCAGCCTAATCAATCTTTTCCTTGTAGGTTTTACCAGGAACATCCAATGCTAACATCCATTAGTCCTCTCCTAAGCGGAGACTTTCAACAGTGAAAGACTGTGGCACATGCTTGTTTTGTTATACCAACAAACCTCCAAATAGAGACTAAGTTAAGACCAAACTATTTTCATTTCTGATGTCTGGTTTCAGTCTCCACAGGTGAAATGTTAGTATATTTACACATTCTTTCACCTATGTCCCATACAAGGAAACAGCTCAAACCTCCATTTTATTATGAGGTTCCCATGGTGTTAGTGATGACTCTGGGCAGAAAGTTTGACACTCCACAGTCATTGTTTGGAGTCATCTCCACAGGCAGAGGTAGAAAAAAAAAGTTCTATACTTGATCTGTTTCATCAGCACACACATGTATTTTGACTAACTGACTGGCTCTACTTAGAAAATGACGACACTTCTAAATACAACAGAATCCATAGCTGCTTCTTCATTTTTAATCTTCTAACCTTCCCCAAGCTTTTTACCCACCTTTGCGGTGAATATTCACTCTGACTCCTTTGCTGGGAAAGAGACTAAAAAGACCTTTTCAGATATTACAGTTTGTCAGCCCTATTTAAAACCTCTTAAATTTTATAGCTGTGTGTTCCAGAAAAACCTCTTCCTCAAATTCCTCTGCTGACACGTCACCTCTGTGATGTGTTACACCTTGTCACATCATGTTACATTACACAGAGTAAACAAAAGAAAGGTTATAACCCTGCTGTGCATACCAAATGCCATGTAAGTATATGTTTGCCAGCTATTCCTTCTCTATATATGTATGCACTCTGAAAATACTAAAATTAGACAAACTACAGGCTTGAGGAAGGAGTGAGGGTATATGAGTGAAACATAATGAACACACAGGCACACACCTTATGCTAAGTAGATAGAGCATGGAAAGTGACTCTCATAAAGAAGAGAACACTGATGCCATTTTACACATACGTAGCAGATTTCATCCAGTTGGATTACAAAATGGTTGACTATGAGCCAGATTCTGGCTGCTGGTATACATAAAAGCACAGATGAAATTACAGGGCAGAAGGGGAATATTCTGGACTTTTGTCTTCTGAACCTGGCTTCCCCACTTGTCCCTAGACAGACCAGAGGCTCTATAGCAGGGGTCTCAAACACGCGGTCCATAGGCCACATGCAGCCCCTAAAGCTATTTCCTGCGGCCCGCAACAACACTATTGTTACTGATATTTGCAATATTGTTGCATGAAAAGGTTTCAGTGGTGCAGCCCTTGGGCTAACATACTAGTCCTCATGAGGCCCTCTACTAGTCCTCATGCGGCCTTTGTGGTGACTTGAGTTTGAGACCCTTGCTCTATAGGCTCTCCATGATAGGAGTCATGAAGGTGTTCCTGAGGAGTGGTCTCTGGGTCATGAGATACAATCTGCAGACTGGGGATATTCATATGCTGAGCCACCCATGGCAATTCTAGACCTTATGCAGGCTTGACGTACAAATCCACAATCTATATCTACTTTAACTATCTGACCTGATCTTATGACTTGCACTTGCTTTCATTTATTTTGCTCCCCTTCTGTGAGTTTACCATCTTGAAGTGTCTGACAAAGTGGGATTTTCTCCCACGAAAGCTCATGACAGATAAATCTGTTAGTCTTTAAAAATGCCATCAGACTTCTTGTTTGTTTTACTACTCACATAAAATCTATGCAAAGTCAAGTGCTAAAAAATTAGGAAATGCCAGAATTAAGGTTGCCTGTGCAGTCCCAGTTTCTTTGTCCTAATCTCCCCAACCCACTTACCACACCCATTTTAGCCCTCCCATCCCCCATCCCTCCTTAGACTTCAGTTGACTTCCTTGTTCCAGTCTCCCTCCCCTTTCTCCTACAGCCCCAGCTCTTGTTTCTTTTGCATTCAAATTAGGCATAGGAAAAGCAGTCTCCCTTATCTCAGTTCAGGTGCTTGGACATGGACCAGGCACAGTCTACAGCAGTTCGTAACAGCAACTGCAGAGGAAATTTTGCTCAATCTACAGCTGGAGGTTGCTCAGTGGGGATGGACTCTTCAAGGTATTTAGATGCTGGAATCTAAGAAATCTCTTCTGAGTATATGCAAACTGTAATTTTTCAAAGATTTGACCAAATTTGTGTGAATTTTCACAGGGACAGCAAAACTCCCTGACATAAAAGTCACCTCCCTGCCAAATGTTGAGTCCCTTCTCTACAAGAGGGGGTTTAGGGATTTTTTTTTTTAAAAGTCACCAGAATTTTTAACATGGGCAAAATATGTATTTCCCCCAGTCTCATTTTTTAAAAGACCTGAGACAGTTTGCTGAGATATTCAGAATTTTCTCCCTGAAACAGACATCTGGCATTGAAATTTTCAGCCCATGTGGTCAAAGTTTCCAAAATCATAAGCAATTGAAAATAAGGTCTTATAATGAGACGTGTCAGGCAACCTTACAAATAGGCAGTCTGATCAGGTCTGCTATAGGACACATGTTAAGGTTTTGTTTTTTTTTTTAATATGTACAGGCACACTTTATGGGCTGTCCTGAGGCTTTTGACTGTTGCCCCCTGCTTAAGGAGACAGCTGGAGCTGCATCGTTCCAGGAAGGCCCAACACCTCTAAGAATACCAAGAGGTACAAGGACAGGGTGCCTGTTACAACTGGGGCCAGTCTGCCCATAGAGGTGACCTTGGTGGTTGCCTAGGGTGCCAGCCTGTATTGGGTGCCAAGGGCTTGGCTGGGGCCAGCAAGCTTTCTGCCCTGTTCCACTGGCATTGGACTGTGGGTAGGGAGGTGGGCCTGCCCAGGGGAGCAAAACCACCACCAGCATCGGGCCAAAGGAGCAAAGCCACCACTGCAATTTGGCCTGGCAGCCCACGTGGTGCCGCCCACCACTTGGCCTGTCTTGGGGAGTGATATGGGGGGCCCCATCCGGCTTGGTCCAGGCCGTGGGTGGGGAGGGGGGGCGGAATCAAAATCTCAGGCTCTTAGGGTGTCAAAATACCTTGGGCCGGCCCTGGTTACAACAACCCTTTTGGGTGACACAGTATTAGCCACATGCACAGATAGGGAAAGCAGGGCCATGTATCAGAATATGAACTTCCTTTCTTCTCCCTTTCTCTTTCAAGAAGTTACCAACAGAATATTAAAAAATGTTCAACTCCCACATCAGTCTGCATTTGCAAACCTAGATGCTAATGGGGGTTTTATCACTGAATTTTTCATAAAGTTAAAGGCCACAAAGGACTTTTAGATCATCCAGTCTGACTTCCTGTATATCACATTTCTCCCAGTTACTCATGAATTGGGCTCAATAATGGCTAACGCACATCTTGCAGACTTTCCACTCAATAATATGAATCCACTGCTTTCCTCATGGTTAATGAACCTCACTGTTAAAAAAAGTGCCTTATGTTTCATCAAAATTGACTTCAATGGGAGCAGAGGCAGGCCATTGTTCACAGTTTTGGAAAAATCTCGCTCATAGAGTCAAACACCTCTATTCTCAGTTCTCATAACATACAGCTAGACAGAGAAAACATGGGAGTGCAGTATGGCTTGAAGACTTTGCTGGCATGCATATGGGATGACCTGGACTGTTTGCACAAGAAAAATCCATTAATTGATAATGCTGTCATCTCAGATTCACCCTGACAAAGCTGTTATACCATTTTTTAAAAATATAGACATTTCCAAATTTGGTTGCCAAAAGTTAGGCGGCTAAATCTGTATTTTGGTACATTTTGGTTCTCTGAAAATCTACCCACTAGTTTTGGTGCCTAAACATTTGATGTGTGCTAAACCTTAATAAAAACTGGAACTGCATTAGTAATATAATCTTCTCTTTATATAATTCTCTTGAGGCTCGAGGATCCAAAATCACTTCCTCATGAACTAAACGACACCATATCACACTACACACTGAGGTATTTCTGGAGAGGAAAATGGCAAATGTTTAACAGTGCAACACTAAACAAGAGTTTTAGTCCAGACATGAAGAATACTGAATTCTAACCAGAACTACAGTAAAGGGATAATATACCATATGTAGGCAAAAAATAATTACTCAAACTGGAATTTTGTCTCTAAACTGGAAAAAAAAATCCATAACTTGTGAAAAGTACCATGGGATCTTCTAATGTTTTGGGACTTGCATCTTCTCTGTGATGCATATTCAATAGTACTACTTATTTTATTTATTTTGATTAATAGAACTATAAAAAGGAAGACATAGTCAAAGTTCTAGCCACAATGTCCCTTAACCCAGTTCTGACTCATCTTTACTCCCTTTCTATAACACTTTACAATGAGTTTTGCTCAAGGACATCTCATCCAAATATTCAGCATGTCTCCTTAGTAATACAATCTCTTTCCCCAAGAACATGGTCAGAATTCATGCAATTTGCTTTCACTTTCATAATATTTTAAATTGTCTAACTACTTGCTACATTGCTCTTTTCACCTTCCGTCACACCTTGCTATAGGTTACAGGACAAGTCAGACACATATTGAAAAGCTTTGT
This sequence comes from Podocnemis expansa, assembly GCA_007922195.1. Classification (NCBI taxonomy): domain Eukaryota; kingdom Metazoa; phylum Chordata; order Testudines; family Podocnemididae; genus Podocnemis; species Podocnemis expansa. The sequence goes on along the minus strand of ML682004.1, from coordinate 11,178,695 downwards.
AATCACTGGTCTCATACTTTGTGATCATCTCATGCTTAAGCAGGACCAACAAAGAATAGACATGAAAAGGAGGCAGAGCTGTATGTAAAGAATACAGAGAGATGACTCCTCTCCACTGGTAAAAACTTATATATTTTCCTCATGTCTGTACTGCCAAATTAGCGTGCCCATGGCCCCACTAGGTTTTGCCTAGTCCAAACTAAGAAACTTCTTAGTTTGGACTAGGCAAAGCTTAGTCCAAATTAGTAAGTACCGGTGGTTAGTCAGGACTTAACTCGCTTAGTTCAAATTTCAGTTATGTAAAACTTGAAGTAATGGTTAGTTCGAACTTAAAAAGTTCAAACTAAGCCATTAATTCAAACTAGCCACCCATTCTAGTTCAGTAAAAAGTTAGTTTGAACTAGGACATGCGGCTAGTTCAAATTAAAAAGCTGCTGTCAGTTCAAACTAGCCCGAGGTTAGTTGGGACTAACCTTGTACTTTTTTAGTTCAGACTAGCAAGTCTGAACTAAAATTTCATATGTAGACATAGCCTTAGTTACAAACATGTTATGATGAATGGGTGTTACACTAGAGCTGACTTGTTCTCATTGCTGCATTCTTCTGTCTGAAACACCATGATCTCAGGAAGACAAAAAGGGCAAGTCTGGCTATCTTCAAAGTTCTTGGTATCTTTTACTAATTTATACAACACAATTGACAAATACTGTATTACGTATAAAATGGCAGTTAATTCATTTAAAATTGAGACCTAAAGTTGAACAGTTTCTTCATTTCATTGGATACTTTGGATGACTTAGTACTGCTACTTTTACAAAATAAGTTGCATTCTATAGCAGAAATTATAACACAATAAGGAAGAAAAAAGTTAAGAATGCCATAATTATTCTAAAAACCTAACTGAAAAATATAAATCTCTTTCAAGTTCAGGTACATAGAGTCTTGTGTAGATCCTCTGCAGCCAAGCAAAGCAGCTAGCCTTTGATGTACTTTTAATTATTAGGGGCTTAAGATTATGTCTTTAGGCAAAGCTGCCTAACAATAGGAAGGTATAGATCAAAACTGACATCATGACACAGTGAAGTGAAGTGAAGATAGGTGAAGAGGAGCCAAAAATAGTTTGGCATAACTATATACCTCAGGTAAAGCAAGTACGTGGTTTGATGCTGCTCAAGGACAATACAAGAAGTAAAGCAATTTGTGACCAGAATCTCCATAATGTGTTGCAGAACTAGTCTTCGCTGATGTTTAGAAGAAACAAAATGTTAAGTAACAAAAACTGAACAATAAAATCCAGCAGAACATTCAGCTACTCAGTTTACAAAATGATACAAAACACATTACAATGACCACAGTGAGGGCCTCACATGTCAAAGAAAGGGTTGTGTGGAGTGTGACTGCAACCAGCAAGGAACTGAGTCCCCTCTGTTCCTACTAAAACTAATGGGAATTGAGAACCCTCAGCCTAATCCAGTTTTAATGCATCCTGTGGGGTTTCCAGGGCTCCTTGGCTTATCCAATGTCTACTGAAGCAAATAGGAATCGTTCTAGGTTTCTGTGGCATCAGACAATGTACAGCAATACGTAAACATAAGTAAATGACTGAAAGGGATGATGGGGAGTTTAATAATGCACTCATTTTGCCAGTATGTCATTTTGAAAGTTCACATGATGTGGAATTTGTTTGTCACTATAAGTTAACAGTCAGTGGTGAGCAAGAAGAACCTTTTGGGTACAAACGGTTATTTCTTTGCCTTCTAGGGGAAAGAGTCATATTATGGAAATACTCAAAGCAAATGATTTGGTTCCTGAGAATTTGATTGACTTAAATTGGGAAGCTAAATAACTGGACAGGAGCTCTGGTATTTAAGGTGGAGGCCCTAACTTTTTAGAACACTTGCACATAAAGTTAGGCACATCAATTCCATTGTCATCTGAAGGCCAAAATTGGAATAGTTGGAATAGTTTTGTCTGGATAGCACCTTTATACATACTATATGCCAAAACAGTCTGCAGCATGAAATAATAAATAATGGCAGAGGAAGAGAGAAATAAGGAGAAAAGATGATTTTTCATAAAAAATTTTAAATGTGAAGAAAAGGCAATGAGGTAGGCAGATATGAAAAAGTTACTCCAGATGGGACAAGTTGCACAAGCGAAATCTGTCTCACCAGCAATGGAGAGGGTGCATGAGGAGACAGAAGAAAGGCCACTGACAGAAGAATGAAAGGAGTGGTGAGGAAACTGAAGAGAAACAAGCTTTATCAGATAATAATAATAATAATAATAATTAAAAACAAGAAGAGACGATAAAGTATGAAGAGCACTAGCACAAACAAACGCATAACTACAGCTTCTGGTGCCCAAGGTAGGAAGCCGGAAAGGCGCTTCCCCTTCCCAGCCCCGATCCAGCCCGAGGTGTGATTTGTCTGGATGGTGGGGGGAGGTGCCCCCCCTGCCGCTGGACCAAAATGGCCGGAGACCCAGTGGGGGGTGCTTGCCCCGCTGCCAGGAGGGAGCAGCTGAGACCTGCGGGGGAGTGCTTCCCCTGCTGCCAGGCCAAAGCAGCTGAGACCCGGCGGGGCGGTGCCTTCCCCTGGCGCCAGGGGAGAGCGGCCGAGACCTGGTGGCAGGGGTGCTTTCCCCCTGCCGCTGGGGGAGAGCAGCAGAGACCCAGAGGGGGGTGCCTTCCCCTGCCACCGGGCCAGAGCGGCCAAGACCCAGCAGGGGAGGCTTCCCCTGCTGCCAGGGGACAGCGGTCAAGACATGGCAGGTGGGTGCTTCCCCTGCCACCAGGGGAGAGCGGCAAAGACCTGACAGAGGGATGCCTTCCCCTGCTGCCGGGGGGAGAGTGGTTGAGACACAGTGGGTGGGTGCTTCCCCTGCTGTTGTGTGTATGTCCTTCAGTGTCATAAGTAAAATAATTTTGTAAAACTGTGTAATAGACATTATAATCAAAGTCCAACAAGACTTCAAAGTGTCAGTTTGGAACTCCTGCTTAAACATTGTACTCCATTTTGTATACCTGATGAAACCTGGTGTAGGCATATGCTGTGTATGTTCATTTAAATGTGTGAACAAGGTGTGTGAATGAAGGGGGTGTGTGTGTGAAGGGACCAGTCTCAACTGCCAGCCTGTCCTGATGAAGCACAAGTACCATCTAACTGGCTGAACAATGCAGACACTAAAGCAAAGAGACGGAGCCATCCCAGAAAGAAAACGAGATACAATCAAGCCTGCAAGTGACTGGTGACCAATGATCTCACAGGAAACCTGAGGCAACATGACACAGTGAATCCCATAGACTTACATGAGGGCCAGCAAGCATAAAATCACAAAATCAATGGGACATCAAGACTTCAAAGAGAAACAGCCAAAATTCAAATAATATGCAGATTAGATTGTGTGAAAACAGGGCTGAATCGTGACTATGGATTCTTGTCACATTATAACAGGTAATTTGACTTCATGCTCCCTCTGTGTGCTGTTTCCTGGAGTTTGAATCCTTACAAATACTCTGATTTGAGGTTCCGGTATGACCTGATCCCATGTCTTACACTCCCCTGCATTTATTTTCACCCAGTTCTGTAAGTCCCCCTCTTCGAAGCATCTGATGAAGTGGGATTTTCTTCCATGAAAGGTCATACGATAAATAAATCTGTTAGTCTTTAAGTGCCACAAGACTCCTTGCTTTTTTTTCTTTACTAGACTAACACGGCTGCCCCTTTGGAACAAGTATAAAAGATGGATAAAAATATGAAAACTGGACCTCATTCTGCAACTTGGAGCATCAGATTCACAACCAACAGAGGCCTGGGTCCCTCCTTGTGCCCAGCCTCGTTGGCCACTAGGCTGGCGCAAGCAACGCATAAAAAGACTGGTAATTACATCACACCAGCTTGCAGAACTTCTTGTGTGTTTGTGCATGTGTGACTGCTTTTTCCTATCCTTACTTATTTACAATAAAGGTGGCATTATTACCTTATCCCCCTTCAAAAGATCCTGGGTGCTCTTTTTGCATAACAAAGAAGTAGGTGACCACCATGAGCATCTTTGTAGGTGTGAGAAAATAGGTGACCAAGTCTCCTACTACATAGTCTATAAGATGAATATTGCACTTTAGCTGTATTATTATAGCTGGGTATTTTAAAATATTTTTTGAAGGGAAGATCTCAGAGGTTTTTCATTTCAACTAATGGATCACTGAGTAAGTGAGCCCCAGAGGACTTCTTAGAGTAGTGAAATTACCACATCTTCAGTTGTTTGATTAGGGTACAACTGTTAAAAATGTTGCCTAAACATTAGCGGTACTGATACTTAAAACATAATTTTCAACTAAAAGTATAGGGCTTCACAGTTTGCTTTGGAACTACGCACCATTCATCTGTCTTTCTTGTTACAACATGATTCCCTTTTAGGTGAAGGTTATCGATACAAAGTTTAAAATAAACTCATCTTGTTGTCCCCTAATGTAACTTGTTGGGAATTTTTTTCACATTTACTACATATGCTCTTTACTGGGTATTCATAGTGCAATAAAGTTTATATTGCTGAGTTTTTTTTATCTCTATGATCATTATTAAACATGGTATTTCTTAACACAATGTGCTTTGCCAGTTGTTTGTAGCTTTGTAGCTGAGGTCTACATTAGCAATCTACAGTCTATTGACTTGAGCAGACATGTCTTCTACAGTGGAGAAACCTATATCTAGTTATTTAGTAGTACTCTGGTAGGGAGAGTACAAGAGCTAATACAAATCTTCTATTACTAAGCCTAGATTTCTGTTTACTAGATATTTAAAAACATATCTATATCATTCACATCAAGTCAGTTAACTGAGGGGTGAAAACAAGTTTCAGGACAAGGTTATAGTGAAATTAATGAGCCTTTCCCAAAGAACTTATGCTGAAGACCTGCTATGGAAATAATTCAACAGAATTTAACAATGGTCTAAAACTAGGGCCTTGTCTATACTGCCACTGTCTATACTGTGGGTTGACAGGAGATATGCAATCTAAGTATTGTAGAATGTGTATCTCCCATCGACATACTTACCCACCCTTACTGCAGTGTCTTCACTGGGCTGTGCTCTCTGTCTGATGCAGTGTTACTCTTTTCTGGGGGTGGAGTTACTGCATCAAATGGATTGATTGAGTGGGTCCCCAATGGTCGCTCAGTCAATCCTACTGTGTTGACCTGTGGAGACCAATGCGGTGTTTTCAGCATAGAGAAGCCCTAGACCAGGGGCCTCAAACATGGCTCCTAAAGCTATTTCCTGTGGCCCACAATGACATTATTGTTACCAACATTTGCAGTATCATTGTATAAAAAGGTTTCAGTGGTGCGGCCCTCAAGCTAATGTACTAGTCCTCATGTACCCCCCCTTGTGGATTTGAGTTTGAGACCCCTGTCCTAGACTAAAGACAGTCGTAAGATACATGGCCATCTCTCTCCAGTTCAAATTGGAGCTGGAGAAAATGGAAGGACTTTGCATTTCTGCCCTGGGGAAAAACAGAATGTATTCTCATAGGATGTCAAATATTAAATCCATTGAGAATGCTTTCTCTTCAACCGCTTTTATTGAATTGATGTAATGATGTCTGTTTAGACCCAGACCAAGGGTAAGGAATAGAAGAGAGCCCAGTTGACTCCAGTTCCCCCATGCAAAACTAGCTGTCTTCTTATTGAAACACAAAGGAATTTCAGTAGCTCTACAGTGTTTTCATAAGAATCATTCAGGCATTCTTACTGGTTGTGGGATCTTTTGACACTTGTTTCTTGGATATACATGTGGCAAACTCTGACCATTTAAGTAGCTCAAATGAACTAAAAATTCAGAAATTACCCTTAGAAAAAATTGCCTTATTTTAGGAATAACTACAAAATTGAATCTGGCTTTTACTGTGAGTTATACTGAGCTATGCTCAAGATGAATACGCAATTCACTCATTATTCAAAGTTGCAGTACCAATGCTATAAATTGAAGTTGAGATGATATTGTCATGCAAAATAATTAATTCCAACAGTTTATAAATTCCAAAGGGGTAGCCATGTTAGTTTAGTTCAGCAAAACAAACAAGAAGTCCAGGATTAGCCATTTATAACATTCTCTAAAAGTTTTAATCTAAATTCACTCATCTTTGGTGTCAGCCCAGATCACGGGAAGATTTTGCAAGTTGAGGTTGTTTAGAGTAGGGATGTGATAATCTCAAGATTTCTGGAATCAGGGGAGAGTGTTGGGTCATTCAGTGTTTGAGTTACTGGGATGTGGAATATGAAACCGTGGGCTGGGGTCAGGAAGTACATATCGCAGACTGTGGATGGGAGGGATTGGTTCATGGTAACATGTCAATGAGAGATAAATGGTCTGGGGGGCAAACGTTATTTAGGGAGAGAATTCATCCTCTGACCTTCAGGGCATATCCCTTGATTCTACCGTACAGAGCCCCTTCCTACCTTAACGCAGAACCTGGGCCAACATGCATTCATGATATAACACTTGTACCTCTCCCTGTTTGCTTTAGTTGCCACCTTCTCACTGAAATTTTCAGAGGAAGTGGAGGAGTTGAACTAGGAAACCTCAGGTCCCTTGAAACTGACTAGCAGAAGAAAGGAAAGCAGGCAGGTGGTACTAGGATGGCATGGAGGGCAACAGGGAGCTGGCAATAGGATGGATGAAAAGTCTGGTGTCACAAAATGTTCAAGAGGAAAAGTAGGAGATGGAAAAGGGAAACCAAACAGAGGATCTGGATGAAGTCCTGGTTCAATAAAAAGGGGCTGGACACAGAGTGTGTTTCTCAAATATGGGAATCACAACATACTGGGGCAGCTGTTAACTTATTTTTAGTGTAGCCTTAAATGGACACGTAGTTTGTACTACTGCATAAAAATGATCTGTGATAAAAGATTCTCTTGTAATACATACATTCCAAGAGGCAGAATTAAGATTGCTGTTTGAACACTGACACTTCTGAATTTTGCATGATTCACTTCTCAGAGTTCATGTTGCATTGACTCCGTAATTTGCATATATGGTGGTCATTTATTTTGCTTTTATTCTGAGTGGTTAAACAATGCTCAGACTTCATAAAACCTTATTTGCTAATGACTCTTCCTTGGGTCACAAATTTAAAATGAAAGCAGTGTAATGAAAATGTTCATTATATAATTAGAACAAAAAGGAAAAAAAAACCAATGACTCAGTTTTCAAATACTTAGGGCCATATCTAATTTCTGAGCTTGTGGGAAGGTTCTCATTGACTTCAGCAAAAAACTGAAACAAGCTCTTAGTGAGCTACTATTAATTGAGGCTTAGCTACAATTTATCTCTGGGCACTGAATTTAGTAAATACTTTAAACCACCTTGATATCAATTATTCCAATAATGACAGCATCTTAAAGACCACATCCAATGATGGACTGACTTTCTGTATCATTTACCAGAGTCTACTTTAAAATAATAATAATCTGCACTTACATAGAGAAAGTTTTCCATGTAAGACTTTCAATGCACTTCAAAACTATTAATTTAACCTCATAAAATCTCACAGTATTAGTATTTCTATTTTGTAGGCTCAGGGAGATTAAGAGCTAAACTTTTGGGATTAAACATGTACAATTGCATATATACATGTGTGCTTGACTAACAAATGAGTGCAAATATGAAATGTGCCCATGAAAACCATGTTTTTATAAGTACACATAGCCCACTAGGTACCGAACTAGCCACATGCACACAAAAATACTTGACTTACATGTGTACATTGGTATTTCATACATAATTAGATATGGACAAAGTAATTTTCACAGTTACTAATCATCTAATTTTGACAATCTGGCCTTAAAAGTCTTGCCTGGGACAAACATCCCCATGTTTTCTGACTTCAAATCCTATGTCTTAAACACAAGATCATCCTACTTGCTTGAGGGCTGGCTCAAGGGGTTGTGGCACCCCAAAATAGCCTTTGCTTTTGTACCAGGGGAGGGGGGTTGGAATCTGGCTCTGCTCTGGGCTGGCTCACCTCCCCCCCAGGATGGAGGACAGCTGGTTCAGGGGCAGAGTGGGCCAGCCCAGAGGCCGGGATCCCCTCTCCTGCCCCTCTCCTGGGCTGGCTATTCCTCCCTAGGGGCAGGGAGGGCCAACCCAGAGGAAGGGTGGGAGAGTGGAGTCCGCCCCACGGGCTGGTCCGCTCCACCCTGGGGTGGAGTGACTGGCTCTTGGCTTTCCGGAGCCCCTCTGCTTTAGCGCCCCAAACCCGTGCCACATTGGGTCATCGCTAGAGCCAGACTTGTTGCTTGTCATGTAACGATAGTAAAGGATCACAGAAAGAGCTGATTTCCTCTGACACTCAGCAATGAACTGCATTGGGATAAGGAAAATGGTATTATACGTGTTACTGTCATAGACTGGAAGGTGGTAAACTCCTTGGCTGCCTCTGTCAGCCATAACCTAGGGGTCTGGGCTGATGCAGGGCAGGCCAGCAGAGCTGGGAATTACCGGGGGATGACTGTGAGTCAGTTTGCCTGCTGGCTAGGACGGGCAAATAACCCTGAGCCTCCGAGCCCCTAGAGGTGCCTGGGACAGGACCTGGGAATGGAGTGTAGGCACTGTAAATAAGTGAGCATGGGTGACTGCAAATTAGAAGGCTGGGATTCCTTTGTACCTAGGGAGTGAAACCTCAAGGGAACCAGGAAGGCCTGGACACACGAGTGGCCTAAATTACACAAAGTTGCTATGCTCTTTCTCTCTTTACTGTAGGGCTCTTACCTAAATCTTCTCCTGACCTCCTTCTACCACACTGCCTGATTCCTGCCACAAATTTGAAGAAACAGAACCGTCTTTATACTTCACTTTAAAGAGATTAAGTGAAAATATAATAAATGATCAAGCATTCCATATTCTAGGGGTGGGAGAGAGCAAGTTGCGTTCCTCAGCATGACGAACTATTGCTGATTTCAAAAGGGATAGCCGTGTTAGTCTAGTCCAGTAAAAAAACAAAACAAAACAAAACAAAACAAAACAAAAAACCCAACAACAACAACAACAACAACAACAAGGAGTTGTGTGGCACTGTTAGTCTTAAAGTGTCACACAACTCCTTGTTTTTTTTTACTGAACTATTGCTGGCCAAACTCTGGGCACAGTCCTGCCATCTTCGTTCACATGAATATATCTTACTATAATGCCAAGTCCCACTGACTGCAACAGAACTTCTTTAGAGCCAACTTGTGACACTCTCACTCAGGTTGGTGAACACTTATCTCACCTGACCACTTCCAGACACCTCACAAAGTGAATCCCATTGTTCTCCCCACAATTATGTGCACAAGCAAATGTTCAGCAGGCTGAGCAAGATCTCCATAACCTGGTCCTTAATAAATAAAGTTTACTTGTGTGAATAAGGGTTTCAGGATCACAATCTAATCTCATTATAACGTGCACGGAATTCATTAACTCTTTTTCTTATTTTCTATAAAACTGGTGATTTAATCTGCTTTGCTTTGCAGTCTGCATTGACACAATTCTCACTTTTATACTCAAAGGCAAAACGATGCTGTTTTCATAATTTTACCTCCTTACCCACAACTAAAGACACCACCACCTTCTCCAAGAAAACAATTCAAATTAACCAATAAACCCCTACAAGTATAGCATAGTGGTTCTACAGAATAAGTATTGATTAAAACAAAAAGGGTTTTTTTAAAGACAGCATTAATTCTTACCAACTCCAGTAGTTATTGATTCTGCATCAATGTCGTTAGCCTTTTTCTTTGCCACTTCAGCTAGCGCCAATTCACCCTTATCTAGTGCAAGGTAATGGATGTCCTTCGGAAATAAAGCAAAATAAAAGATTAATCTAAAATGAATCTTGGACAAGCAACAAAGGAGAATTTGAAAGCAAGAGACTCTTATTTTTGCTTAGATCACAAAACACAAATGGAACCGATGAACCTACTAGTATATTTTGATTTTCTTTACATTATTCTTTCCCTATGCAAATTTATTATCCTGCTCCTGTTGCTGAAAGCAAGGTCTCTGGTTAATAATACATGAAGCACTGACCATGCATGAACTGATAAAAGCAAGGCTGATGACTTTGCATGTATACTTAAAACTTCAGCTGGATGGTTTAGGAGTCTTTGGTGCAGCTGAAATTTTAACCGGATGTTTTAGGAGCCTTTGGTGCAGCTGGCTCTAGCTGATGCAACATGAACGGAAGTGGGATTGGCTGGCAGGTGGTTCTGTTTTGTATTGTTTACATCTAACCAAAAGTGCAGAATGTCTCCTGATCTAATGCTAAGGTTTGGACATGATGGAGTGTTTCCACTTGGTATGTGAGTTTTGGGCTAAAACTATACTGGAATTGGTTCCAGTGTACTGATTGTCCTATTGCACTGTGAATTCTTTGAGTGAGGCAAGGGAAATTCTTACTGCAATGACACTGGAGGCACTGAGGATAATGGTGCCCAGTGATTTTAACATTCAAGTAGAAGATGAGACTTCTGTGTCAGCTCAGGATTTCACAGCCACTATGACAACCAGGGGCTAATCACAGATGACTGTAGTTTCAGCTCATACAGTTGGCCACCCTCTGGATCAGAGAGCTGTATGTTTTTGGCACCTCATATGTCCACTGTGCCTCCTGTAATTTGAGGTCAATGTCCATCTGTCCTTAGGGAGAGAGGGATCTGTTCTGATGGCCTAATTTTTGAGGGGAATGCCTCTCTGACATGGATGTGCACCAATCTCCAGGCACAGTTTTGATTTACTGAAGTAAATGAAGGCTCCTTGCTTATGACTGAGGTTCTCTAAAGTGGAGTTTGTTATTCACACTCATGGGATGTGCCAGTTGGTGCTGCTCTGACGTGGAACCTTAGTTGGTCATGCTGCTGATGGACTGCATATCCTTTCCTGTCACTACCCTCACTCCTGCAGAATATTTGAGGGGTGAGGCTATCAAAGTGGAAGTTGTGCTTGAAATGCCTTAGCGGGTCTTTTTTGTAATGAGGACTACAAGGAAAAGGGGTGGGGAGTGTGAACATGCAGATTACAAAGGGGTAGCCATGTCAATCCAGTTCTGCAAAACTAGATTGTCTTGCTGACTGTGCAGAGTCCATCTTGAAAAAGATTATTTATGTGGACAGTTAAATATAGCATATGTCCTTCAAGAACCTGAATCCAAAACATTTTAGAGAATTCACTTAATCTCAAAATTTCCACTCTTTATCCTCAATTAAAGTCTGTATATCAGACATAATGATTTTCACACTGCAGTTAACAACATGTCAGTATTCACACTCAATAAATCAGTTAAGAGATTACCTCTCAGTTCCCTTTGTGAAGGGTCTCCCTCTGCTATGGGATTTTAACTTGGTTCTCACACAATTAATGAAACAATCCCTTTGAACCTTTGGGAGAATATTCTTTATTTCATCTTTAAATTAAAACATCATTCTTAGTGGCAGTTGCCTCAGCAAGAAAAGTTAGGGCATTACAAGCACTTATGGTAGACCCATCTTGTACAGCTTATCATAAAGACCAAGTATTTCAATGTCCTCATGTTTGTTTTCTCCCCAAGTTTCTCATAGATTTCTGTCTTAACTAATCTATAAACTTGTCTTTTCCCCCCAGATTTATTGCCCACAGGGCTGAAATCAAGCTGCTCACACTAGCATGATTTAGAAGGAAACAGAGCTTTGGCTGCTTATTGAGATAGAACAAAGATCTTTAGGAGTTCTCTTATTTTCCTGTGGGGGAGGGAGGGGCCAACCTGTTTGTCCAAAACTCTTCCCTTAGACAGATTAGCCTCTTCATTCAAAAGACATACTTTTTGGCTTCAATACCTCTTCCCTGGGGAATTAAGTCTCACTTTATGATAGCTAAGGAGGCATCATCTGCATAGCTCAGACACTTGCCAATTATAAAGACCTGTAGAGCTGCCAAATGGAGTTTCATCCATACTTTCACAAAGCAGCATGGCTTGGATCTTCTAGAGTCTAGGTCAGATGCTCAGTTTGCCAGCACTCCTCAGTCCACCTTCCTTTGAAGAAGTACTGCTAGCCAGTCTGTCCCATGAGGGGGAGTGTGCATTAGTCACTCTGTGGTTATTTATTTGTAACAGAAGTTTTCCATTATGGTATCACCTTCATAAATTTATCAAGCTCGGTCTTGAAGGCAGGGACTTTTTGCCCCAAAAGCTCCCCTTGGAAGGCTGTTCTGGAACTTCACTCCTCTGACAGCTAGAAACCTTCATCTGCTGTTGAAACTAAACTTATTGATGGCCAATTTTATCCTTTTGTTCTTGTGTCCACATTGGTGCTTCACTTAAGTAACTCCTCTCCCAGCCCAGTGTTTTTCGCTCTGATGTATTTATAGAGAAAAACAATATCTCTTGCAAGCTCCTTGAGTTTCCTCTCATAAGATAGGTTTTCCATTCCTCGGATCATTCTAGTAGCTCTTCTCTATACCTGTTACAGTTTGATGTCATCTTTCTTAAACTTGGAAGACCAGAATTACACAATAGTTTAGATAAGTGCCTGGTACAATGATATTGACACCTCTTTGCTTCTGCTGGAAATACCTCACCTGATGGACCCTAGAACTGCATTAGCCTTTTTCACAGCTGCCTCACACTGACAGCTCATAGTTCTCCTATGATCAACCAATATGACCAGGTCTTTCTCCTTTCTCTGTCATTTCCAAGGGACACATCCTCAGTTTATAGCAAAATTTCTTGTTCTTAGTCCCTAAACACATAAAGATTTTGTGGAATCTTGTCTTGGGAGGCCAATGGCTTCCTGCATTGAAGGTGTAGCAAAGTGCTTTCATCCTACAATGAATGTGTCCACAGTGACAGCCACCAATGGAATTGGAGGGTTGAATGGCTCAATCAAATTTTTGGTTGAGTTCACCATTGTAACAACAGCAACATGTTGGCAAAATGATAAGTTTCTGATACATGCTATTTAGGATCTATCAGTAACTGGCAAATAGCCAGGGTTGAAGGGTTCTCATCTTTAGAGCCCTGCAAATCCACAGATACCCTCTTTATATCTTGTTAGTAGTTACAGAAGCTCAGTGGTGGGAGAAATGGCACAACCAGTCTCCAAATAGGAGTGGTTGGCCGTAAAGAATTTTTTGATTTGCAGCTGTCAGGAAAATTGTCAAATCTGGGAGCCGGGGCTTGGTCCTGAAGATATTAATGAAGGTTGTTTACCGCATGGTCTTCGTTTAAAATTTCTTCAAGGAGAAGAGTGGTGTGGATCTCCTTAGATACCGCAGATAATATTATCTCCTCTAAATCAGATGTAAAAGAAGAGGTGGAGAGGTACTGTTGCCTTTTGATATCTGAAGAGTGACACCCCTGGTTTTCTTCTTGGTTGACAATAAACACCTATGAATCTGGCAGTATACTTAGTCTCCTTCATTCTTTCTAGTGCTGAATACAGATGCTTAAAAGATCCTCTTCTTTAAAAGGGGGAGCCTCACCTTTTGCCTTGGCTTCTGGTGGCAGTCCTGACAATTTAAGACAAGCTGTCACAGGTGTTCTCCTTGCTACCCAGTACAGAACACTGCCTAGCTCATTTCTAGAGTCTTTTACTCTCAACATACTCATAGTCTGGTTCTTTTTGCATGTGTACCTTTAATCTCAGACCTCAGGCACTGCAAGCCTTGTGTCACGAGGAGCCTTCTACCCAACTTTCTCTGCCACACCCAGCTCCCTTTCTGAGCTTCTCTCTTTTCTTCCTATTCCTGCTACTTATACATCTTTCCTTTGCTGAGCTAATTACTTCATTATTCTGAGCATTGCCCACAAGTGTCAACACTCCCCACCATTACAGTTTATTTGATCCCATTTAAGCTTGTGATCTTCTCTGTTACACAATTACTTAAGTGAGTACTCTGTCACAAGCAAACATTCTCATAGAAGTGGCAGACAAAACAGTTATCACCGCAGAATCTGAGTTGCTGAAGATCACTTTCAAGGCATATATTTCCACTTGCTGAGTTTTCATAAGATCACATTTGCCAAGCTTCCTCTGCTTGTCAGAAAGGAATTTGGACAATATTAATAATTTTTCCCAAAGCTGATATAGGAAATGAACCATGATAGCTTGATAGTTTGCTACCCTTAAATCTAAAGTGGAAGAAGAGGACACTTTTATTCCCATCCTTCTCTGAGGAACTAGAATGGGTTGATCCCCTTGCTGACCTTTAAATAACAGCTTCTACTACCAGGATGTACAGGGCAGGATGGGTATAAAAATATGAAAACCCTCTTGGAGTAGACAATACAATTAATCCCCTTGTTTACATATTGTCTGGAAAGTCAGTTGGATTAGAGGTTGGATTAGATTAGATGAGTTTAGGTGGGTGTAAAAGCCCATCCAATAAAGGCAAACAAAATCTGATAAAGGAATGAGAGTGAAAGACGACAAACACTGGGTGTGAGGTTTCTTCTACTGTAGATGTTGGTACCTTCAGTGTAGATGCCTTCCTTTCTGTTAATTCCTGGCATGTAACTGCATCTTCAGATGGAGAACATGCAGAAAAACTATGTTCTCATCAGCAGATGTCTGGCTGTCGGCGTCAGGATCCTCATCTTGCATCCCTCTGTTCTTCTGATAATGTATTGGCACCCACAGTAGGAGACTGGGTTCTTTTTCTGTGTTCACGGACCACTCTGATAGCTTTAGAAATTATACGCTTAGGTCACACAGAGGTTTGCACTTGATCAGGATAAAACATGTAATATGTATCCAGCTATGAAAAAGTTGGCCAAAAGGGCCACATAGTCCATGGATTCATATGCAAGTTGGACCAATATTCAGCCATTGGATCTAGTTCATAAACTTGAACACAACACAGAAATGGTTGGGATTCTGAATGTTTCTTATTTAACTGTGGGTGATGTAAGGGAAGAGGAAGACTCTCTAGCTCCACTTGAAGGAGTGGTTCCAATCTTGGATCCAGTGTTGAATGTAAAAGTGAAAGCAACAGTTCTACAAAAACAGATATTAATGACATGAAGTTTGGTCAGAGAACCCAAAGTGGTCACTGAATGGGGGTTCTGACCTACAGGAATCTTCAGAATGATGCCAAAGTTAACTTAGCATTGGTAAAAACTACTCTTCTGAAAGTGTAAAAGCTAATCTATGTACAATCCAGTGCCAGATTTAGGCTCAAGCCAAGTAAGCCCCGGTTTAGGGCCTCACATTGAGGGGCCTCTAAATAAGTCAGAGATAACTAAGAAGATTTATCATAAGATATTTGATGATGCAAATAAGATTTTTTGTATGTTTTATTTAGTTGGTTTTTTTTGTTGCACCTTTGCCTATGCATATATGCAAATATAACAGTTTATCATGTATTTTTCATTACCCTTTCTATTACAAAGCAATATACTTTTTCTCTTTATTTTGTATGGTATGGGGCCTCTGAATCTTGACACATCTTAGGGCCTCAGCATGTCTTAATCTGGCCCTCTTACAATCCTAACACCTGCACTAAAAGTTTCATAAAGCATCTGTTTAAATATGATCTGGACTGAAGATCCAGAGAGGTTCCTAGTCCATTGCTGTACTGGCTGGAAGAAATTAAGAGGCCAAAGAGCTATTCCCCCATCATAGCCTTGGCCATAGACTATTCAGGAACAGTGAGGGGTAGCACAGGAGGGGAGATATGAGCACTCCAATGGCTACTACTGTCTAAGGTTCCATCATCACAGCCACACGCACTGGCTAACCCATGAAAGGGACTATGCAGAAACTATTTACAGACAATTTCTTTGAGATGTGGCAAGAACAAAACACGTCCTGCTTATCCTAAAGAGAAAAATCCAAAGATATATTTTATTCTTTGTCATTATTCTGCATTCTAACTGCAGAGAGAAATGTAAAGGGAAAGGAATATTTCTGTGAGACAATTTCCTTGTGGCAATAGCCTTAGGTAGCCATTGCTATCTCTCAGACTGAGTAAGCCTCTAATGAGAATATCCTCCTACACCTGGATTTTCTGACACCTTAGTTTAGTGGACAAAAAGCTCTGATGAGACAAGCAGAAGGGTAATAGCCCACCCAGTTCTAGAACATGAGCAGAAGATAGATAGAAAGATGAAAAAAAATATGGGTGGTATGTAATCATCGAAAGCAAAAGGAGGGGGAAAGACAACAGCTATACTCCAAAGAGATTTTCCCCTTAATTTTGTAAAAAATGCTTTAAAAAACAAAATCTCATCTTACAATATATTGTTCTTTTACTAAAATCTCACTCTCTTTCTCTGTATGTTACCTTCTGTTTCACAGATCTTCTCCCTTTGGCTCCATAGTGTTATCCCTTACCATGCCTGTCATCCTTTTCATTGCAGTGCATTAACTTGTCAACATTAAAGCACAGGAAAAGACAATTGATTGCTTGAAAAGATGGCTTGTCAAATACTCAGTCATCTCTCCCATGGCCAATGGTGCCAACAGCAGTATTGAAATGACAGCATATGAGAGGAAGGACCCGGAGAATCAGAAAAAACACCAGGGAAGGGTGAAGGGTAAATGAAACTGCAATTTCTGAGAATGAAAAGGTGCTGACTTTCAGAATCCCAAAAGTCTGGTTGCTTTTGGACCATCTCCTCAGTACAAACACAGGTGTGATTTAACAAGAATGTGGCAAGTGTCTTGGGGCAAAGTAATCAGTTAAAAACCTGCTGCAAACATTGTACTTCCTCTGTGTGTAGAGAGGCCTGAGTCACAAAAGTTATGATTTTTATCAAGATTAAAAAGTTTAAAGTTGATACCCAGCCCTGAAGAAGAGCTTTGTGTAGGCTCGAAAGCTTGTCTCTCTCATCAACAGAAGTTGGTCCAATAAAAGGTCTTACCTCATCGTCCTTGTGTCTCTAAAAGTTGATATTGTCAGTTTACTTAAGATAACAGCTATAAATTAGATGGGTTTGGAATGAGTCTCAGCTTCCACATATTTGTATGTCCAGGCTTCACTTTCACATTTATACATTATGGGGGAGACCTGGAAGTTGGGGGCCTCTTTGTCTTTGTGCTTTTAAAATTCCTCCACAGACTGATTACATTTATGCGGTCTGGTTTTCAATGTGAACTGAACACAACAGAGATTGTAGATTTTCAAGAATTCATTTTAAATAATGTAAGGTAGAGAGAAATGCTATTAAAAAATAAACCAAAAATGGCAAGATTCCCTTAAAAGGTTTCTCAACAGAAATTCCAGTTTGTAAATTACAATTGCCTTTATTTCGTGTTTATGTTTGCTGCAATTTTTTTCCAGGTCAAGTAGCCACATGCAGAGTAGAATTTCTAGGTGACTATAGTGGTGAAACTTGAGATGTAATTGTAAACCATCAAATGAGACAGCTAAAAAGCATGATTATTTTAAAAAACAAAACATTGTATGATTTTTATTGCTAATGAAACCACTATTTTATGCCCAAATGTACGTAGTCATGATTAATTAACCTGTAAAAACCTGAGTTTTTTCAGGAAGTTACAGGAAAATAAAATATCTAAAACCAAACACAAAAAATGAATCAAATCCATAATGTTGTGGCTGGTTCAAATGATATTGCCCAGAGAAAATAGGATTTTCTGTCCAAATTCTCCTCTTCTTCCTTCCCCCATGACTAATGATAACAGGACAATCCTTCTTGACAACTCAACTCCGAATCTGAAGGTCTTTTTTGTCTTCTACCTTTTATTCTCCACTCAAACTGAGACTGTGAGACCTTCAAGACTCATCCATTCTCTGTGTTAAACAGCTAACCCTCTCAGCCATCTCTCAGTCATTGCTTACCTTGCTTTTCACAGAATCTCCTTTCTTCTTCCTGATTCCTAACATTGTCCTATACAAGTATATCTAAAACATGGCAACAAAGATTTCCTGCCTATCACTCTCATTACATTACCCCACTTCACTAGCTTCTACTCCATTCCATCAAATATAAACTTCTCATATTCAAGTATCTACATAACCTTACTCCTCCTTGGTGATCCAAACAAAACTCTTACTGCATTTATGCACTGTGAATGACATTAGCCTCAATACTCCATAAGTCTGACTCTCACTCATTTTGTCACAAATAAAATTTAGACTGTAAGTTGATATAAGCAATTGGGGCATGGAACATGTCTTTGCAGGTCACCAGTTAAGCTTTTGAAAACTATAAAATAATATTTAAAGGACTCAATGTAAGCATCAGAAGAACAAGTAGGGGAAGGCTAAGGTGGGATGGAGAACAGTGAGAATCCAGAATGAAAGGGTGATGACTTTCAGAATCCCAAATGTCTGGATGTGCTTTGACCAGTTTCTGAGTACAAACAAATGTGTGATTTAACAAGAATGTCCAAGTGCCTTGGGGCAAAGTAATCAGTTAAGAACTTGGACTGAACACTGACTTCCTCTGTGTGCAGGTCCATGGTTGTCAGGAGAGAGGGCCCAAGTCACAAAAGTTATGATTTTTATCTAAATTAAAAAGTTAAAAGTTGATACTGTCAGCTTACTTGAGATAACTGAAAATCAGATGGCTCTGGAACAAGTCTGAGCTTACAAACAGTTGAACATGCAGCCAGATTCTGTTCACACATACAACAACATTTATATTGATTATATTTAGGGATCCTGGTTTTTTTGTTAAAACTGAAAACAGCATTGATTGTAATTTTTTCTTTACTTTTTTTTAATAGTAGTTTTAAATAATATTAAATTTAGAAGGAGGGAACAACTACAGAAAATTAGAGAGTTCCCTTAAATGTACAACCAACAAACAAAATTTGCACCTGGTTCATTGTAAATTGCTGCCTGTTTTGCTCCCTGTTCATGCTGCTGCATTTTCTTCTTGCTTTTCTGTAGCAGAGCTCTAATACTATTAATGGGGTCTGATAAGCACCTGAGATGGGTAGAACAGCAGCCTGGCAAGTTGTCTTTTTTTGTGTGGTGGTAAGAGTTCTTTAACATAGGCTGCAAAAATACATATATGACAATTTTAAAAAGCTATTGTAAGCTTTTTTTTTTTAAATGTATGTGATTGGTCATTGCTAATTAAGCCACTAATTTGTGCCCAAATGTGCACAATCCATATAACAGGTGCCCAGAACTGTCTCTCTGGTCTGTGTATTATTCTGACACCTTCAATGTCTATTGAGTCAGTTTGCAGTGATGGGAAGAGCTAGAAGCAAGCTGAGAGCTACTTTGGTTTAGAGTATCACCTGGTTCAATCACCACTGGGATTCATGGTCTGTTACCGTCCACTTTTAAAATCGTCAGCCATTTGCTCCTTCTTGTGTTCTGAATTAGTCCCATATGACAGCATGGGCTTTGACCCTGCCCTCAAGTTAACCTACCAAATGGGATTTTACTAGGAAGGTACAAAATGCTAAGTTAACCAAAAAACAAAGACTGAAATGAGTAAAAGAGGGAAACCATAAACCAGATTCCCTTACTATGTGCCTCAAAGAATTCAAACAAAATTATGTAATAAATTTCTTAAAATTATTGTAACAGATTTTTTTTCATATAATCAACCAGGGATTATCCCTTCAAATGTCACATTACCTATCAGAAACAATAATGAAACAGATTTTCCTGCTGGCTATCAAGAGCATGTTGAAATGGCTGGCTTTTACCATTTAATAATTTGATTAGTTCCAGGAGCTGCTTTTTATACTCATCTTTGCAACTAATGCAGAGCTAGCCCTCAGTGAGCAGAAGTCATCTGAAACACCGTTGCGCATTTGACTATAGGATATTTCTGGGCAAATTTCCAACATTTCTTCAGAAATTACTTACACTTTCCTCATCAGTGTCTCACCCAAGATCTGACACTTTTATTAACATGCCAGTTCCTCTGGCTTCTGCTACCTTTGGTACAGTGGATGGCCTTTTGAATTTTCAGCAGCTGAGCTCTGGAACATACTACAAAAGGGTTTACAGCTAACAACCCTTATATCACTTGATCTTTTTGGTCATAGATTGGATCAATCATTGTCCAATAAATGTTAACTGTTATTCATGATATATTATGTCCTCTTCTATTTTACTTTTTTTATTGAACTTTGCGGGAGTTTATATAATTGATGGATTTATATGTGACGTGGTGTTAGGCACATTCCAGAGGAATACAGCAGCATCCCAATCTTTATCATTATAGCATCACTCACATGATGCTCTGGAGATGATTGAGGAAGAAACATTCAGTATGAATGCATATCTTCAGATATTAATTATACAAAAACAAATAGATTATGGACCGACTTTTCTCACCCTACTGCACAATCCCAAGATAATTTGTTATGAAGGATAAAGAGAAGGGTGCATATCTTGTATGCATTAAGATTTACATTTAAAAGTAAAAACTTAGATTGTACTCTTCAAGGCAGGTACCATTGCTTTCTTATAGGTGCCCTGTACCTAGCACAATGGGCTGAAGAAACCTCTACATGTCACCATAATACAAATAAATAACCATGTATAGTATATATAGCTTTGAATTTCCTGATTGTTGTACATTTTAAATTTCAGCCATGTGAATGTCACCTAAATTGAAGTATTTTTGTTCATTTTTTATAAATGAGCATTTTTCAATTCACTGATTGGTGAATAAGGAATGAGAAGCTTACATGGAAAGTGCACTTTGATGGGGGATTTGGAAGGGGGTGGGTGGGAAGGGGGGATTCTTCCTGCACAGGATTAAGGCAAGCATTGACAGTTCTAGGAACTGCAGAGCGAAGGCAAGGACATTTTATAAAGGGAGTGATTGTGATGCCAGTGGAGTAAGCCAGGAGTGACTGCATAGAAATATACAGAGTCACATTCATGTAAAACAGCCATGAGATCAGAACCAGGTTGCAGAAGAGCAGCTATGGTGGAGTTCCAAAGGGGGATCTGTGTTAGTCTAGTTCAGCAAAACAAAAAAGGAGGCCTGTGGCACTTTTAAAGATTAACACATTTATTTATTGCAGGAGATTTTGAGGGAGAAAATCCCACTTTGTCAGATGCTTTGAAGGTGGGAGATCTTATAGAATGGGAGGAAAATAAATCCAGGGAGGTGTAAGTTATAGGATCAGGTCCTACCGTAACAGCAAATCAAGGCAGTTGTAAAGATTCAAACACTGGGGAACAGCATATAGAGGAAGGTGAGGTCAAATCACCTGTTGTAATGGGAAAAGAATCCAAAGTTCCTATACAATCCTGACGAAGTGGGATCTTCTCCCATGAAAGCTCATGTGATAAATTTGTTAGCCTTTAAAAGTGCCACAGGACTTCTTGTTTGTTATGGTGAAGGGTACTGATAGACTCAAGGGAGTGAAAAAGAGAAAAAGAAAAGAAGAAAGTCAATTTTAAACTTCATATAGATGCAGAAAGGAAGTCAGTGGACAGATTAGGAAGGGGAAGGGATAGCAGAGTAATCAATTCATAGATGTAATAAGAAACACATTACAAATATATTATAACAACAGGGGCCCAATTCTACTTTCACATATGTGGGTAAAATTGCCACTGACTTCCTGTGTAAGCAAGGGCAGAAATTTGCCTTGAGGGTCTAATTTAGACCAACAAAGGAGGGAAATGCAAGTTAAGCCCTCCACTGTAATATCATCTACTGGTGTTGAATTGTGTTTGCTGCTTCTCAGGGGCAAGTATGGAAAGAGAACACCACTACAATTCTCAATTATTGTTAAAAGGCTCAGAATAGGCTTTCTGTTATTCTGTCATTCTCTGAAAGCTAGAGGTCTACGTATCTTTAGTGTTTGTGTTGACAGAACATCCCCCATGCCAGAAGGGCTTTGGTTTGATTGTAACTGGGCAGAGTGAACACCAAAATGGGAACTAATTTTTATGAATGATCTAAAACAGGCATGAAAAAGAAAAAAAAATCTTACTTTACTATTATTATTTGGAATAACTTGTGTTTTTAAGTTACTTCAGAAGTGTTGTCAATAAGAAGCTTGTATCTGATGATATGAAATTTCACAAATCTGTAGAGATACAAATACAATATTGAACACTCAGAAATACCACAGTACAGATTGGTGACATTCCTTGGAGAACTTCACACGGTGATGCAATTTGTATTGACTACAGTAAAGACATATCATGGAAGCATATGTTAGTGACCTTACAGATAAGTTTGCTTTTCAATTCTGGTATGAAACTTATGGAATTGCATCATGGTACAAGCTGACAAAGTCAAACAGACGTGGTCCTATGGAAATGCAAGTGTGTGTTTACATATGACATCTCTTAATGAATCATCAGTTAATCAGGACATGAAACCTAGCTCCAAGAAGACAGCAGGATCTTGCTCTTGTGCCTGTATAATAGAACCATTACAATCACACTGAGATTGTATTGGCAGGTGATTTCAGATCATTTACTTTAGTAGATAATATTATCACGTTATAGTCACTGGGCCTATGAAGAAATCATACTTTGAATTTAAAGATTGTAGTCATTTTTATTTAAAAAAATAACAAAAAGCAGAAATCTCAACTGATGGCTAAAAAGGATCCGTTTTTCCACAGATGCCTCTCAAGTGTAGCTTCACTTGTGACCTCCAGGTTGTCTGCAAACACTTGTGAATGTCATTGTTTCTTCTCAGCACAAAAAATAGCAGAGAAAGAACAAACCACCAGCTTGATATAGTGGACTTTTAGAAAAGTAACCCCTTCTAGTTTACGTAGAGATGAGCTAAGGAGGTGATGAATTAATTTTACACTAGAGCTCCTGGTCAAAGCTGCATCAGATCTAGGGTTCATCTCCAAAGTTTCACAAGCTGTTTTTTTTTAATGAGATTTCTGCCTTCAGTGGCAGACATGTTGTAAAATTAGCGGCCTTTGCAAGATTTCTGCAGTCCTGAATGCTGAGCAATCAGCTGTTTTATTGAAATTTCCATTATTTTGCGCTAAATTCAAATTTGTCTGAGAAATGGGCCCCTCCCGGTTTTAGATCCAACCTTGGACCAAAGCTACACGTACAAATTCTGAACCAGGAATTCAAATGACTTCTTACTTGTCTGTTGAAATATAAAGGTGGAGAGAAGGGCTGGACAAAAGAACAGGCACTATAGGCATACAGACTGCTTTGGCCTTTGAAGTCATGCAGTGATATCTAATTCTGGGGCTATGGTGCAGGAAGGACAAGGGCTATGAGATGACCCTTTAGAGGGTATGTCTAGATGCCAGGTTGCCTAAATTAAACTCTGGTGATGAAGGTGAGTTGGTTTGGATAAGAAATTAATAGGAATTTAGTGGCTGAAACAAGTTGTACCGAATTGAAAACATGCTCCCTACATATTTCAGCTGACTGTTTTTAAAGTACAGTATTATTACTGAGAGCTACTAGAATAATCAATAACTGTCTGGAAGGAAGTAGCTGAATATAACCAGAGGGCCCAGTATGCTAAGCCAAGACATGGTGCAGCTACTGGTTAAAAACTGGGTAACTGCTTGCATTGGCACAAGTCATGGTTTACATTCATGCTTTTCACGTAGATTAGGGGTTTGCACCACAATGCCTACATTGGAATAGTTACACAGGTAGAAAAAAGGATGTTGCAATAACTGAGACATGAAATGATAAGAGCTTTCATGAGAGTTTTCGCTGTGTGGATGGATAGGACAGACTGTATCATAAAGACACCAGGCAAAAAGAATTGGCAAGATTTAGATATAGCCTGGATGCGAAGACCTATATATAGTGAGGTTCAAGTTAAATATCCAAAAGAGAAAAATGAATAAGAAACAGAGGTGAGCAATCTTGCATGAATGCAAAATCCAGGGATTCTATTCTCACTTCAGTCTTTGTCTACACTGGGACAAAAGGAATTAAAAAAAAAACAAATAAACCCAAACCCTTTAAATTCAGAGTAGGCTCCTAGGGTTCATCTTGGCCATCTAGGATGTGCTAGCTAGCCTATAGCACAGCTTGCTCTGATTAGATCACAAATTTAACATGTGTTAGCCAAAGCTTTACATAAAGCACCCTTTCACCTAGTCCAGACAAAGTCTTACATGAGTGTTTATCAGGAGTAACTCCATTGAAGTCAATGGACTAGATCTCCAGTGACCAAACTCACTTTGCGCCACTTACACTGACTCAATATAAAGCAAATTTAAAGTGTCCAGAGATTTGTGTTGGAAAATTTCCCCTGTGGAAGGGGTATCTCCACCAGCAAAAACTTCATGATTTCTTCCTGGAATGGAACTCCCCCTTCTGGCATCTAGATTAGGCACAAGGAAATTTCAGGCATCTATATTCTGGCACAAGGAGGAAGAGGACATCTGGGGATTGTCAAAGGAGTAGAAGGGATATGGCGCAATCGTATTCCACTATGTTCAGTTTTTAGCATGGGATTTTATGTCACTGTAAATTGATTTAGTCTACACTCTACACGAAGACAGGTGATTGAGAGCCATGGACTCATGTCTGTTTCCCTCTCAGCCCTCATTCTCCTGGGCAGCCAATCTCTGCTTAGGCAGCGCAAGAATCAAGCCCAGTGGAGTTTAACTGGTGAAAGTGAGAGTAGAATCATCTCCCTTCTCAATGACTACAGAACTCAACACTGCTACACAGAAGTCTTGTGCAGAAAAGTTATTATTAAAATGGGAATGAGAGAAGAGGAAAGATGAGATAAAATTTTTTTTTGGAGAGAATATAAGTAAACACAAAATATGTAATGAATTTCCTAAAAGTATGATATTTCCATCACATTCTTTTGATGCATACTTAGAAAAGTTTATCACAGTATATACATCTTTCTAATTAGATGGCACAAGCCAAATGATTAGAGCTGTGAAAAAAAGCAACAAAAGGTTCACACAACTCTTTATGTAATTAGTCAGGAATTTTCATAACCCATAAAATGAAGATTTAATTGTGTAATTTAACATACAATTTAAATATCAAGATCAAACTAGCAGGGCAAGTGACTTAATGGGATAAAGAATATCTAGTGTCAAAGCTTAATTTAAAGAACAGAATGTCTTCATTATGCAAAAGTGTCAAGCAAATGAGACTTTCAAAGGGCTCTTTTTTTTTTTTAAACAAGCCCTTTCTCTATTGTTTCTTTGAAAACAACGAAATCAGCTGCATAGCAGCAACATGCTGAGAGACCAGGAAAGCACTATTGGCTTTGTCCATCTGACCTCACTGTGACATTGTGGTGCAAGATCTTATAAAACAAGAGCCTCCTGTGGAGCTTGCACATAGAACCTTTTAAGAGCTGGTTAATTTTACTTTTGTAGCTAATTAAATGGGAGGGCCAAAGAGTGCATGAAATGTAAAACTGCTTGGGTTGACGCTGCAGCTTTGTTGTTTTAAAAGCACCTGGAGAAGCGTTCATAATTTGTCACTTTTCAGAGAAACCCAAGATACAAACTGAGAGCATTCATGATCCCCAGGATATGATCTGCTCTTGTGTCCTGGCCTCTGCAGCTGTATTTCTTAAAGAAATGGATTAGAAACATATAAGCTTATTAGAGTGAAAGATGACATCCACCCACATCTGACATAGGAGGAGGAGGAAAGTTCAAGAAATGTATATACTAATTCCTGAAAAACACAAAACAATCTTTAGGACACGGCAAGGAAAATGTCAGCAATTCAAAAGACACTAGATTGCTATTGACCAGTTTCATGACGGCAAGGGGCAAGCCAAGGAGAATAAAGCCTTCTCCAGTATGTGGCAGATACTGCAAATGACACTGATCCTTTTTAATGTGCACAAAAGCTGACAACTAACCCATCTGAAGAACAGCAATCACAAAGCCATCTACAGGAATGACTTACCATAAACAGGTCACGAGCACCTATGTCAACAGCTAGCAGGAACGCCTTTTCAAATCTCTGATGCCTGCAAGAAAAGGTGAAATGTATCATTTGCTGAGAACATCAGTTAAAACTCATCATATTCTGTGTTAATGTGCAGATGAACTGACAGCTGGTAAAACCCTAAGAGGTGTTCCACCTCTGCTTCAGGTCTTGTTTAAACCATTTATTGCATTTATTCTGAGCCCCAAAAGTGAGGCAGCAGGTGACTGGTGAAACCACTTATTTGTGAGCATGGAGATGACAAAGCTATGACATATGATGCTAGCAACAACACTGAGCATTTTTCACCTTCTAAACGTTTTAGCAAACAATCAGCACTCAGGGATCTAGCTGGCTTCAATGGGCATTGATGCTACTTAGTATCAAACAGGACTAGCTCATAACAAATTAATCATTATAAAAGCTAAGTAGGTAAATATTATTGGCCCCAATCATCCCCTCTTACATGTTTTACCATGGGAAAAAGAGCTGGGAGAGAAATCTGTGAGGATCCTTCATTTTCTCACTGCCCACCACTCCCCACGAAAAGATTAAACTATCCATCTCAGACTTAGGGAGATCTGTGTCACTTAAAAGCCTAACAAATTTACTTATTGCATGAGCTTTCGTGTGAGAAAATCCCACTTTGTCAGATGCTTCTGCAAAAGGGCCACAGGATTCGCTGTTTGTTTTGCTGAACTAGACTAACATGGCTACCCTTTTGGAACATCTCAAACTTGTCAGGATTTGGAGTCCAGGAGGCTGGCACTGCCCTGAACTTTTCCAAACTCCCCTCAGAGTATCTGACAAAGTGGGATTTTCTCCCAAGAAACCTCATGTGATATGTAAATTTGTTAGCCTTTAAAAGTGACTCAGGACTCCTTGCTTGTTTTCCCTATAATTAAGCTTCTGGTAGTGCTGGTCCACTGGAATTATGCATAATTATGACTGCCTCCAGGGACACCTAGGGACATTGCTATCTTGTCTAGATAAGTGCCACAGGGCTGGACAGAGAAGTGAGGAGGGCAATATAACACTTATTGGCCCACAGAGTCTTCTCCCTACCCAGTATGGCCCCTTTACAACACAGATTTACAGATTCACTGAGAGTTCTTTGTAGGGCCTGGTAAAGATGAGAACAGGGCCATAGTGGTGACCAAGCCTCTACTCTGAATGGCAAGAGAGAGAAGGTCCACAAGCAGAGTGTCCCCTCTGAGTGTGGATCTAGAAGGCAGAGTTTCAGCCACTATTTCCCTTGTACAAAGTATGAGCTGCGCACTTATAGAACAGAGAGATTGCTGGACAATCGCTCCTTCCAAGTGCAATCATGTGGACAAGCTGCTTTCTCATTCATGAAGATGCACCATCCTGTGGCCACTAGAGCAAATGCTTATATGAGAAAGACATATCAAGAGGGCATTTACGTATGCTCTTAACACAACAGATGGATATCTATCAAAGCATCTGAAACCAAGGAGATCGAGCCCTCTGCAGGAGATGATCAAGTGCTTTGTAAAGCCAACCAGCACCAAAGTCCACACTTTGACAACTGCTGTAGACAATCATGCTCTTCTAATAAGAAATCACATGTGGCAATCTATGTGGATACTCAGAACAAAAGATCACAGCCACTCTGCGCTGGCTAAATGTAAGATGACAGTCCAGGTAAGGAGGGCAGTATGGAAAAGGGAATCTTGTTATAGAAAAAAGATCACCACTCGACTACGCTGTACTCATTTATTCATCATATACTAGTTCAGTTGAATAATGTGAGATTTTGATTTTTTTTTTTTTTTAATATCTTGTGTACATCTTTTGGTACTGTGTTATTTCTGTAAACAATCTGGAAAATCCCTTTGAAATACAAGTGTATTTTTAAAAGATTGTTATTTTATTTGCAGAATAATGAAAAGTAAAATAAAATAAAACAGCAGTTAGCTCAGTTATTATAAACAAAGTATTTATTATAAACACAAAAGTGTTTTCATTTTAAGAGGTAATATATAGTTGCTTGTAACTTTTTAAATCTTTTTACCTTGCTGACCAAAATTTCACAGGTTTATTCTCAGTCAGGGGACAGATTTTCTTGGAAAGTTTGAACCAAAACAGTTCTGATAATTTTGAGAACAATATGATATAAAATTATAGCATTTTTTCCCATTATGAAAAACATTTTTTTTTCTTTTTAAATAATAGCTTTATTGAGTCACTTGTAGATAGAAACTTGAAATTTGGCAGGGGTATGTCACAGATGATGGTCTGGTGAAAAAAATTATTGTGATTTCTTAGTTAAGAGGATTCAAAAGATGTGCTTGGTGAGAAATCAGTGGGTTTTGTAAGTTATTCTATTAGTGGTCTGCCAATATTCTATTAGGTTTACATGTGCATGGTTATATCAGGAAAGCTAGTGGGCAGTGCTGTGTCTTCTTCTCAAATTCGTGAACATGCTCAGGGAAGAACCACAGAATCTTAGAGCTGGAAGGAACCTCATGACCTTCCAACCCCCTGTTAAAAGCAGGACTACTCCCACTAAATCAGCCCGGCCAGGGTTTTATCCATCCGGGTCTTAAAAGTTTCCAAAGATGGAGATTCCACCACTTCCCTAGGCAACCCATTCCAGAGCTTCACCACCCTCCTAGTGAGAAAGTTTTTTCTAACATCCAAGAAGAATGCAGCCTTCCTTTTCTTTGATAGGTGAAGGTGTCTCTCAGATGAACCAACAGTCTGATCCTCTATGGCAATTCCTGTTTCTAGCCAGGGCCAAAGCATCATTCTACTTAGCTCTGAAAAGCCTTCTTATTGTTTTCTATAGCACATTGGTGGAATGACACAGCAGAATGTAACACAGAGCTAGCTAGCAAGTGCTTTGCCTCGGGGGATACTGCTGGTGACAAGAAAGCAAAATAAATTAACATAAGCAGAAAAGGAAACAAACTCTCCAGCTTGGCTTTCCTATGCCCCTGGGTGTGAAACCCTAGCTTCCTAAAGACAATTTCCCACTGCGTCTTCCAATCACTAATTTACAGTCCTTCCCCATGAGCACCCCAGGAAAGCTGAGCTGAAGTTAACCCCTTTATTACTGGGGTCCAACCACAGCACTGAACCCATCACACACCTGTATCTCTGAAGATTTTTAGTCATGCTTTGTAGAATGAACACTACACTAAAATATTTTGCATTTATAAAATAAATGCTTTAGTTGAGAGAAATACATACACAGATGTTACTACAAAAAAAGCAAGCAGTCTTGTGGCACTGAAAGACTAATAGATTCTGTAAGTTCTCCCTTTTCAAAGCATCTGACAAAGTGGGATATTCTCCCACAAAAGCTAATGTGATAAATAAATCGGTTAGTCTTTAAGTGTCACAAGACTCCTTACTTTTTTTTCTTTACTAGACTAACACGGCTGCCCCTTTGGAACTTAACAGATTTTTGTTACTACAGTGGCACGTATATGCTGGTACTGTGTATCTCTTTTTTCAGACAGCACACCAAAATTAAATGACAGTCTCATGCCTCAATTTCTCCAATACAGAATAAAAACACATCCTTAGTACTAAGATGGAAAATAGGATATGGAATAGTTCAGTAAAACATGCCCTTTAATATGCCCAACAATAATATGTCTGCATTGTGCTTTTTTTTGTTTTGTTTTGTTTTGTTTTGTTTTGTGTAACACAGCAACAGCTAAAGGAACATCTTGAATGAAATCTGCTCTAGCCAAGACCATACCTGCGGCTAAAACCGAAAAGTAATATTTTCCTTTGATTGACCTGCAGAACGGAATCATGGTCTTAAAGCTGTCAGTTCTTTTCTGTCTCACAATGATTTCAATTTTTTCCTTTAATCAACAGACATACTTCTGCCTCATTATGGCCCTTATTCATAAAACCGTAAAGCCAGCTTGTTATTTTCAGAGCTGTACTGGAAAAAAATATCTAGCAAAGAAACGCTCTTCACAAACCAAGAGAGGTGGAAATAACAATCAGAGAGACTTCATAAATTATTATAAAGTGCATTGCTCTTAAATGAGATAGTGTTTTCAAATGAAAGTAACAAGTTTGGATTTCTTATGAACCCAATATTAAATCAAGCAAGAAAGCATGCCTTGTGCTTTTTTTTTCAAACTAGCTTTATTTGACACCCCCTGCCTTTTTTGAGTCCCTTTGGCATGTAACACTGTATTTTCATTCTTCAGGAACAAATGCAAAAGACCCAGTGCAATGTATTAATGTAAAGATACCTTCAAACAGGATTTTACACTAGGGTTTTGTTGTAGGTAAAGCTCCTATTATTTCTATCAGATTCCATTCATAGTTATCTACCCCCTAAACAATTAAAAAAAAAAAAAAGAAAAGAAAAGAATCTGCCTTTTGTTCCTGAACTAAAATTACAAGGCACATTATCTGTGGCACTCAAAATGGTGCTGATGCTTTACTGATCCTGAAGTGAACACTGTATCTTACTGCTTGCTTCAGAATGACTCCAGTAATCAAGACCTTGAGAATGAGGGATAAGAAAATCTGCCTGTAAAACATGAAGTTCAACCACTTGTTTGGTCAAAGTGAAAGCCAACCAAAATACGACCTTTGAGATTAGAACTTACACACTATTATCCACTATACAGGGCAGATAGGAAAGCGTTACTCTATGAGCTATTTAGGGCACAGAATATTAAGTATAAAACCCACTATAGGAAACAACAGTACTAGTGTTCACCTGTAACCATTTCCTATCTGTAAGGCTAGTAACTCTTTGAAAGATCACTCTCACTTTACAGTTAGGGAAACTGATGCAAAGAAAGATTAAGAGTTTGCCGAAGATTACGCAGGATGAAAATGACAAACTTAGAAACAGAATCTAGATCCCCAGGCTTCTGAACTGGTGGACTCTTGCAGCCTCGCTGTATGTTATGAGAGTGAGAGTGATTTAAACTGACAAAAGGCATGAAAGCTGAATGTTTGATCCTTACCTCACTTACATCAATTTAACACCAAAGGCATTGATTTTAGCAGGATTTATGTCTGCAGAAAAAGGGGGATGGTGGATAATAAAGACCCCAGTCTTTAATCTGCTCCTTTAATTAACACTATAATGTTTAACAAAAGCTGACTTTGAATACAGTGAACTAAATTCATGTTCCTCGATGTGAGCAAGAGTGGAGGGTTCTCACTGATTTTACGTGGGAGCTCTGCAAGTATATTGGGGGGAGATTTTGGTCATAAATGTATATGGCTGCTTAAAGATAGTAATTCATCCTTCACTTTGAATTTCATGGCTCTGAAAGTGGTCAAACTGGGGAGGGTTTATCTGTGAATTATACACGACATATTAGTGCATCCACTGTGAGAGCTCGTATAGCCATTTATAAGAACTAACAGGACAAAATCAGAACAGAGAGAGTGGGGAATGTACTGTAGACAAGATGGAAACATTTCTTTAGGGACTAGTTACAACCAACAAGCCTTCTTAGACATGCCCATTGACCATGTAAGCATATTCCTT
The DNA here is from genome assembly GCA_007922195.1 of Podocnemis expansa. Classification (NCBI taxonomy): domain Eukaryota; kingdom Metazoa; phylum Chordata; order Testudines; family Podocnemididae; genus Podocnemis; species Podocnemis expansa. The sequence goes on along the minus strand of ML682004.1, from coordinate 11,147,363 downwards.
GTGCTGGGCTGATAAAGGAAGACTGCTGCATTATTTTTTTTTTCTTGTCTTCGGTATGAATACACAACATTTAGAAAATAATCTGCAGCAGAAGGGCTATGTCACAAATATTATTTATAAGCTGTTCCTTTTAAGTGAAGAAATCTTGAGTTCTCCTCATCTTGCAGTCCAATCTAGGATGATATGCATTATGAAAAGGAATACTTAAAAACATATGGAGGAAAGACAACAGACAAAAATGAAAATGAGAAAAAATTACATGCAATCAAATTCTACTGAAATTAAGCTTTAATTGTTCAATATTCTGTGACTCATATGCAAATTTTTAAGTATTTGGAATATCAACCAAGTGTTTACTGACATCGAGCAATTGTATTTAAGCATATAAACAGATGATGAAAATATGTTCAATCCGTTACAACACCCAACATTTACAGCAGGGTTTACATGATCTCTTTTAATTCAGTTATTTCATTTAATATTTCAATTTAATAGCTCATTCTTTCATTCGCTTTCTAGGCATTTTGCCCATTTCATAAGCACAATAATATTAATTATTATTCATAAAAGAAGACATTTCCCATAAGTTCCCATATCAGTAATTTTTGGAACAAAAGCTTGTTTGCTTGTTTTTTTCAAAATAAGTACTGCATTTGTTTTATCTACAATGGTTTTTTTTCTTTTAAAATTAGACAAACTAAAAATGAAGAATTACACATTTTAGAAGAATGCTAACCATACTATTATGGTACATCATGTACAAAATGATTAACAAAAACAGGGCCAAGGATTTATAAGGCGGGTAGTTAGTCACTGCCTGAGTGGTCTGATTTAAAATAGATTCTGGTGGTTGCTCAACATTTTGAATATTAGGCCACCTACTTAGGCACCCGACTCTGTCTGGGTCTATCTTCAGGAACACATTTTTTAAAATGTTGGCTCAAAGCTTTAGCACTCATGTTTTGATTTAAAACATGAGCATTTACATGTGGAAAGTCAAATTTAGATGGAATCATTTTTTTATTTCAATGTGTCTTTGACAAGACCAGTCAGAAAATTCCGTAGACTTTCAGAGGAAGGTTCCAAGTTGAATTTCTGTAAATTTGGAGGCAACTAAAATATACAATTATTTAAGTTTTAATCTACAGAATACGAGATCAGTTACAAAATCCTTCCCCCATCTTGTCACTTCTTAGTATATTTAACAATATTGCCAACACTCACAACTGCATTTATGATTTTACTGTGAATCTTGGGATATTTGATGTTTTACTTCAAATGTCAGTTCCTGGAGACAAATGGCTATGTGAGACTTTCAGCTTGCATTTAAACTCCAAAGAAAGGGAAAAATTTGTCTGCATTGATTTCACCCCAAATTTCTTGATCTTCTGGTTGTTTAGAAAATGTGACCCTGAAGTGAGCCCTGAAGGCTCAAAAACAAAAAGGCAAAGAAAAAGAAGAGACTATTAAAAAAAAAATCTAAAATTTGTAACTGATTTAAAAGCCTACAACATGATTTTGGGTGCCTGAGGCGTGATATTTGAATGTCAGATTGGCAGCGCTGAATCTACTTGCTATTTTCAATATATCTAGACAGACGATCAACCCAAAGAAACTGGGGCCCATTATATTTCTGATATGCTTTGTCAGAAATGGAAAGCCATTGGATGTTTATTTGCTGCAACTTACCACTTTTTACCTCAGTAAATGTTCTAAAAGCTTCACATAAATCAGAGCTAAAAAGTTAAACCGTGACTGCTAAACTACTTTTTAAAGACCCTTTACACATGAATCTGACTTCAGCGATGGTTGTTCATAACATACCACTTGGCCAATGATATGCTGCTACATAAACACGAGGGGACAAATCTGACTTTTCTGTGTTTAGATTGTGACCAGGGAATATAGTCACAGGCCAATCGGACACAGAGCCCATGCCTACTTACTTGACTGATTACTATATTTGCCCCATAGGCAGAAAACATGAAAAAGAAGCAAACAATGGATGGTGGGTTTTATGTTCCTAGAGGATTTTTAAATAATGAGAAAATTATCATTTGTTAAAGTTGTTTTGTAAAATGAGATTAGTAAAAGTTTTATTTGTATTTCTGACATGCCACCTTACAACATAACAAAGTGATGTGTGATTTTGCTGGGGCGTGGCACTGCTCATGATCAGTTGCAGACATTAGAAATTGATTTAGCCACACTTTCATATAAATTACATCCCACATTGTTTTTCTCTTCCTATGGGCCACTACAGATTGTAGGAGAAGAACAGGAAAATTATGATCCCACACACAAAGTATTTTCAAGGACAAAACCCAATTTACAGCATCAGCAAAGTTGGTTGCTAATTTTGCTGACTTTTGAAAATAAGATTCAAATCAAATTGCATTTTTTGTCTCTCAGAAAAAAAATCTGTTTTACAGCATAAATGCTGGAACATTAAAAGGACAACTAAGTCCTAATAAGGGGTTAAAAATGTAATTTCATACATTTGCAGTTGGAATGATTGACTCTTCTGCACAAGCTGTTTTTGGGAACTTCTAGCAATGGAAAATTAGAATGCTATCCCAAGAAGAAATTGATTATGAGTTACTGATTTCAATAAGATTTAAATACATGCTTAAAGTTAATCATGTGCTTTAAGTGCTTTACTGAATCAGATCTTTAATGACTTGTGAAGGAACACTGTTAGTGTAATGTTCTGAAAGTCATATACATCTGTGAATCTTACAGAAAGATTAATGAGTGATTATTTAGATTAAAAATTAAAATATACACAGAACTTTTACGAAATCCAAGAGTTTTCATTATTTTGATATTATTTTATATTGTTAAGTTACATATCTCTAAAGCAAACAAGCAGTCCTATAGCACTTAAAGACTAACAAATTTATTTATTGCATGAGCTTTTGTGGGAGAAAATCCCACTTTGTCAGATGCCAGGTTCCCCCATCTTCAAAGTGCCTGATGAAGGGGGATTTTTTCCCACGAAAGCTCATTCAAAAAATATATTTGTTAGTCTTTAAGTGCCACAGGACTCCTTGTTTTCTTCTACTGAACTAGACTAACACAGCTGCCCTTTTGGAACATAACTCTAAAGGAAGTCCATATATGCATTTATAGTTTATTGGGAAGAAAAACACAGGACTAAGACTATGGCTGTGTCTACATGGCACAGCATTTTCGAAAAAAACTTTTTTTGAAAAAATTATTTAGAAATATATTTGGAAAAATTATCTAGAAATACCTATTTTCAAAAATGCTATTTCAGGGAACAGTCCGAGGATGGCGCCTTATCCCCAAATAACATGGCGCCCCCCCCCCCCCAAGTGAAAGTATACACTGGACTTTCTTTTTCGAAAAAAAGAAAGCCAATGTAAGAAGTAGGCAGGCTTTTTCGAACAAAGCCTTTGCTGCATCCAGCGATGGCTTTTTTCAAAAAAGCTACCTTGAAAAAGGCTTTTACTTTCAAAAAAGCTGTTGGGTTTAGCTTTTTTTGCCAATGCAAAACCTGGTAACATTTAGGAAAAAAAGCCTTTTTTTGAGATAACTTTTTCGAAAAAAGCCATTGCTGGATGCGGCAAAGGCTGTTTTCGAAAAAGCTTGCCTATCTATTCCATTGGCTTTCTTTTTTTTGAAAAAGAAAGTCCGGTGTAGACTTTCACTTTTGGGGGGAAAAAAAAAGCTGTGGTATTTCGGGACAAGGAACCATCCTTGGACCGTTCTCTCGAAATAGCATTTTTGAAAAAAGTTATTTTGAGATCATTATTCCGAACACAGTTTGAAACAATTTTTTCAAAAAAAGTTTTTTTGAAAATGCTGTGTAATGTAAACATAGCCAAAGACATAAAGCTTGGGTGGAGAACTGAATGCCCTTTACAGAAGGAAGTACTCTTGTATGGAGCAAACAAATACAAAAATAAAATGGAAAAGAAAGCTAATGTAAGGAGTAGAAGAGTATGACACCATTTTGGGTTTAATTTGCTGTGAATCTGCATGAGATATTCACAACACCAAACAATCCTACTGTTTGCTCTGTAAGATTTTATTAAATCATGCTTTGAAGCTCTACTCCTTATACTGTTTCTGTATACTACTCTGTCAATACAATTAACCTTAAACAGATTCTTCTAAGAAATGATCTATGTGACCATATATAAATGTGAATGCTGCTTCTCAAACAGAGGTGAATTTATGTGTCTGAAGAACATTGCTCAGACACATTTTGGAAGGTCAGATTTCAAATGAATGAAGTATTCATTTCTGAATGAAGTAGCTTTTAAAAATGTTGCCTCCCTTGTTACAAAAGAAAGGGGTTTCAATACATATCCAGTAATAAGATATGTTCCATATGAATCTAAAATTATATTAAAAATGACATTACATATAAAAGAGTATTCCATTCAATGTATTTGCTCAGCTTTAATGGCGGAAACAAACAATATAGAAAATATAGAGCTGTTTCTTTCCATTCTATTTTTTGTTGAGTACTTTGTGCACTAGTGCTTAGTGTTAGGAGCGTGAGGAATAGACAGCCCTCTTTGTAACCCACATATGAAAGAGGGAAACTTACTGTGGGAACCTTAACTCAATTGCCTGGCTTTTGTGCAACTAAACATAACGTTGAATTAATGGAACTCTAGATGGAAGAAAAGGCCATCTAATCAGAGAACTATTAATAATAAATATAGATTCTGTATCCAGGTCACAGTTTTCTGGATGAGCCTGGAGAAATTCTCTGTAAAATGTGGGAAAACTATTGGGAAGGTCAACTTTTGGGAAGAAGAACATGACCTTCCCATTTCACAGCAATGTCACATGTCTTAATTCTTTCATGTTTGTAGTGTGCTTTGAGGTTTTCAATGGAAGGTACTAGAGAAGAGTAAAATATTATTATTCAATTAAAATGATAAGAAAGCTCTTTCTCTGTAAATTATATTTCACTATTTTCTCTCTTATAATCTTCATTTCCTTTGAATTTCCCACACTGCAAATTTGCTTTATCATATTCATACTCCTTCAAGAGAAAATATTTTGTTGCCATAGCAATATCTTCCTTCTGTGCAATTTTATCAGAGTGGCTTTCCTTCAGATTTCTATAAGCTGCAACTAACACACCTTCAACACACACAACCCTCCCATCCTCTCAGTTCCTGCAACCTTTTACTACTTCATAACTTCCCAACTGCATATCTTTATCTTTAAATACAGGAGCATTCCAACCTACTCTTCCAAAATAGTTGGAGCTAAAAACAGATGTTAATTAAAAATTCCAATAAGAGTGGATGACACCTGTTGTTTCATACTTACTTTGCTCAACCCTGTCTGTTAAATCCCAGCCTTCATCCTATTAATTCTCATTGGCTATGCCTATACTTACACTTTAGATCAAATTAATAATAATTAATTCAATTTAAAGTATCACATGACTACACTAGCTTTCCTTAGTTTGAAATAAGGACCTCCCTCAGTTTGAAATAAGGAAAGCTCATTCCAAAAGGATAAAACCTCCCTTAAATTTGAAATGATGGTTAAATCGAACTTATTAGTTTGATTTAACCCAGTGTAGCGATGTTAATTTGAATTAACCATTAGTTCAAATGAACACTTTTTACTTTTCTTCCTCCCAGAGTGCCTTCTTCTTTCTGTATATTGGGGGTGGGAGGTCATGGCCTTCTTGGGGGCCATGTTGCCACACCTCCCATGGTGCTCCTTCCCTAAATCAAACTAGCAGTCCTGTCCATGGACATGCTAGTTCGATTTGGGTTTCTAGTGGAGCCATGTTAATTCGATTTAATTTAATTTGATTTAATGATTATTAGTTTGATTTAATTAGTTCGATTTAAGTTAATTTGATTTAACAGTCTAAGTGCAGACATAGCCTTTAGCTTTTCTTCTGTTTGAGCTTTAGCCCTCTTACTCTGATGATCATGCAAACTTAACAGTATGTCTTGAAAACTGTATTTTACTGAGCAAACATATCAGCATGTGTATACACCAAGGACAGCTCCACAACAGAGGCCCAGTATCACAGCTCTGGTTAAGAATCAATTACCATCTTCACTGTGACTCTCTCATGAACAAGTGTGATATCTTAGCAATTTTAGACTACAGCAGATGGGAACTTGATATTAAAATTAAGATAGATGCACCTCCCCCTTTGTCTTCCTATAAAGTGCTGGTGCATTTCTTCTCATGCTAGCCAACGGACTAAGGTTCATACCTATGTGGTGCTACCACTTCCTAAAAGAATCATGTATTGGACCAAAATTTTCAAAGCTGAGCACCTATATTTAGGTATCTAAATCCATATCTAGAAATTTGGCCACAGTTTACAGTTAATGAACTGTTGAGTTAAGCACCCTGAGGTGTGGCTGCAGTTTGTACTTAGATATGTCTCCACTAGCAAAGGTAGCTGGTAATAGCAGAGGTAAAAAAACCCATCTTATTATTCCATGGCCATTACTTCATATAACAGGGACATTTTCAAAGGAAGTTGGCCGGCTAAATGATCTTTGTGCCTTTGAAAATCTCTCTACGAAAGCTTTTCGAAGTCTGTCTCTTCCTCCTTCCACCCTCACAAAACTTATCTCAACATCATTAATAGTTTTCTGGGAACTGGCTGAGACAGTGATGTAGGAGCAATACATGCCCAAACTTAGTGACTGCAGGTTTACTAATCTAGAAAACACAAATTCTTGGGTTACTTTAAACCAGTGGTCACTTGGTGGTGTGACATGACCCTTCAGGACACACCAGCCTCCCTACCCAGGCAAAATCCAGCCATCTCCCTGACTCTCCATGACGCACTTACTGCTGTGTGGTGACACAATAATGTGTCCTGACACAGTGGTTGAGAACTGCTGCTGTAAACCAGGGGTGGGCAAACTTTTTGGCCTCAGGTCCACATCTGCTGTCTGGTAGGTCACACGAGGTAGGAGACGGATAGTGGAACAGGAGGATATGGGACGGGTGGCTGCTCCCCCCTCCAAGCTCCACTTCTTCCCCCACCTTTCCTTTCACCCTATTACAATGAATATATGCATAAATAAATATAAATATAAATGAACACAAAACTTACTCACTGGCCACTTTTTTTCCCCCCGTTCTTTGAACTGTTCCTTGTTTCTTGACTTTTTTTTTTTTTTGCATTCTCCACTTTTCTTTTTTGCTTTTTTTTTTTTTTAATTAACTATTCACTTTTTTGCACTTTTTTTCAGTACCGTGAGGGGAAGGGGTGGAGCCAAGAGGGAATGTGGTAGGGAGAGAGCTGAACACCACTGGGCACTACTTCCTGGCGGGGTGTGTGGCTGCTGTGCCCCAGCTATGATGCCGTTGGGCCCGTAGAAGGGATGAATAGAGCTGGATGGAGAGAGCAGCTGCTGATCTCTGGCCAGTGAACCAGTAGGCCCACATGGAGGAAGAGGGGCTGGGCTGCCTGGCTACAAGGAGGAAGTGGCTGCCGCAGCCATGCTCTGGGCCGTCAGCAGGTCCAGCTCAGTTGACAGGCTGGATGACAGACTCAGATAGGCCATAATCAGCCCACAGGCCATAGTTTGCCCACCTCTGCTCTAAGCCATAGATGACAGTGCCAATGCATGAGGGTGCTGGAACAATTTGTACAGTGGGCTGCTGAGAACCATTGAACCAAACCATAAACACTCTATAGGATGGAAACCACTTCAAGCCAGGGGTGCAGCCACCTCCCTAGTCCAGCACCTATGTGAGGGTGTTAACATCTCAGTTTTTTTTTCATTAATTCTCTACCAGTCTTTCTTCTGTTTCAGCTTTAATCTTCTCAGGCTAATCATTGTGTAAATGATGTTCCTCAACTGTCTAGTGTCTGAAAGAAATTGGAATATGGATGAGAAATACCTGTTTGAAGTGCATGATGGGTAAAAGAGGTGAAGTGGAGTTGGAAGACAGCCATTTTAAGACATATAAGATACTCTGGACTCCACTATGGGCATCTTTTTGACAGTAAAGATTGTACTTTGGATTCATTACTGGATTTTCATCTATAACTCTGATGTATTTTACTACAACTATTCCTGTAACCTCCAAAATTCCATTTACTTTAATGACAATGCCACATGCCTGCAAGATCAGGCCCTTACACATGCAGATTAACACATCACAATAAAACAAGCCACTGCTCCTCATTCTGACTCATCTGCTGTAATCAGTCATAGAGGAATAGCCTATGCATAAGGGCTTCCCTGGGCAGCACTGGTTGGTGCAACCGCTCTGCGGGCTTTCCAGATACAGAGGCATACCAGGCAATGGGTGAGGATGTGGAAAAACATCTTGGCCATGGAGCAGCCCACAGATGGGGCTGTAGTAAATCAGAGTAGCACTTGGGTCTGCCCAAATATACGCGAGGGGCTCCTGGAATTCCAGAAATGGCATACAGCCACCTTTCCCCCACTTCAGAGTGTGCCACCCATGAGGCACAGCACAGAATCTCATTAGTATCCTTTTGTTGTTGTTGTGTTTTAAATTTCTGTGAGGCTACAGAAATTTCTTTTGTTAACACTATGCAAGATTGGCTTCTAAGGGAATTATATCAACTTATTTATTCTTTTCTGATATTTTGCCCAATTTTGCTCCTACTGTGATCTTCACCAGTGAATTAAATCACAGCCATTCACATGGCTTCAAAGTATCTGACTGAAACTGAAACCTGGAGTGAAGCTGGTTTAAGAAAAATTCATGACCAACTAGAAACACAAGGTGCTCTGAACTGTCCCGGGGGTGTAATATTTAATGGAAAAATATACATCTACTTAAGCCATGATGGCAACGTTATTTCTTGTTTATAATGCACATTGAGAAGCCTGACTTGGGGACATTTCTTTATGTGCACTTGGATCACAATGACTGACATTCCTGGCAGTGACTGCAGCATGCACATGAGAACCTCTTGGTGTGATCACTTTTACAAGATGGCAAAAGCAGTGAACATGCTGTGACACCCTGTGTCTAAAAACAATACCCCAAAAGATCCCTTATTCACCAACACTGTATAACTATGACATGTTCTACAAAGTATGCCTTGTTTGGTATTATTTTGGAAGTCTGAATCGACTCAATATTAATATTTTATCAGATTGCATGTGCTACCATGGGATGTGACATTATGAAACACTGTGGAACATGCAATTAAGAACATGTTGCAAAGCAGGAAACTCCCACAAACGGCCATTCAGGCACAACAGAGTGGCCAGGCAGTATGAATGTCTCTCTCTCTCTCACCCATTCAAGAATAGCTTCTACTAACAGGAATTGTTCAAAGTGGAGCAGAGGCTTTATTGGAGGGTGCACCTTCACAATGGGGGTGACTGACCACTGAGGATGACCTCACAGGTCAAAAGTCCAACTGTTTTAGTGAGTTGGAACAGACTATAAATGGGGGAGCATCATGGGACATCTCTCTCTTGTCCACACAACACCTGAAAGATCATATCGAAAACCAAAGTACTTTGAAAGCAGGGTGTGGAGTCCCAGGCAGGGAAGCTTGCCCAGCTTGCCTTTAAGTTAAGTAATTGCTTGTACCAGCCAACAAGGGTGAGACATTAATCATTCAAATATTGGTTGTGTGTATATTGCCACTTAAAATCTATTTTCCTGTAGTTAATAAACTTGTTTAAAGGTTTATCTTAACCAGCATTGTGTTGAATTGGAGTGGCCAGAAATCTTAGCTCAGTAACAAAAGCTGTAGAATGTCTTCACCACAAGCAGCAGGGAGCAGGCATAGTAATATAATTTTGGGGAGAGGCTCCTCGTGGTACAGTTCTTACAAACTGTGGAGGGCTCACTGAGTGGTGCCCCACTATTACTGGTTTGTGAGCAGCCAGGCAAGGCACTCAGATAACTTGTGTGGGTGCATCTCTGCCTGTGTAAGGGTAGCTTCCTGACAGCATCACGGAGTGAAGTCAGGTTAATATTAATGTGATTAAACTGGGTGCTCTGCATGCTGTTGGGCTAGGTGATAACAGTACCAGAAGGCCAGGGTTTGCTTCTTGTTACTAGCAAGGGACTGTGAGGGACAACACTGGCTGGAGAGTGAAGAGGGCATGGTGCTCTCATTGTTCACAGGTTGCTCCCTGTTGCACCAGCACACACGCAAAATAGTCTCTAGAAGATGGTAAGCTCATCAGACAGAATGTTTCCATTCCACCTATTCAATTCGGCCCTTCTTGAGATTTGAAGAAACCTTATTGACTTCAGTAAGAACTGCATTCGAGGACATAATTAATCCTTACTGGCTTGCTGTAACCCATACTGTGCAAAACACAAATGATATTATCCAAGACACTCTCCTTAATCCTGTATGGTTATTATTCATGTTTATACACACGTTTCATGACAACACTAGCTATTAATACGACAATCCTATGCCTTTTCACCACTCAGCATACCAGAATAAAAAGAAGTCATGTGCTCCTAGACACAAAAGGTCCTAACCTTATCCATCATCTCCCACACTCTCCTGCTCACACAGAGGCAAACAGACTGGAAGTCTATCCTTATAGGGTCATCGAAGTTTTCCAGCCCCCTGGTTACAGGCCTACCAGAAGCACTGACCACTCTTTTCCAGCAGTTGCTGCCTGTATAAAAGCCTGTAAAAGACAGTAATTGATTGGTGCAGGGAGGGTACTGGTAGGTACGCTCTTCAGGTGTCCTGAGATTGGCCAGCAGCCAGTGGAATGCCTTGCAAAAGAGACAACACTGGGTAGAAGCAGGCCTCTTTCTACTGTCCTGCTGTCACATATAATGTTCTCTCTTCCCCCAGGCTGGACACAATGGTTTATGGAGACATCCTGTACTTTTCAGTGTGCATCTGATCAGATCTGCAGCTTGTCCCTAACGTATGGATAGGCAAACTAGTAATTAAAAAGTTCTAAAGGGGCAGCCATGTTAGTCTGGTTCAGTAAAACGAACAAGGAGTCCTGTGGCAGTTAAAGACTAAGAAATTTATTTATTGCATGAGCTTTTGTGGGAGAAAATCCCACTTCGTCAGATGCTTTGAGGATGAGGGAACTTACAAAAGGAAGTTCAAAGCATCTGACGAAGTGGGATTTTCTCCCACAAAAGCTCATGCAATAAATAAAATTGTTAGTCTTTAAGTGCCACAGGACTCCTGGTTCATTTTAGTAATTAAACCACAACATTATTTTGTAGAGTAATTCATTTTCGCTACAGAAAAAAATACAGCTATATTATTTCTGTGGAATAGTCAGGTTCTGAGATTGCAGGTGTCCTAGAATCTTAATGTATTTTCTATGATCTGCAAATAATAAAGAAAAAAGCTTCACATTCTTTAAAATGTTAATTGACAAACACAAGAATAGACTCCAGTTAAAGTACAGAAAAGGACAAGTTGTAAATGCTGATCTGCCAGCTACATTTTGACTTGTGCCAACTCTGCCACTGCACTTTAGATGTTAGCATAAGGGCCATAACTTTCAGCTTATGAAATGTTACTCTTGGAGTGTATGCGTGCAAGTTGTGTATGAGAAAGAGAAAGAGAGACAGAAACAGACATGTTCTGAATAAAACACAGCATGGGTGTGTATGTGTGTAAAATAAACAAGTTGTTTTCAGGCATTAGGAAATAAGACAAGTACAACTTATGAATGCTTGACTGGAGCAAAGCCATGAGTCAGCTATGTAATGGCATTCATAACAAGTGAAAAATAACCATTCCATCCTTCCCCATGTTCTGTATTTATAATGCATTAAATATACGGTGATATTATAATAAATCAGGAGAGTGGTTTTTGATGTCCAAGAAACACCAAAGATGTATTTGATGCTTGTAATTCAGTTCCTGTATTTTATTTTGTAGATAAGAATTCAAATTTGAAGTGAAAATAGTTATTCACACTACAAATCCTTATTTCATGTCTCCTCAGGACAGGCCCTCACATTTCTATCAGTGCCAGTGAGCAACACACTTTTGATAGCTTTTTTACCTGTGTTTAAGATGCCTGTCATTTTCATTTAGTATATAAAACATTTGGATTCAAAGGTATTCAATTCTCATGATTTAAGGCCTTCTGCTGCAAAAACTCAGAGCACCTTCCTCTCCCATTAAGTTCAATGGAAAAAGAGGATGCTCAGCAGCTTGCAGGTTGGGCCCTTAATTTTACACTAGCTGAAAGACACTACATGGCTGTATCAAAACAAAATGTTGGGATTTGGATTTTTTCCTCCTAACTGCGATCTACTTTCATCTTTTTGCTGTCCATATTCTGTGCCATCACAATCCATTATGACTGACAGTGTCAGAGATGAGTAGTATCTGGTACCCAATTTGAGACAGATTAAAGGGGTTTGAAGTCCAAAGTTTGAATGCCCAGCACTTTCCAAAAATCAGGCCCTTTTAGGGAGGGCATCAAGTAATGAAGAACTATTATTTCATTGGCACGGAAAACAGATCTCCCAAGTCGTTTGTAACATGATACAAAGTCTTTCGTCTACAGCATCTGCCACCTACAGCATTGGCTAGGCTGGCAGTGATCCATTATCATGTGATAGCTGTTTGGTGGCCTGTCTTTGATGGGGATCTTAATCCAGATTCCAGTGAACACAGGCGGTGTTCTTCTATAGCAGCTAGCACCTTTTGTGGCACTCCCTTCATAAAGGCTAAAAATTGCCTTAGCATGTAGGCTGAACTAGTTTAACTCTTAAATGGTCCCCTCCAGCTGAGACTAGGAGCACGCTGGTGGGGCAAGCAAAAGAGACAAACCATTGTCCAAATAACTTTCAGTTTTAGATCTAGAAAGCTTTACACTTTTAAAGTCAAGACTCCACCTCTTCCTGTCTCCTCAGATGCCTCTCCTGATCCCCTACTTTCCCCTTTCTCTTGGTTCATTGCCCCAACTCCAGACCTCCCAGATGTCCTCTATAACCCCCTTTATACTCCCAGCTCTCTCTAAATCTGCATGCCCCCATATATGCCTCCACATCCCCCATTTCCTTGTCTTTGTCTGATGCCCCTGGCCTTATGCACCTGAGCAATGGGGTGTGTAAGAGCTCTTTCTTCCTTCAAAAATGCATGATGCCCCAAAGAGATGAGATCATATTTTGCCCCCCTACCCTCTGCAAGCACTGGCCAGTAGATCTGTGAAGTTGGAAATACGTTGCACTTCACAAAGGGATATAGCAGTGGCTGTGCATCCTGTCCATGCGTGGAAGAATCAGGAAGCATTGTACCTGCCCATGCTTGTCCTTGAGTGGTGCAACTGTGCCTAACGGTATGTCTACACAGCACACTAGGGCGGGGTTCTGACTCAGACTTTGGCCCAACTCCCTTTCTGTCCACATAGAGTCAGTCTGACCCAGGTCTAGAACAGCTCTGGACTCAGGCCTATGGGCCCTGTTGGGGATGGCTCAGAGCCTGAGTCTTGCTGTGACACAAGCATTTTTCAGTGTGGATGCCACTCGAGCCTGGGTCATCAGCAAGTCTGCCAAATCTATCCCCTATGTTTCCCAGCCCCTCACCCCAAAACTCCCCAGGAATGTGAAGAATCTCCTGGTTCAAATCCCACTGCTCAGCATTTAACCCTTTATTTCCATAATGAGTGCTCAACTAAAAACTCAGACAATGTTCATGTATGTTAGCAATTGCCAGCACTAAATAGTCCTACATCAAGTGTGCTGCTTGCTGGCCAAAGGAAAACAGCTGGAGTCTGGTTAACCAATGCTGCAAGGCAGGCAAGATGGTCAGCTTCAACAAGAGAATAAGAAATAATCATGTCTATAAAGCTACATCCAAGAAGCTGGCAGGACTTGAGATTGACCAGGCAGTAGAACAATGGAGGGTAAATCAAGTAGTGAAAGCTAGACTACTGCAAAGTAAGACTTCTGGGAACTCCCCATTCTCCTGTGTCTTTTAAGAGGAATTTGACCAGGTACTGGAAAGCGTGGTGAGCACTGAGTCCACAGCGGTGCATGAGAATGTGCTGAGGAGGAATGGCACTTTATAACCCCTAATCACAGGAACTGTTGGAGGAGAGCCAGCTACTGAAGGGCAAGAAGCCACCCCACTGCTGAGGTGGTAACTAAAGGGGTCATGCCACTGGATCAGCTACAGCACATCCTGGGTCCGGCAGGCAGCTGGCTATAGAACTAGAGCAGATGCTGAAGCTAAGCCTGGAAAATTTCCACAACCATGTTTGTTTTTATAAATATATGGATGGGGGTGGATTTCTGAGTTGTGGTCTTATGAAGTTATTAATATAAGCCAGGTTTTGGTGTGTTTTCATTCAGGATGGAACCCACAACATTCCTCTTGTGCCCTCTTCTCCCCCCGACCCCCAATAGCCTGTGGGACTAAAAACACACACTGCAAAAAGGAAAAAAGGTAAACGAGCAAACAACACAATATTCATGTTAATAATTCACTGACTGTTGTAAGCATGGTTGAGGTTCCACAATTAAAAGCCTAACATACTCCTCCTGTCTAATACAGGAAATCAGCCACTGTTCTGTACAGCCCATAAACTGAATCCTCCAAAAACCTAGCCATTATGAGTCCAAACTAAACTGGAGTGTGTGTTCGGTCCATAGCTAGTTTACAGCAGAGGGCGTGTGTCTGTGCTAGAAGTCCCTGTGACAATCAGTCAGGTTTGTGCATGGATGCAGAGTGCTTGTAGGGAGGCTGTATTGTCCATCCATGCTAAATCACCATCACATTGATTTTACTAGAAATTTGCAGCCCTGCCTGGCAGGTGATGACAGTAAACTTCTCACAGATGGTTGGTTTCATTCTAAGGCAAGGTGTGCTCATCAGGATCATCTCCGTAACTCACGAGCCCTGTCCATTTTGAGATGTGCTGGTCTGTCACTAGATGCCTAAATATCTCTTTAGCAGAGACGGCAGGCTGTCCACTTGTGGGCTTGAACTGAAGGTTAATGCTTCTATCTGGGGACCTCCAAAATGGCAATGTTCTCCAGAGCCTGCCCTGCCTGACAGGACTCAAAACCATAGCTTGTAACTAGATCACTAATAAGTCACTATCCCATCAGCCTCTCCCCGCAGAAAAAAATGAAAGGGATGAAGAAACCCTTGCAATTAAATTTTGGATGTGTATCTCCCCATGATGTTTGATTGCTTTCAGCGCTGCTGTCAAGTACTTCCAAAGTGGCCATTTTTTTGATCAATAAAATAAAATCCATTGATAAAAAAGTATCTTTCACCTGCAATTAAAGCAGTCCCTTTGATGGAGTAGAATATGTAATTTTTTTTTTAATGGTCAGACAAAAATGTGTTCTTTTTGTTTTGGTTTCTTTTGTTTCAAGGCCTATCCATATTCACAGGCAAGCTCATGGCACTAACAGACTCAGGAGGGAGACCCAAATACTGTGGGCAAGAAGAAAGAAAATCCAAAATGAACTGGTGGCAGAAAGTCTAGATCAAATAAATCAGCAGATAGAGTTCTGGAAGGACCAAATGGAGCATCAAAAGGATAAGGATGCAAGAAGGGTGTAAAGAGAGACAGAGACTGCTCAGTACAGGAAGAGACTGATAGACGGATTCATGGGGCAAGACCACAGGTTGCAGGATGAAGACACAGCACCATCTGCTATGCTCTTCAAGTGATTACTTGATCTCATTGCTACCAGACTGCAGGTTCCATGGTCACCTTCAGTGCATGTCCTATGTCTCTTTCATGCTGTCTTGTCCTGTGTACTATTCAGTTTTTTATCAGATTTAGGAGGTGGTTAGGCCAGTCACAGGCAATGAACAACAGCTCATGAAATGGACAAAAGTATCATGTGCATTCCTCTACTCCAGTCCAGCCACAGCCTGCATATACAAAATGTGCCAGAAAGGCCAAGTAAAATAGAGGGACACGGGACACCAAGGAATAGCTGGACTTGTCATTTGGGAATATGCATTTTTCATTGTTTTGCCTCTGTGACTTGTAGTACAATATTGACAAAAACCCACAAGGTCTCTCAGACATTTCAGAAAATTCACAATACATGGTACCTGCACATTAAAAAACACCCAACAGCTGCCCATACTGAAAACACAGAACTACCCCAAACACAATTTCATTTCCCCAATGTACAGTACCATGCAAACCCATTATATGGGGAGACCTGTAGCAGTGTGGGGTAGGTAGTTTCCATTTGGCTAAAGCAATCTGCTTCTGGACTTGCACGGCCTCCCTCATTCTGCTAGAGAGTTGAGGAAAGCTGATCACAAGCCTACTGAAACATCTACTCAATGTGAAGGTTTTGGACCCTTCTTTATTGGTCACTGCAGTTCTACATGACAATGTGATCCCACCCATTGGTGTTTACAGCCCCACTTCCAAAGCACCAATCGACATAGGGGGATCCGTGGTTAAGGCAACAGGCATGAGCAGCATTAGCTGCATTGCTGCTGGGATGTCAGTAACACCCTCCAAAATGCAACCAAGATATCCACCAGTGGCTTGCAGACAGTCCTTGTGAATCCCAAAATAGGACTGACAGAATGAAATGGAGAAGTTCTTTCCCTGGGTCAAAATCCATGTTGAGGCCTTAGGGTACTGGGAGCATGTGGATGCAAACTGGCATGATTAATTGCACTGGCAGTTTAAAACCAGCCAAAACTATTCTGACCAACTCCCATGGGAGGGAGAGAGAAATTCTCCCACAATCCACTATGACTCAAGCCCTGGAGCAGCATCAGCTGATAAAGACACTAGAACTGTGGGATAAGATGGTTTACACTCACAGTCATCAAGGTTCAGATTCAGGTCTGTATAGCGTAGCATGCAGCACCATTCTGGTGCCCAAGTTTCCAGAGCAGCACTTATGCTCAAGTTTGGGCTTGGAAACACTGAATCTGCAGGCCTGGGTCACAGAGAGCCAGGCGAAGGCCTGGTCTACACTGCTGGCAAAATTTGGTGGCAGTTGACACGAATTACACAAACTATGCAGAGTGACTTGCGTAATTCCCATTGACTTAATAACTTTCATTTAGTGTGCTGGCTTCATTGCGCTGCACCGACAGAAAATGCATTCCCGTTGATGTAGTGCTATGTTTTTTGGGGAGGTGGTTTCATTTAATCAGCTTCCAAATCAAGTGAACAGAAGTGAAAACCCGCTCGATCGACCCACATAAACCAACCTGATGAACAAATTTGCTTCCATCAGTGTAGGTATATTCTCTATGTCCACTCGGGCTCTCAGTGATCAAGATGGTTTACCAGTGTTACTTTAAATCCATAATACAGTTTATATTTAGTATACAATCAAACCATTTCTAGCTACTTACTAAAACATCTCAAAGGAAGCAGGAAATAAACACCAATTAAGACAGGACCACTTTAATAAAATAAAGACCAGCTTTTGACACTATTGGTTTGTGCTCTATCAGATAAAGCTCTCACTTTTGAACATTTCATTTTATGCTTAGATTATGCCTTCTCAGACGAGCTTTAGGCATGGCCATCTGTTCTGCCAATAATCGTACGATCATATCATTTGGATTCCACTGAATACAAATCCTACTGACAATAGGAAGACAAGACAACAGAAGTGCAAGCATTTGCTCCTCAGACTGCTACAGTATGAGGAATAAGAATTGGTAAAGGCTACATTCTGTCTTACCTAGTGGGATAAGCACAGCATGCAGGGAGACCCTACTATCCTTCCCCTACCCCCATCCAACAGTTTTCATGCTACATTCTGACACTAAGGCTCCCTGATTGCTGAGGTGGGGGTGGGAGGAGGAGCATTTGGCTCACTGCACCCACCCAGCCATGCTCTACAGCCTCAAGGGTTGAGAGCTTAGTCAGGGCCCCATGCCTCTGCATGCCTGATAGCATTTGGCAGCAAGCTCTCAAGTCAGAGAGGATACACCTTTTACCAGAAGCTATAAAGAGCACTGTATGCTCACCTCGCAGCAATCTCTGAGGCATTCTTTCTGTATCTGCTCTGTGCAGACAAAATGGCCCACAGCACCTCCATTTGGCTATTACAACACTGCTGCATCCTCCCCACTACTTTCCTCTGAAGAGCAAAAACACAAACTGTACTTAATACCAAATTGTATCTGCTAATCAACTCTGTTGAAGGCTCTGTTCTTAAAGCTGCATATGATAAATGTAAATATGAAATTTCATCAATTCAGAAACATTCCCTTGGCCTTTCTGTGCACTAGTTTAGTATGAAGATACTCCTTTTTCAGGCTTTCTGATTTTGGAAGACAATTATCTCTTTGAGTTTTGATAGCTTTTAAAGTTTACTTTCAAAATAATTGACAGTTCATAACTTTGCATACGCAGGGAGACTTATATCATTCTAATGAGACACAGAAAATGTGTATTTTCATTTTTAAGTATGTGAGTCTTATTCTTTCTGGCAGTCCCCTGTATAAAAATATGGTATAACATTCTTATTTATCACCGAAGCAAAGAATTTCTACCTCGTTTGCATTAATTGAATAGCTTCTAGGTAAAAAGAGAGTAACAATTTCAATTGCATTTGTGAATACTTACTTGCAGTCAACTGTTGTATGCTAACATTTCTAGTCACTCAAAAAAAACTACGCCATTAATTTATCATAGAGTAAAACTCTAACAATACATCAGTGTGACAGAACCTCAGCTAAATCTGCTTTTGCAATGGTTTGAAAGACACTGTATTAATTACAAGTCATGGAAACATTTCTTTCTACTCCTTTATTCCTGTTGCTGAAGCTGAATTTAGTTTCTCACACTGTATCGAAGATTGCATTAATTAAATAATAACATTGGCAGTAAGGTTATGACCTGGAACATTATTTCTTAAGTGATAAATCTGAAGGTGAGGAAAACAAAAGACTCAGATTTCTAAGGCTTACAGCCAAAAACGTCTTGGCCCACACACTGCTCATTTGCATTTTTAGCATCAATTAAAACTCAATGTTTCTTCCTAGTTTGTTAGCTATTCCAATTATTAGTCTAAAAGCAGCCAGCCCATTAATCACTCTGAAAGCGTACTTTCTTCTTTGTATCAAACTAAAAGCAAAAGGTTGATTCATTTTTAAATGTATTGATGATAGAAGAGTTCTAAGCAGCACTTTATCTACAACATCATAGCTGAAAGGAATTAAATGTGAGCTAAATAAACAATAGCAATGAATGCATTTTTTTCAGGGGTGGTCCTTTCAGAAAATGTTAACCACATTAAAGTGGGTGGTTATTGAAATGTGCAATTAATTTGAAGTTAATAAAAGTTGAAGCTGTCATTCACCTGAGCAGGTGGTGGAAGAACCTTCTTGCATATCTGCTGATTGGGTCTCTATATTCCAACACAGTCATATCCAACAGCGGTCTTGTTGGAGCATAAAAGGTCCCAAGGCTTGCCTCAAGCTGTGCTGTGGAGTTCAAACACAGCAGCAATGAAACAAGTGAAACTCCTTCAATTACAACAGGTTGCTCATGTTTGCAGTCAGTCAGGTTTCACAACCACAGATGAAAGGTGAACTTGTCACAGGAAAGATGAAATTAAAATACAACAGCTGGTACAAAACCAAATCTGGGTATAAACTTTCATATGAAGCAGAGTTGACAATGACTTTGAGCAACCAAAGGCTGTCAAAAGCTAAGTAATCTATGAGGAACCAACCTTTTGCCAGATACGCATAATTAAAACAATGAGTCATAAGAACAACACCGTTTGAACAAGTTCACCACTAAAAACTGGCTCCCAGTTAACTCAACTTTTCTTTTTCCTACTAAAAGAAAGAATAAAGAGGTTCAGCTTTTCAGGGTTCACCATTGTGTGTTTGGTCAGCAGGTGGTCACCATAACTCAAGGAGTTACAATGATTGCTAGTGAGAAGACAAGGAGGCCCTTCTTTTTCAGAACTTTCTACAAATCCTCCTTTCTTGACAATGGTGTTTTGGCTTTTTATATTTTTTTAATATAAAATGTATTTTCTCCCATTATTTCTAACTATTTAAAGTGTTTGTGTCCTATCTGTCTTTAATGATGAGTAACAATAATGTGGTTCTATGATATGATTCTTGTCTGGGAGCCAATGCAAGGTATATGTTCCTACATGAAGGGCAAAATGATTGATCGAACTCTATCTTTCTCAACTCACTAAAGGATTTTGATTCACCAGGATATATTCTCCTTCCCTGATGGATGTGCATAATTGTTATCGGAGTTATGTGTTTGCATTAAAAGCAGGGTGTATCCAATCTGTTATCTCATTAGACAGACAAAAATCTCACTGATTTACTGCTAGTAACATTTGTTTGAAGTAGCCATTTTTGTATTTAATGAAAATAGTTCTTCAGTTTTATGTATTGCTACATTTTATTAGCCTTGATAGCACTAAACACTAATCATATAGTGCTGTGAACATAGGCAAAGTGTTATTAAATTAAAGTTTGCACTTTATCTTAAATCTAAGCAGTAATACAAAATGAACTTTAAAGATATTTTCCTTCAAATCTGCGGTTAATTTTCATCAAAACCGAACATAGGAATGCTGTTGCAAAAAGAAGCCATATTCTCCTTCTATTGTTGTTTTCTTGACAGCATGTTTTTTACTTCTGAAATGTCCCAGCCTACATGGAATATGGGTAACCACCAGCACAGTTACAGGTTCATTAGATAGCTCAGCTTGATGTTGAAAGCAGAAATAAAGATCTCAAAGATAACCGCCTCATCGCTACAAATAAAAGGGCTCACTGGGTTCCACTAATAAAATGAAAACAAATTACCATGTCAAATTTGTTAGATTCTTATAGAACAAATCCGATCTGGAATAAAATTCTGTCTGTCGTAAGACTGCGTTACGCAGCTGCATGAGGAGAAAACACCCAGACATCTACTTAGAATGTGCATATTTTTATAACAGTTTCAAGAGCTGCATATTTTTCACTGGTTACTTTAAAAGTGTGTTGTCTTAAGACTTAGTACTGTACGTTTGTAGAGTGGAGGTTATTGTAATCTGACTTGCATTTCACGCTGTAGAACAGGGACAGCCAACTCATGGTTTGAGAGTAGATTGGGCAGACAATTTTTCTAAGATCTGTGGCTCCCTGCATCCACTAGCTCTCACCTTTCTTCCAATACATGTTGAGCCTGATATGCATCTGTATGCTTGCTGGGCCATGGCATGATACTTCTTACTTAACTGTTGTGCTCTAAATCTTGGAGTTTGCTGCATTCTGATACACAATTTGAATTAAAAGGCAAATTTATATTTCTGTGCATAATCGCATTGGAAATATCTGTCTACATAACAATGGCATTTAAGACTATATAATAATGACGTTTGTTTGTGGAATAGCAAAGCTTTATCCTGACTAGCCAGGACCCTGTAAATATTGAGTCTGTTTTTTAAAGCCAATCTGTATTATCACAATAATGCAGGTACCTATTTTTTAAAAATTTCAAACATTTTTGAAATACAACCAAACTCTGACCTTCTCTCTCTGGTGTCAGCTTTTGTCTAAGAAGGTGATTTACAATGGCACTCATGCTTATGTAACACTGACGACCCATAGTATCCCAGTTCATGCTGCTCAGGACGCTAATAGCCTCATATATCTCGTCATAACGAATATACTGATGGATAATTTCCACAAGGCCCAGTTGTCCTCTTGTGATGACACCTGTCAGAGGAAATATTAAGCCAAGGATAGCACCATAACACTGTAAATCAATAATTTGCTATTTATCAGCAGTTAAAATGTTATTTATTAATTCAGGTTTTAATAAATAAATGAGCTTTATGTTTAAATATTACACAGTGCATTTGTACAACACCTCTAACCTAAAAATATCTAACCTCAAGATGCTTTACATGCTGCAGAAAACCCACGAAATGCATTTATTTATGGGATGGAGAACATGTTTACCAGCAACACTACACAACAGTTTATGTTGTTTATTTTAAATTATTTATGGATTTCTTTATGGTACTCATCACCACAGTACCTGAACTGTGAACATACTTTAATATATCAATTTTCACAAATTTCCAGAAAAGGTGATATTATTGGAGATGACAAAAAACAAAGAATAGCATGAACTATTTTTATACACATATATAACTGGTCAAATGGCACAACAGCACAAAGTTAGAGAGTTTTTTTGACAAGTTGAGTGCTTCTTGGAACAGCTAGTTTTAGAGCACATTAAAGGAGATGCTATTTTCAACTTAGTCTTAAGTAACACAGACTAACACACAGTAACTTCTTAATTCAAGAAGTAACCATTGTTGAGCTACTAAGTAATAGTAACCACAATATAATTAGGTTCAACATCCTAGGAGGAGCTAAAGTACACAGTGATGCTAAACTTTATAAAGTGAGACTTCAATAAAATAAGATGGTTATTCAAGAAGCCCCTAAAATCAAAAGTAAAGCAAATAAATACTTACCTGTGGCATGGATATTACTTAAAAACAATTACAAGGATTCATAAGGCATGCATTCCACCGAACAAACAGGGAACTAGGATGGTAATGGGTAAGCCAATAACAATAAATGGCAAGTGCAAGAGGCTATTTGAACTGAACAAAAATTCTTCAAAATTTGGAACTCTAACCCCAGTGAAGCCAATAAACAGGGGAACAAATTACAGGAGACAATCTATAAGAGGGAATTTAGAAGGGACAAAATGGATTTTTAAGATAAAGTATTTGAAAGTGTAAAAACAAACAATAAGACTTTTTTCTTAAAAGTATATTGAGAGAGAGAAACTCTGGGTACTCTGCAGGTACCTTAACTCTCTGTAGATTTTGAACCTCTTTATACTATGGTCACTAGAGATTGCAGTGTCAGAAGAGGAGGTGCTGAAACAAATCAGGAACTTAAAAAGGTGTATGTCACCAGTCAAAATGGAATAAATGCAGCAGTTCTGAAAGAGCTTAAGTATGAGGTGCCTGAGCTTCTTACAAAAATATGCAATCTATCCTTAAAACACCCACTGTTCCAGAAGACTGGAGAGCAGTAGATGTTGTATGTGTAAAAGAGGGGTGATATGGGAGATTACAGCTCCAGAAACCATACATCTCTGTGTGTCCATTTGGTTGAAATGATCATTAAAAATGGAATACCTAAAAGATCATGCGATGATAGGTCTAACCAATGTAGCTTCTGCATAGGAAAATCACATCTCTCTAATGTATCAGAATTCTTTGAACTTGTAAATAGAATAGTAGATAAAGGTGAATCAGTAACATAATGCACTTAGACTTTCAAAGGTTCTTTTGATTAGAAGAGGCTACTAAAGAAGCTACTTAGTCATGGAGTCAGAGAGAAGTACTGCCATGGATCAAAATACAGGTAGGAGACAGAAAGCAAAGAGTAGGATTAAATAGTCAAGGAGATGGAAAACTATTTTAGGTACTGGTGGCTCAAACCCAACCCATTAAAAACAGCATCCTCAGATTTTCATCTCAGCAATTCCGAAACTAAGAAGATGCTGAATGTAAACATCTGTGGCAATTACCTATGACCAGAACCCCTGTTATCCAGGAGTCACCTTTGGCTACAGCCTTACTTATCAATAATGTCAGAAGCAGAAAAGCCATAAAATAGAGCTACATCAGTATCATCCAAAAGGTCATCATTATCGTCATCATCATTGTCATTGTCGTCATTCTAATAGGATCTAGCCGGGGTTGTGGTGCTTGAATGCTAAGAACAGCAATGCTGGCTTTAGTTTATTCCACGGCCAAGAACTGTACATTGGTTCAAGGAAGAAGCTCACACATGGACCTCGTCCCCAGGTGTCAGTCCTCCAGCTCTGAGATTTGTAACTGGCATCCTGAAATCTACTTCATTGTCTTAGCTCCAGTACCTGCAAATCCCCCTCCTCAACCATTCAGTGAAAGATGACTAAATTGTGTGAGAATGAGAAAATTTTTTGTAAGTAAAAGCCCCTGAACCATGACAACCGTACTCATTGTCTCACACTTGGTTTAAGTCCAACCACCCAGAATTCTTTCATCCAACTTCAACCCATAAGACACCTGGGGGATGTAACAGGCAGGCTCTGATGAGAACAAGCATCTCATAGATGATCCCAACATCAAACTGCTTGGTTTCTTGCGCTGCTGAAGATGGGGATTACAATCAATCATATTAGGACATTACAGTGAAGATGCATGCCTGTGATGCACAAATGGGTAGTCAAGGATTCACTACAGTGTAAACACAGAAACCTACAAACCATAATACACCTTGTGAACACATGTCCTATCTTGGCATTTCCAGAAGACACTGCACTCATGCCCTGAGCATCTCCTGGTGTTCTCAAATGTATTTAAGAACATTGATGTGTAAATGTTGCTATTTCCATAGAAATGAAGGACGGTTAATTTAGAATGGTCAAGCAAGGTTTACAGTGAGATGCTTCAAGGTCCCACCCCGACCCTGTCTCATGTTCACTATATTTATTACTGATCTGGAAAAGAGGGAGAGCAGTCAGTTGGTAAAATCTGTATATGACAATTATTTTCACTAATGAAGATCAGAAAGGACAGTGAAGAACTCAAAGGGACATAATCAAGCCAAGTGAACAGGCAACATGCTGGCAAATGAATTCAGCATCATGAATGAAGAGTAATGAACACTGGAAAGAAAAAATATCAGTAATTCATGTACCTTACAAAGTTCTAAATTAACTGTTTCATCAACTCAGAAAAGGAACCTGGGAGTCATTACAGGCAGCTTAGTGAGGCCCTCTGATCAATGTGCAGCTTTGGTTAGAAAAGCAAACAAAATACCAGGATGAGTGAGGATAGGGATTGAAAATAATGAGGAAAATATTGCAGTCCCTTTATGTAAATCAGGGGTGCAGTATCATCTGGAATACTCTGTGCAGTACTCATCATGACATCTCAAAAAGTTTACTGTATAATTATGGCAGGAAGGTCAGAGAAATGAATATGAAAGAGGGCTGCCTTTGGGATGCTCCTTCGTGGTCTCAAAATGACCCTGTATACAGCACTTCCCTCCTCCATTGAGCAGGCTTTCCAAATATTAATATTACTTTGTGAGGTTAATTTATTACCAAAGTCACGCTACATGATCCAAAATTTCCCAGTTTAACACAAACACTACATTCAATCTTTAAGTCCCAACACTCTGGTAACACACCAAGAACAGCTCAGGCATCTCTCCTTGCACTTACGCTCTCAGGTAAAGCTTCAACAACTCTCATCATGCATCACTCTAGCCCTTTCTGCTAGGGTTTTTGCTGCCTTGTTTCATCCACAGGCCTGGTCGAATTATAGGTTTTTTTACACCTCTGACCAACAAAAGCTATGCTGGTTTAACTTTTCAGTGTAGCTCAGGCCTCACTCTTGGAACTCTGGGTTCTGCACTTTCCGTTTATTTTGGGCTGCCTCTTATTTGTGACTCCCATGGGGCATGTGTCCCCCACCCCCACGACACCAAATTAACACTCACGGGGACTGGAACAGAGGAATGGGATCTGATTCATTTAAAGGGCCAGCAGCCTGGTTACGGTCCCCAATACCAATACACATTTCAATTACAGATAAGAACCACTGAAAACCATGATTAACATACCTATCATAATAAAATACATTGATTATCGTGCTGCTCATTCTAAAAGAAGATGAAGTATATATAATCCTTGTTTTCCAGAGACTGATGTTAGAAGGCTTCCCCAATCCGGGGACTGTATCTCTGCACAAGGTGGGATGTTCAGAACACTCAAGAAAATAACATTTTAGATTAACACTTACTAGCCAGCTGATCACAAATGTGGCTACCTACAGCATCTACTCACTATAGCTGATATACTCAGCTTTGTACCTGGTTTGAATACCTGGTGCAAATACTGTATGCCCTTTAAAACTGCTACCTTAATACCAGGGATTAAAGTATAATTTGGTGGGCCCAGGAACCTCCCTAAGTTGACAGGCCCCCCTCATGTCAGTGTGGGCCCCCTCACACACCCCAGCTCCTGACCCCCAAATGCCTGCCCACCACCCCAGCTCCTACCCTCCCACACCTACCCTCCCAGCTCCTGCCCCCCAAACACCTACCCCCACTCCATGTCCTGCCCCCCACACCTACCCCACCCCAGCTCCTACGCCCACACACCTACTCCCCCCCCTTCCTGGCCACCATGGGGAGGCTTGAGGCTTCAGCTTTGAGCCTGGTCTCACTGAGCATGCTCAGAGCTTTAGAGCATGCTCAGTGAGACCAGCCTGGGGTGGTGGAGTTTTTAGAACTCTCTGCCCTGCCCAACGCAGCTGGCAGAACATTGTTCTGGGGCTTGCTGTTTTTAGGGGCTCAGAGTTCTGGCCCCTAAAAAGAGAAAATAGAGCTGGAATGCTGCATTTCGGGGTCTATTCTTTTTAAATGGTGGGCCCCAGAATGCAGCGTTCTGGCTCCATATTCTATTTTTAGGGGCCCCAGAATGCTGAGCCCCTAAAAATAGTGGGCTCCAGAATGGAGATCCAGGGCGTTCTGGCTTACTTTAACCCCTGCTTAAGACATCGGATATCTGGTCATAGCTGGTGATTTCAGTCATGAAACAGCGTATTTCTAAATGATGTCTGAAATCTATTAAGAGAATATACTGTCAGTTTTTTTCATTTACAGCAAAAAAGAAACCAAATTTATTTTAATATTTACACAGATGTTGTTCAGAAACTGTCACTCAAAGCTAATTTTAAGGAAAACATACCAGTACAAAAGAGAAAATGAACATCAGAATTTCAGTGAAAGACACAAAAGATGGGCAAGGACAGAATCTTCTTTTGGTGGAGAAGAACAGAGCCAAGCTGCAGAAAGCATATTCCACAGACCTTTCTCAAATTCTATTGTGGGTGTAGTTTGCACAGGCAAACAAGAGCAAAGAGGCAAGAAACCTGGAAAACTGGTATAGTCAGATGTCAGTGTCCAGCAAGTGGCTTGGAGAACCTGGTATGCCGTGTATGATGTTTCTAACTATTTGAAAGATTTTGTTTACTGAAGAGAGTAAAATAATGACATTTTCAAAATTTTCAGCATCATTTAAAGAGAACATGTGCTTGCCCACATTTTATATCTTAATTATTGCATGAGTACATCCTAATTATGGTGTGGGTACTTTGTGTAATTGCTGTTTTTACAATGACGTGCATTTATATGTGCATAGTTTTGGAAATTATAATATCTAATTGCTATGAAGTCGTTATTCTTCATTAGGGTTTATAGTATGTTTTAAACTATTGCACAAGATAAGTAATTTTGATGTTAACTGTTAAGGGAAGATGAAGATGTTTGTTTATATGTTAATGAAATACTGCACTGTCTTTCTAGGGCAAGTTTGGTAGTCATTTTTCCTAATTCAAATTAGCTAGACAGAACAGTGAGGGCTTTACAGACTTCGTCAGATGCTTCGAAGATTCTTTGAAGCATCTGACGAAGTGGGATTTTCTCCCACGAAAGCTCATGCAAAAAATAAATCTGTTAAGTTTTAAAGTGCCACATGACTCCTTGGTTTTTTTTGTGGTTCTAGACTAATACGGCTATCCCTTTGGAACTTTTACAGACTTGTCTGGATATATGCAGTGGTAGCTGGAAATAAAAACTATTTGCATATGCTCCCTGGAATTATTTGCTAACTTTCATATGAAACAGTTTATAAAATCTCAAGAGATAAATTATTACTGGTAATCTATATGGTTATTACAAGGGCCCAGGTTTTCAGAACTGCATATGTACGGAAAAAGTAGGCACCATACACAGTGAAATACAAAAGTTACTTGGGAAAACTATGCTGTGTGGTTTCAGACATGTGAGTTGTTGGGTTAAGCTTGTCTTCTTTCAGGGGAGACTACCCTGGTAGTGGAAATCTTTCTTTGATGACTAAATTTATGCATAAAGATCATGTGGCTTGAAAGGGATAAAATAATAGTGTGGGATGCAGTTGCAGTTTGTCGAATCAAAAAAAATCAGATTTTTTAGAAAGGCCATAAATGTAGAGTTTTTACAACAAATCATAAGCATAGATTATTCTGAAAAGAGATTACGATGATCCATCCCAGGTCAAATATTATTGCCCTAAAACTTTATTGTTTGAGTATAGATGTACTGATTCTAACATACAAAAGCCTGTAAAAGCCAGCATGCCCTATTTACAGATATCTAGAGCCAAAATACAGGGAAATTCTTGTCGTTCCAGACCCTAAATCAACAATGTTCTTCTGCAAAAAGATAACTTCAACATGTGTAGCTCCACAAACTATAACTGCATCTTTAAGCTATCCTGTTATTCACAGACATTGCTGATGGGAGGTTCCCCAGCAGCATGTCCGAACACAGCATATTGGCTACACCACATGTATATAACACAGTGAGTTAATGACAGCTTTCTGCACTGAGTGTTTCTGTTTTTCAGTCACATGCCTCTAATGCATGTTTTATATAATTTTATATAATGTGTATTAGTTATTAATTAACAGATCCCCAAAAAACTGCCGATCACAGCAACAAGGACTGACTAATGAAGGTAGTGCAGAATTTCACCTTGTTAATGTGTCAAACAGAGGGAAAGCCAAGACACTGAAGCAATAGAGAATTTTATATTCTGATCTGCATAGCAGACTTGAGGGCAAAATATTGTCTTCTTGATAGAAGAGATTTTACAATATACACAATGAATTTAAAAATGTGATAACTTTCAACTGCAGAGGTCAACATCTTATTATTTAGGTGCCTGACTTCTCTTGGGTGGTGCGTTTCCAAGCGACCTACTTGGGAAAAAAGAAGTGAGTGCCAACTTATTGCCTAATTGATTTAGGAACAGTGCCTAGGGAGACAGTCCAATTAAGTTTACAAGCTGGCAATTAGCAGGAAGGCCTCTAAGTCCCTGCACTGAGAGCCTGTTTGCCTTACTAAGAACATAAATATGCTAGAGATAGGAAAGGGAAAGCTGTACTTTCTGGAAAGCTGTTCTGAGTAGACCTCACAAGGGAGGGCTGAAGCAATGTATACATAGGCACAATGCCTTCTATTTAACAGGTAACCAGGTAATTCAGAGGTTTATTTTTTTTAAAATGGATATGCATAAAACATCAAATAGCTCCTTTAATTAGTGTTCTGGCTGGTCTTTACAATTCCTATTGGACTTGGTAGAGCTGCATTACTTCATAGTAAATGGCTCTCTAGAAATATTTTTCTTCAATAATATTTTGGGATAACTATGACAATCTGGTTAGCTCTTTTCAAACACTAAAAATATAGTTAAAACTGAAATTTTACCTGTTGCTAAGCCACGCTGTATCCATTTACTGATCTGTAAATTACAACTTGAAGACTGTGCTATCTCATCAATTTCTAAAGGGATAGCCATGTTAGTTTAGTCCAGCAAAAATCTGCTAGTCTAAAAGTGCCACACGACTCCTTGGTTTTTTTTGTGTTATCTCGATCACTTTTCATGCAGTCTTTCACTTTCAGAAACTATTTGCTCAGTTACACTAAGACTTTAATAGAAGCTTTCATATCCATAGAAAGATACTTGAGTATCATTCAGTGAGCAAATACGTAAATGACCGACTTGTCAAAAAACTCATGTCTTGATCCACAATGGGATTCAGGTACCCAACTGCCTCTCCAGGTGACTAAGTCTACCACTCAGATGCCACCGACATCCTCAGTCACCACTCAGCTGCCAACTAAGTCAGCAGTTGCCTAAGTTTCTGGCAGTTGGCAAGCATGATGCTGAGCTATTTCACAGCACTACTCAGAAACTCATCTTGTGCCTAAACATGGCAGCATTCTCAAATTAGACCTTCCCCAATCTAGCTCATCTGTAGATCCCAATCCTGTCCATGTTCTCACAGCAATCCTACAGAATTGGGCCTCACACAAAACGGCCTGGGATGTGCACATGCATGTCCATTTGTAAGTGTGTGCACAGGCATGTCCACTTGTGCCAGAAATGCCCAAAGGCCCCATGGTGGGGTTATTCCTCTGCGTTACAAGAGCTGCGGGTTCAGATCCGTGCTTCAAATCAGGCAGAGCAGAGATTTAAATCTTAAATGAACCCTGTGACACAGAATCTATATGGATAGCTATTCTGTGCTTGAATAAGAACATAGCAGTAGGAACATATTAAAAAAAAACCTGACCAGGATGGTGGCAGACCGTGAAATGCTCAGGTTAATTAGAGAGGCTATAAACATGAGAAAAGATGGTTACTAACCTTTCCCATAATGGTCATTCTCCGAGATGTGTTGCTCACATTCACTCCAATTAGGTGCGCACACACGTGCGTGCATGGCTACCAGAAGGCTGTCCCCTAGCATTCTCCTTCCTTACAGAGTCAGCTACAGAGCCCCCTTGAGGCATGCCTCTATATCCTGCCTTATAAGGGCTCATCAACATTCCCGCCCCCAGTTCCTTCTTACCGGCAACCGTCAGTGGGGTAGGTGAGTGGGTTTTGGAGTGGATGTGAGCAACACATCTCAGAGAACGACAGTTACAGGAAAGGTTAGTAACTGTCTTTCTCCTTCGAGTGGTTGCTCACACCCACTCCAATTAGGTGATTTCCAAGCACTTACTGGAGGTGAGGTTGGAATTATTTTGCCACTGACCTCAGAACTGCCACCCCAACCACCGCATCCTCTTTCGCATACTGGGTGATGGCACAGTGCACTGCAAAAGTATGAATTGATGTCCATGTTGCTGGTCTGCAGATGTCCAGCATAGGAACCTGGGCTGCAAATGCTATTGAAGTTGCCAGCGCCCTCATCAAGTGTGCTGTGATCGGCAGAGGAGGTTTCTTTGCTAGCTCGTAGGATGTCTTGATGCATGACACTACCCATTTGGAAACTGCCTGTGATGAGACAGGTGCTCCTTTCATTCTGTTAGCTACTGAGACAAACAACTGGGTTGACTTCCTAAATTGTCCAGTTCGCTCAATATAGAAGGCAAGGGTCCTTCTCACATTGAGGGAGTGTAACACTCGCTCCCTGTCCAAGCCATAAAAACTGGCAGGAAGATACCTGTGTTTGAGTGGGAGACAGAAACTACCTCTGGTAAAAAAGCAGGATGTGGCCAAAGCCACACTTTATCCTTGAAGAATACCATGTAAGGAGGTTCAGTCATGAGTGCCCTCAGTTCCGATGCCCTCCTAGCAGAGGTGACTGACACCAGGAATGCTACCTTCCAGGAGAGAGACAACTCCAAGCAGGTCACTAGTCGCTCAAAGGGAGGTTTTGTTAAAGCTGTTAGAACTAAGTTTAGGTCCCATTGTGTCACAGGTTTAATTGTCTGAGGGAACTTCCTCATCAGCAATTTTAAGAACCGGCTCACCATCAGGTTGGAGAACATAGGGCATCCTTCTATTGGTTCATGAAAGGCTGAAATAGCTGCTAGATGAACCTTAACTGAAGACACTGACAAGCCTCCTTGACTAAATTGTAGCAGGTAGTCCAAAATCGTAGGGATGTTTGCCTTTCTGGGGTGTACTGCTGAATGACTACACCAGTGTAAAAATGCTTCCATTTTGCCAGGTAGGTTGATCTCGTCGATGGTTTCCTACTCTCTGACACAACGTCTCTACCTTGACTAGAACACTGAAGTTCTTCTTGACTTAGCCACAGAGTTTCCATGCAGATAGGTGAAGGGATCGTGGATTTGGATGCCTGAGAAGACCTTGATTCTGAGAGAGTAGGTCTTGGTGAAGTGGTAAGGTAAGAGGAGTCTCTACGAAGAGGTCAAGGAGAGAAGGGTACCAATGTTGTCATGGCCAGTCCAGGGTGACTAGAATGACTGACGATCTGTCCCTACTTATCTTGGCCAGAACCCTGTGCATCAGAGGGAAAGGAGGGAAGGCATACATCAGCATTCCCGACCAGGTGATCTGGAAAGCATCTGACAGTGACCCTTCATTGGGACCGCGGAAGAAGCAGAACTGGGCACACTTGGTATTGTTCTTGGTGACAAAGAGGTCTAGACGGGGAGTCCCCACCTGTGGAAGACAGAAAGGGCTACACCTGGGCAGAGAGACAACTCGTGCGTGTAGATAGCCCTGCTCAATGAGTCTGCAAGGGAATTTTGTGACCCCGGTAAGTATGATGCTTCCAGGTAAATACCTCTGGGTATGCAGAAGTTCTGAAGATCCAGGGCTTCCTGGCAGAGAGCCAATGAATGGGCTCCCTGCTGCCTGTTTACGTAGTACACTGTAGCTGTGTTATCTGTCTTTAATAAAACATGTTTCCCCCATAGGTGACGCTTGAAGGCTTGACAGGCTAACCTCGATGCTTGTAACTCCCTGAAATTTATGTGGTCTAATAGGTCCCTTGCGTTCCAACAGCTTTGGGTCCTTGGAGAATTAAAGTGTGCACCCCATCCCAGGTCTGACACATCTGTTATCATCATGATTGATGGATGGGATCTGGAGAACGGGATACCTGCAGAGATCATGTCTCAATCCAACCACCTCTCCAGGGACTTCAAAATGTGGAGTGGGATACACACTATATGATCTAGAGGATCCTTGGATGCGTGGTGAACTGATGAAAGCCAGAGCTGCAGTGGTCTCAGGTGCAGTCTGGCATTCTGAACTACCTGTATACAGGCAGCAAAGTGTCCTAGAAGGCTTAAGCAGGTTCGAATTGTAGTTAGAGGATGACTGGACACGTTCTGTATTAGTGACACAATACTTTGAAACCGGTCAGGTGGTAAGAAAGCCGTTGCCCGATCCGAGTCCAGAACCGCCCGTATGAACTCTATCATCTGGGTAGGCACTAATTTTGACTTTTCTTTGTTTATCAACAGGCCCAATTCGTTGAATGTCTTCCTTATAACTTTAATATGGTTCGAAAACTGTCTTCTGGAGGTGCCCTTTACTAACCAGTCATCTAGACAGGAGAAGACGTGGATGGGATCCTTCCTGAGAAAGGCCGCCACAACTGCCATGCATTTCGTGAAGATTCTGGGGGCTGTTGATAGGCCAAAGGGGAGGGCTGTGACTGGAAAGTGGTTGTTGCCCACCATAAATCTCATGAATTTCCTGTAGCTCGGTGTGATCGAAATGTGGAAGTACACATCTCTTAAGCTGAGAGCAGCATACCAGTCTCCTGGCTCCAGTGACGGAATGACTGAAGACAGAGATACCATGCGGAATTTTAGCTTCTTTACGAATTTGTTCAGATTTCTCAGGTCCAGAACGGGTCTGAGACTCCCTTTTGCTTTGAGTATCAGGAAGTACTTCAAGTAAAACCTGAGCCCCCTCAGATCTGTTGGCACCTCTCTTCTACAGCCCCCAAATCTAGGAGCCTTTGTACCTCTGCCATCAGGGTTTGCTCAAGAGAGGTGTCCCTGAAAAGGGACGGGGATGGGGGAGGATGGTGCCATGGGATTGAGAGGAACTATATAGAGTATCAGCTTTCCACGGTGCGAAGCACCCAGGAGTCCAGTGTTATAAGGGACCATGCCTGGTAGGAGTGGAATAAAGTATCCAAAAACAGAGGGGATATGTGCTGGCTGATTGGTATGTTGCTCTCAAGTGCATCTTCAAAATCCTTGTTTGGGACCTGATGTCCGTTTAGAGGAGCTGTCGTTCCTATTAGTGGAGTGGTTATGACCTCCCTTCTGCCCCCTGAAGAAGTGTTCCCACTCCTAGCTCTTCTATGGCCAATGTCTTGTCTCGGTGGCTGGAACTGACAGGAAGTTGACTGTGGCTTGAAATGACACCTCTGATCGATTGATGCATGTGCACCAAGAGACTTGAGGGTGACCTTTGAGTCCTTTAGACTGTGTAATTTTGAGTCAGTCTGTTTGGAAAATAAAGATTTGCCCTCAAACGGAAGATCTTGTATTGACTGTTGAACCTCATAGGGG
Source organism: Podocnemis expansa (assembly GCA_007922195.1). Taxonomy (NCBI): domain Eukaryota; kingdom Metazoa; phylum Chordata; order Testudines; family Podocnemididae; genus Podocnemis; species Podocnemis expansa. The sequence continues at coordinate 11,113,525 of ML682004.1, read as the reverse complement.
AGGGTTGATGCTTGTAGCCAGGCAGTGCACCTCACTGCAATCCCTGAGGCTATGGACCAGGCAGCTGTATTGGCTGAATCCAGGGCTCTCTTCAGAGAGGCTCTTGCCACAGCGTTAGCCTCTTCTAGCAAAGCAGTGAATTCCTGTTTGAATTCCAGGGCCATAGAGTCTGCAACCTTATGCATGGCATTCCACATCTTGAAAGTATACTGGCTAAGGATGGCTTGATGATTTGCCACTCTAATCAGTAAGATGCCGGTGGAGTACATTTTCTTCCCATACCAGTCAAGTCTCTTTGCCTCCCTAGTTTTAGGAGATGGACCTGGGGCTTCCTGTCTTTTCCTATCACTGGCAGCAGCCACTACAAGCGAACCTGGGGAGGGATGTGTATACAAAAAATCATAGTCCTTCGGGGGGAACGAAGTATTTCCTCTCCAACCTACTAACTATTGCTGGTACAGATTATGGTGTCCACCAAACATCCCTCATATTTCTATCAATAGTCTTTATGAGTGGTAAAGCTACTTTAGCAGGGCGAGAGGGTGATAAAATGTCAATCATAGGGTCAGCCGATTCCTCAGTGACCTCCGATATCTGAATACCCAGGTTATGAGCTACCCTTTTGAGCAAACCCTGGTAAGCCCTGTTATCCTCAGAGGGGAGAGTTGGGGTATTTCCTGCTACTGCTTACTTGAAGTGCAAGGCAGACTTTAAATGCTCTATGTCCTCCGCCTCCTGATCTTCTAGGTAGGTGGGTCCATTGTCTCAGTATCATCCACTGCACCATTATTAGTCTCAGCATCTGTAATGGAGCTCCCCGTAGCTGAGAACTCAGGGCGCTGTAGCATTGTAGTTGGTACTGTGTTATCTCATGCGATGGTTCTGATTCAGTGCTTGCGGACCTGTGTCTAGAATGGATTGACACCAAGTGTGATGATAGTGGCTCTTGAGGCTGCTGAAAGGTCCGTGGAAACCAAAAAGGCCAGCATGGGGGATTATGCCACTGAGACAACGATGGCACTGCAAATGGTTGAGAGTTTTTGTCCCAGTGTCCGGAGACTGGATAAGATTGGTTTCTATAGGAGGCTATATAGTCTGCTTCTGACTCTGAGGGGGAGGGCCTCCTCCGGGACTGGGAGGGTGCTGTGAGCTTTGAGCACGGCAGTTTATGACCTGACTTGGAATCAGAAATGAGCACTGGTTTGCCTCTGGAGCGGCTTGGTGCAGGCAGCACTGGCGAGGCTGATCACTCTGCGCAGAGTGGCACCATCGACTCAATGAGATCCTTTGCCGCTGCATAAGTGTATGGGGTGGAAGGCGATCTGGCGATCACGATCTCCTCCTCCAGTGCCATAGGAATACCCATATCCGGGTCAACGCTCAATGAGCCCTCAGTTGGGTCACAGCTGGTGGATGGGGTGGTCTGCCATTGTCGTCTCCATGTCCCAATTTTGATCTTATATCCCCGGTCTCTCTCTGCCCACTTTTGGGCACCGGTGATCTGCCCCTATCCACATGGTGCTTCTTCTGCGGCACTGGTGAATGTGACTGGTGTCGCGGTGCAGATTTCGGTACCGAGGACTTGCGGTGCCAAGAAGTCTTTTCAGACTTTTCATCTGCAGTTTTAAGTGGCAGGGTGCTTGTGGCTAATGCCGCTGATGAAGCCGGGACCAAACGGATAGGACAGGGTCGCAGTGCAGATTCCATCATGGGAAGTTTGATCCTTCTTAATTTCTCCTTTCTAGTCCTTGGCTGGAAGGACTTATAGAATTTGCACTCTTGAGCTAGGTGTTGTTCCCCCAAGCACTGCAGGCAAAAGGTGTGGGGATCATTTTTAGGGACCAGTTTCTTGCAATTGACACAGGGTTTAAAACCCAGGGACTGAGGCATGCCCTGGGTCTGGGTGAAGTAAAACCTCTTGACTTCTCCCTAAAGCCTGACCCTAACTATAGGAAAAAAATTTTAAAACTAAATTAAAAAAGAACTATTAAGGAAGGGGAAAAAAACTAGGGAAGATCTCCAACAGAGAGAGTTCGCAATCCAGCTAGCCTTCACGGGCGGGAAGAAGGAACTGTGGGGGGGGGTTGATGAGCCCTTATAAGGCGGGATATAGAGGCACACCTCCAGGGGGCTCTGTAGCTGACCCTGGAAGGGAGGGGAATGCTAGGGAAAACCTTCCGGCAGCCATGCATGCGCACATGCATGCACCTAATTGGAGTGGATGTGAGCAACCACTCAAAGGAGAACTCAGTAATAATGGGGGATTTCAACTATCTCCATATTGACTTGGTACACATCTTGTCAGGACAGGGTGCAGAGATAAAGTTTCTTCACCCCTTAAATGACTAGTTATTGAAGCAGCTAGTCCTGGAACACACAAGAGGAGAGGAAACTCTTGATTTAGTCCTAAGTGGAACACTAGGTCTAGTCCAAGAGATGAATACAGCTGAACCACTCAGTAACAGTGACCATAACATAATAAAATTTAACACCCCAAGGGGATAACACCAATGCAACCCACCATGGTAGCATTTAACTTCAGAAAGGGGAACTACATAAAAATGAAGAAGGTAGTTAAACAGAAGATAAAAGGTACAGTGCCAAAAGTGATATCCCTGCAAGTTACATGGAAAGATTTAAAGACATCGTAACAGAGGCTCAATTTAAATGTATATTCCACACATAGTAAGACGACCAGAAAAGCACCACTGTGGCTAAATAACAAAGTAAAATAAGCAACTGGTGGCAAAAAGGCATTGTTTAAAAAGTGGAAGTTAGATCCTATTGAGCAAAATAGAAAGGAACATAAACTCTTGCACGTGAAGTGGTAACAATGTAATGAGGGAGGCCAAAAAAAGAATGTGAAGAACAGCTAACCAAAGACTCAAAAAGTAATAGGAAAAAATGTTTTAAGAACATCAGAAGCAGGAAGACTTCTAAACAAACTGGGATAACTGGATGATTGAGATGTTAAAGGGGCACCAAGGAAGATAGGGGTATTGCAGAGAAACTAAATAAATTCTTTGTATCTGCCTTCATTGCTGAAGTTGTGAGGAAAATTCTCAAACCTGAGCCATTCTTTTTAGCCTGAGGTATCATTAGACAAGGTTTTGGAACAATTGATAAATTAAGCAGTAATAAGTTATCAGGAGCAGGAAGGAACTCTGAAGGAACTCAAATGTGAAATTGAAGAACTACTAACTGTGGTATGTAACTCATCATTTAAATCACGTTCTGTACTGGATGACTGGAGGATAGCTAATTTGACACCATTTTTTAAGTAAAAAAAAAAAAAGGCTCCAGAGGTGATCCCAGCAACTATCGGCCAGAAAGTCTAACTGCAGTACAAGGAAATTGGTTGAAACTACTCTAAAGAACAGAAAATTAGACCATAGATGAATACAATTTGTTGAGGAAGAGTCAACTTAGCTTCTGTACTGGAAATCACACCTCACCAATCACTAGAATGCTTTGAGAGGGTCAACAAGTATGTGAGTGATCCAGTGGTATACTGTACTTGGATTTTCAGACAGCCTTTGACAAATTCCCTCAATAATGCCTCTTAAAAATGGGATACAAGGGAAGGTCCTCTCCTGAACCAATAACTGGTTAAAACAAAGCATAGGAACAAATGGTCAGTTTTCAGAATGGAGAGAGCTAAGTATTGGTGTCCCCCAGCAGGGCCGTTTCTAGGTGGGTGTGGGGCCCCAGGCAAATCGCCCTCTGAGGGGCCCCCACTCACTCCCCCGGCACTGGAGGGAGGAGCTGGCCAGCCCGGGGGAGGGGCAAGCCCCTGATTTGGCCATCCCCTGCTGGAGACCAGGAGAGCCAGGGGGAAGGTAGCAGCCTGGTTCAGCAATGTCAATCCATCCCCTTCCCCACATGCGCTGTTTTTGGCTCTGTCGGAGCAGCGGGGAGAGGGCAGGAGGCAGGGCGGCTGGGAGGGCAGCAATACGAGCCCTGTGCTTCCTCCTGCCCTCTCCCCAATGCTCTGGCATAGAGCTGAAAGCAGCGCGCATGGGGAAGGGGGCAGACTGGCAGTGCTGAACCAGGGTGCCGCTTTAGGCTGGCTTGTCCGATCCCTGGCATGGGGGGTGCAGTGGTGCAGCATTGCCCTGTCCCCCACGGGTCTGTTCTGGGACCAGAATTGTTCAACATATTCATAAATGATCTGGAAAAGGTGGTAAAAGTGAGACAACAAAATTTGCAGATGACCCAAAAAATTATGCCCAAACCAGACTGGGAAGAGTCACAAAGGCTATGTTCACACGTAAACTCTTATTTTGAAATACGTTATTTTGAAATGAGTTATTTCAAAATAAAATCCTTATTTTGAAATCACAAATCGAAATAAGCAAATATTAAATTGAACTAAGGGAAAACCTCAAAGCAAAATAGCATGTCTGGACACATGACTTGCTATTTCGCTTCAGGAGAGGGGCAGCATGGGAGGTGTAGCAACATGGTCCCCTCACTGGGCCATGCCCCCACCCAATATATACAAAAAGAAAAGCACCCTGAGAAGGAGAAGCGAAAAAGTGTTATTTTGAAATAACCGTTATTTTGAAATAACATGTCCGAACGGCTCTGTTTTGAAACAATTGTTTCGAAACAATGGCTATTTTGATTTCAAGCGAGGCTTTACTGTTCTGCAATGACGGACATTATTTTGAAATGATGGGGTCCCGTCATTTCAAAATAAAGAAATTTTGTTCAGACATCTCAACTTTTATTTTGAAACGATGGTCATTGTTTCGAAATAAAAGCTTCATGTGGACATAACCAAAGGGATCCCACAAAACTGAGTGACTGGGCAACAAAATGGCAGATGAAATTCAATGTTGACAAATGTAAAGTAATATAATACAGCCTATAAAGATGATCTTGCTTCCAGGCAGCTTTCATTTACAAGAGCTTTGAACTCCTCTTTAGCCATACCTGGCCACTTCTCTACAAATTACATCCTGAGGATGCCGCCAAGTCTGGTGATGCCTTGTGAGGCAGTTTTGAGCCACAGTCCCCCTGCAGTAAGTGGCTTGGTTCCAAATGGACAGTTCAAAACTTCTTCCATCAGGACACCTCAGAATCAAAGTTCCCTCAGTTTCTTAGTCCAGGTCTTAAACCCCTTACAGATAGAGGTCCTTTCCTTCTCTCAAACACTTTAAACAGTGGGAGTGAGGAGCACTGACAGTCATAGACTTGTTACAGGGAGAGCAGTGAATTGCAGAGATTTAGGCATACTCCAGTACTGAGTTAAACACTTTATGAAAAAATTCTTGGTTTTAGTCCTTTTTCTTCAACGAGTACCAGTGACTAAAACTGTAATAACTACAACTATACTAAACTATGTACAATAAAAACTCTAGCAAAAAAGTTTTTCAAATGAGAGAACAGGAAAGAGCATGAGAAGCTCACACATGCATTCTGACTACTGATGATGGGTGATAAAAATAAGTGAGCAGAACTGGGAAGGCCCTGCCCCTTTATGTCCTTGGCTAGGAACATGAGTTTGTCAAGGGTTCATGGGCCATGCCAATGGGTACCAGTATGGGGAAAGTTCTCTAGCTTCCATGAACATTCCTTTGAAGTGGATGGACACATGCTGGCACTCGGAAAAGAAATATGATTTTGTACTTCTGATGTAAATAACTTCTAACAATAAAATTATTTTTGTTGCAGTGGCACCTAGAAGCTACCCTCACAGACCAAGTTTCTATTATGTTAGTCACTGTATACTGAAGCATCAAATTTCTTTGGGAAATAAACAATTTAGAGACTAAAGTGAGTAATATCCTTCAAAATGTGAGATGCTGGTAAAGTAGGGGTATTACCTAGAGATCTTTCTGTACAGTACACATTCTGAGTGACTTACCCAGTTTAAACTGAAGTACTCCTAAAGGTCCTTTGTCAAACCGAATTAACATGAGGTCATGAATATCCACGCTGTTGTCACTGTCAGAAGCTGCTTGAGGAACTGCCCATTGTATCTGGATGAGGCTGCTAGACACATCAAACCGTTTACTGAATTGCAAAGTTGCTTTAGGTGAGCACTCTTCTGCCAAAAACTCCATTTTAATTGGGGACAGTGCTGTGTCAAAAAGCTGCAGCTCCCCTTGAGAGCTGCCGACCACAAATATGGCTCCACTGGGGTGGCAGTTTATTAAGGCCGGCAATAGTTCTGCCTGGGCTATGAGAGTCACTCTTTGGTTGGCGTCATACAGAATTATTGAAGAATCTTCACATCCTAGGACCAGCTTGTCTTCTGCAATGTTCCTGCAACAGCTGATGGCCTTTGATCTTAGTGGTATTCTGGTGACTGCCATGCACTGAATTTTGTTCCTAACCCACTCATAGATGCAGCTGTCAGCCATGGGCTCTTTGTCTGCACTGATGGAGTGTTCTACCGTGTGAATCTGATGAGGCTGATTAATGCTAAATCTAGCATCAAGTGGATCCCATTCTGTATGGATGTAGCTCAGAACCTAAAAAATGAAAACAAAACAAAAAAAAAATCCAGAATGTTTTGATAGTCATTGATAATGATTCATTCCTACTTTTATAGTTTTCAAAATACACTACTGCATATGTTTTGCAAAACGAATACATCAATTATATTTAATGAAATGTTAATAATATAGAACACAAAAGCCATTATAGTCTCATAGCTCAGTAAACTAAATAAATTATCATATTTTACCAACAGATTTTTAAGCTTTCTATTTGCTCTGAAAGGATAATGTTTGGCCAAATATATATAACACAACATAGCCTGAACGTAATTTCTGTACACAGAGAGCGTTAATACAAATGAAGACACAAGAAAACAGCCCTGGTAACAGGCTCATTCACAGAAGAAACCAAGAGAACGAGCAGATAACTTAAAGCCAAGAATAGCTAACTACTCACTTGAAAAACAACGAAAAGCTAAAAAAAAAATTCAGTGTAAGAAGAGCAAAATGTTTAAGATTGGGATACAATAAGAGCAAATGCTGACTGAGCATTGTTGGTCATGTAGCAGTAATAAAAACAGTATGCATCAAAAATGTGTGCTATTTAATGCATGATGAGGAGACTTTCACCAATGAAGTTTCACCTATTTAGATTCAGAGTAAGTGACTGTATGGTAACAGAAAAGAAGGACGAAGAGGTAAAAATTGCAGGTTGAATAAAGTAGAGGCAGAGCACAAAAGCAGGGAGATACAGAGACACAGACAGATAACTGGAAGAACGTGTAATATGGAAAGACATGAAGTGCAATAAAGGGAAGAAGAAAAGAGTGGAGTCCAAGATCTCCTGAGTGTGTTAGAAAAAATGGCATTCTAGAGTAACTGAGCAGGGAAGCCATGGGAAAAAATAGGCAGTAGATAAGTCATTAGTCTACTTTATGAACAATTAATTCTCTAAAAGCAGCAGTTTTCAGTCACTGGGTTGGGACACATTACTGTGTTGCCACACAGCAGAAAGTGTGTTGCAGAGAGCCGAGGGTGGAGGGGGCAGATTTGGTGGGGGCTGCTGTGTGCTGTAGGGTAGCAAATGCCGCTGAGTGTATTGTGACTCAAAAAAGGTTGAGAACCACTGCTCTAGAAGCAAGAGAAGGGATGAGTTTAGTTGTATTTGTTCATGCTGAAATAAACAGTAAAAGGAGAACTTCACCAAATACCATCCAACACCTTAGACTCTACCCTAAAGCTGCTGACCTGCCAATAATTTTGGAGGCCCTAAAGGCTGAAATGTCAGTAAAACTTATTTTAAGGTCAGGTAGCATGCACGTAGCAGTTAAAAAGATGGATAATAAATTTGATTAGTTGACTGAACAGGTCATTAGCCTGGAGGGTGACAAAACAAGGGGGGAAATAAGGTGTTTCAGCCAGAAGTCAAAATATAAGATGGTGAAATCTAACTCAAAGTGACTTTCATTATGACTAGGCTGAGGTCGTATGAGACTATAACCCAGTACAGGATTTAGTCTCTTGCTCTATAACTGACACACAAAAATGATTCATTCTGATATGTCAGCAAAATATTGCTGAAGTGAGAACTGGTGAATTTATAAATAGACTATTCAGGACACATAAGCAGTTGCCCAATCTGGTTAGAAGGTTTTGTTATGGCAGGTTACTGAACTGAAACTAATTTTGAGAAACTGAGCATTAACACATGCACAGGTTATCTCAACTATCTGGCAGCAAACTGCCTGGCTAGTAATACAAAAATCACTAACCTGGTTTCAGCTGAGCAATGAGGGAAGAACAGAATGGAGAGGACTGTCTAGACATGAAGAAAAGCTCATATGTAGTAATCAGTATACCTGATTTTGATTTTGGTTTATTTCAATTGAGTTACTGGGATTAGCTCCAGTATAAGTGAGATCTGAAACTGACTCACTGAGTATGTAATAACAAGGGAAGCCACAGGCAACAAAGTTAAAAACTAACAATAATCAGATACCATGAGCTGAACTAGTTACATGATGTTGAATATAAGTAAAATATTATTAGCGTAAAGGAGGTGCATTTTATTACTTTATACCAGGTCAGTTATATGTAATACAACTGTGCTTACTAAATGGATAGGCAAAATAAAACAGGAGGTGTGAGTTGCAATATTATACCTGCACAGAGAAATATGTTATAAATGTTTTGATTTGACACGCCACCACAGATGTTTTGAATGGCAGGTCAGTAAAGGTTAATAAAGTGATTCCTGGATGTTGCTATAGAGAAACTAGATAATACTTTTATTAGGAGACCTATAAATGTGTAGGAAATTGCCTGCAAAGAAAGGAGAAAATGTTTGAGAAACTGTCAGAGAAACTCAATATAAACTGATCCTAGTTACTTCCACACTGGTGAAAAAGACGATACTTATAAGTGTGGAAAAGCATGAATCTTCTTGAAGATATTACTGAAATGGGAGACAGAGGGAATACAAGAAATAGGATATGCTTAGATTTTAAAAATCTACTTGATGAGAATTCATCTCTGTGATGCAACAGAAATAACATTTGACATAAACTGGAGTAAAGAAAATATAAGAATGCTAAAACCATGAGTAAGGAATTATTTTCCATCAAATTGTGAGCAGGGGGTTGAACAGCCTAATTAGCACCCAGTAGGTCCTAAAAAAGCAAGAGATATTTGCATCCAGGACTATAAGAAAGGAAGAGGGCAGGGGCTTTCTGTGATACTGGGTGGACATGCAGTTCTTGTAAATAAATTGATCTGTTAGTCTTTAAAAGTGCCACCAGACTCCTTGTTTGTTTTGATGGACATGGTATATGCAAAACAGATAGTTTATTCATCTACTTTATACCACCCCAGGTTCAACAGTATCTTGTGAACTGCACCTTCAAAAGGGACAAGAAATGGAAAACCAATTTTTTTTTAAGGGACAACTGCTTCCATTCATTACTGGGTAAGGACACGATCCTGCTTTCATCCAAGTCAATAGATAAACTCCCACTGATTTTAATGATGCAAGATCAAACCCTATACGATACATAAAATGGAGCATGGTATATATGCAATGTTCACTGTATAAGCTATATTGGATTAGAAGTCACTGGATAAAAATGGATGGTTACACCGTACGTCAAAGTGATCTAAATCAGGGGTTTTCAAACCATTTCCAGGACCCACTTCTCAGCTGGAGACCCTCAGGTACTGGGTCACAGCTCCCTCTGCTGCCACCTCCGAAAGACTGTAATGCATTGCTGAAAAACATAATTTTGGGTCATGGGCATAGATTATTTTTTTCAACTGGGTTCCAAAAAAAAAAATTGAAAACCACTGATCTAAATGACACACTTACACAAGCTCTGGTGGGGAAAGCTTCAGCAGCACAGAGGAAAAACGACTAAACGCAGGTAGATAATGGAAAAAATAATATATGAATATTTGAGTTGCTATATTTCTACCACATTTGCCTTTACGTTTCTTGAATATTTATATGACTGAACATTTCTCTGTGTGATGATTTGTAGAAAAGGTATACATTCTTCCAAGTTACCATGTTTTGTTCCTGAGTTGAACAGCTAAAAATGTATTAATGGCATGCAATATTTTTATTGGGTTACCTAGAAACGAGGTGAAGTAAAAGAAGGTGATGGCCTCAGGCCAGTTTTTTTTTCCAAAGAATTGCTCCCTCAGTCATTACATATTAATGTGATGCAAGGTATATTATAAAAGGAAAGAGGTTTAGAGGTAGACATAGATGCCAGCCTTGCTCTGGGATTTTCAAGGATACTTATGAAAACAATTAGAGAGGTTGTATGAAGCAGTGGCAAGTGCCAAAGGTACAAACCTAAATACAGCTCTGGAGCAGTGCCTTGAATGCTTGCGCTGATAGTTGAAGGAACATATGGTCACATCAGTAGCTGTCACCAGGACTGACAATGCTACAGGCCATGTCCTCCTCACTCCTTTGCTAGTAATTCTGAAACCATTTTGTGTACCCCTCCCCCTTCCATATTTGTCTCACTTTGTCAGCAGCATTTGGGATGTTAGATTCATTGCCTAAGCCATGACCTGAATGTCCTGGTCTATCTTCTTCACACGGACACTGATGGAGTACGTTAATGTGATCTAGACACCCAGAGAATGCCACGAGAGATCATACGGTGCAGTTAGAGCATAGCACCCAGCCACTAGTGATGAATTCAGTGCTGCAGCCCATTCAAAACAGTTGCAGTTGCCTCCTAACAGAGCGACCATCCTTGTGCAGTGTGCATGTATGCCACAGAGGCAGGCAGCATCTACAGAAAATTCTCTCAGGGTATGTCAGATGGGGGACAGGGGACATTATCAAGTGCTGGAGTGGAGTGGCAGACTGGACTGAAAGGGCATGAGATGGGATAGGGGGTGGAGGAGGCTGGAGCAAGCTGCTTGGCGAGTTGGGGAATCAGAGGTGAGAGAATGAAGGGTGGCTAGGGGAAGGGGAAGTATTTGCCTAGTGGAAGCCAGGCGCAGGGAGAGGATGCAGCAGGCAGCACTTACAGTGCTGCAGGCTGCTTCTTGGAGCATCACAGACTTGGAGGAGCCCCTGTGGCCCAGACGCTACTGCTGGCCATGCTGGAGAAGGCACAGAGTTGTCCATTACACACTGCTGGCACGCGTCTTGGCCCCACCCTCTACTCCCTGTGGCAGTGACACAGTAGCCACGTATTTGGGCTGGGCACAGTAGTCATGTGTCCCCTGGTTCATGGCAAGCTCTACCCGTCAGCGAGGGCCTATGCATATTGCCTGGCTGCGGGTGCCACTGCGTGGGACATGGTGGTGGAGAAGAATGCCTTCCAGAGCAACAGCAGCATGCTCATCTGCCCTGAGGTGTGAGTGACACACCACACACACCTAGATCTATGGGTGTGCAAAGGCAATTACTAAATTAATGGATTTAAGCCTGATTTAGTAATTTCATAATTCCATTTACAAATCAGGAGGATTAGGGAAAATTAGGCAGGGTTGGTATCTCTGTTTATGGGTATGCATGAGGAAAGCAATGACTCAATGTATGCAAATGTCTCCTTTTCGGGAAGTGTTGCTTTAAGGGCTTGTCTGCATGGTGCAGCAATGTGGTCTGTGGGGGACCAATTTCTAGAATGTACTAACATACTGAGCAGTAATTGGTCAATATGGACTCTCCTGGTGTCCACTAACAATTCCCTAATGTGCTTGAACGTCACGCTCTTTGAAACTGTACTGTGTTAAAGTGAACAAAGGACCTGTTTGTGTCCACCAGCAAGGTCTACACAGACCAATTCATGTGCAACACGTCTAGTGCCCATCAGAAATTACACTCCTGTGCTGTGCATTCCCCTACCGTGGCAACAAGCCCTCAGTTTTACTATTTCCTAAAGCTAAAACATAACCAATATTTCTTTCTTTAGCAGTCTTATTGTACTGTTTTGTCTGAATCATAATAGGGCAAATCTTTGAGGGTACCAGAAGAGCTCTTCCAGACGGTTCCATTTAGATTCTCATTGTTCACTTTGTGCAATATTAGTTCTCCAGGTTGCGTTCTCTTCCTCCTCATCAAGGGCTTGATCCAAAGCCCTCTGAAGTCAACAGAAACTTTCCTTAGACTCTGGAATACACATCAAATCTTCAGACTGAGAAGATATGATAAGGGACTGCAAGGGAAAATTTGTCCTCTGAGCACCTACATGGATATTAAGAACCACACAGAGCAAAATGGTATGACACATTCAACCTGTGCTTTTTATCTTCTAATGAACAAGGCAGAATAGATGGAAGGAAGAATGTGGCATTTAGGTGACAGGGAAACAAGCCAATAATGTTACCCTTTCTAACTCCCTTTTAGACTGCCTCCTCCTTCCCCCACTCCCTATAGCGGGCATCTGATCAAGACTCATTCTAATCCTTTATACCAAATAAAGCATTGCCAGCTACAGTTCAGTGGCCTATCTGCTGGGTATGGGAAGTTAAGAACTAGAGTTTCCTCAGGAGTTCAAGGGAAATAGGCAGGGGAGTTGCATGTAATTTACAGAAAAAAAAAACCAAAAACCAAAAACCAGGAATTAGGTGGTGGGGACAGGGAATATCTCTTTTACATAAATAGATAGATCAAGGTTGGCAACCCCCATCTTAGGCTAACTGTTGGCCACAGCTCCAGAGTCCATGCAGTTGTCTTATGACCCTAAAGGTAATTTTCATGAAGTAGAATCAATTACATTCCATAAAGAAATACTCTTTTTTAGTTTTGTAACCACTGCATCACAAATTGCAGTGAATGTATTTTAAAATGCTCTATGTTGTAATTTATGCATGTGTTCCCTGTTAAAGCAGCTGTCATGCACCGGTGTTGCATATTTCCAGTCTTATTGCCCTGATAATGGTCTATGCTCTGTTAGCTAATCAGCAACAGACTGAGAGGTATTGTACACTCTACCCTCTAAAATCCAAATAAAAAACCAGCAACATTCCAAGTTAAGGAATTCAATCTTTCAACCTTTGTAACTGAAGCACCTGAGTTATGTTAGTTCTCTCTTATTCTGAAGTTGGAAAGAAAATAAACTTTATGGAGGTAACAGCATACACCTCTGTGCAAAATTTAAATACTCAGATAATTGCAGCCTTTTGCACACAGTACTGAGGAAAAAATAAAGCCCACATACCGAATGAAATAAGAGTTTTAAACAGTAGATTATAGGCAGAAAATTGGCTTACCAAGCAGATAAAAAAAGAAAACAAAGGAAACATAGAAATAAGCTCTCTCTGACTGAATAGTCTGTCTTCCAGATGAGAAAAATGTTTGATTTACTTTATGCATGCTAGAAAACTGCTAGTTAAATTTCACACCGTGAGATGCCATACAACAACAAACACTTTAATTAGAAATGTTAAGTGGGAAGTGTGATGCACTCTAGGGTAAACTGTCATGGGCTCATCTCCATGCAACATTTCTTCTTCTTTTCTTTGAAATTTATCCATATCATCTCTTTTCTATATTTATTCATTGAACTTTTAACCTAACATGACATCAACAATCTTGCATTTCATGTCTGTTAAGTACTTCAGCTATTTACAGTCACATGCTTTTTTCCCCTGAATATTGTAATTGTTACAGGATATCTCACTCATAAAAGGTCAAATATGTTTATGTCACAACTCTGAGGGACAATAACTCAGAAGCACTAACTACTAAGGACCATCTCCTTGAGAGAAAGAAACTTAATATTCTTTCAGAGACAAAATGTATTTTCCACAGGAATGAAGAGTAATTTCAGTGACTCTAAAAAGCAGCAACTGCAGTGAAAATAAACATAAGACAACAAAAATGTAAAGAATCACAGCATCCGATCATTGGCACCATTATCACTTAATTCATATTTGTAAAATAAAGTCCAGGTTGTTGATTTTACCATGTTTCCGACAAAACATTTAATCTAAGGATGATCTTAAGTTTTATCTATTCATAAGAAAATAGTTTAAATGATTTCTTGAAGATACACTCCTCTGTTTATTTTTAAATGCAAAACAGCAGCATCAGCTCTACAGGAGAACAGTTTAAATAGCATCCACACCAACACCAACAAAAGAGTAGAATAAATATATTTGCATATGGATGCTTTAAAAAGAAAAGTGCTGACATATTTCTGTTTAGGGGTCTGACCGCAACAACTCTTATATAATTTAACACACCCAAATGGTTCTTGTATTAAAAACAGCAAAGCAATCAAAGATTTTGCTACAGCAAACTGTTATTATAAAGTTTACATAACCTGATCCCATGTCTTACACTCCTTTGCATCTCCTTCCACCCCATTCTGTAAGCTCCCTCATCTTCAAAGCGTCTGATGAACTGGGATTTTCTCCCATGAAAGCTCATGCAATAAATAAATCTGTTAGTCTTTAAGTGCCACAGAATTCCTTGCTTCTTTTACACAAATACAGGAAGTCTTAACCTGAATTCTCCAGTGAAAAAAGAACTGCAAACTCCCATTCCAGAATTATTATTGATTTACTGTGTACTGTCTGACTTAAAGTACTACTTGATTATTATAGGTTTTAATTTGTTCCTGTTTGCCCTCACAAGACTCTGTGAAAGCAAACCCCAAAACACCACATACTGCAATTCACTATGTCAACTTTGTACCATATGTTATATATATATTTAAAAATCTATATTATTCCTCATTAAAAGAAAGTAGTGCTTGGAGCCAGAGCAACCCTAGTGTACGGGCAATGTGCATCTGCACAGGGCTGGATTTAGGGGCGGGCAACCCAGACCCAGGCCTGCAGGGCTTGAGGGTCTTGGGGTGCTATTTTTCTTGTTATGACAAAAGAGCAAATAGAATGTCTGAAGTAAACTATTTCCGGTATTCCATGTGTGCATTCACTTTTCATTAATCTCCTAGAATGTTCTGGACCTTTGTGGAATCTCAGGGAACCTTCTAGTCTTTCTGAGAACTACATTTTCCTCATGTGGAGCACAGACAAATAACTGTAACCCTGTATAATGGACATTGTGACCAATGTCCAGCAAGACTCCATATTGTCAGTTCGGATTTTCTGCTTAAACAATGTACTTCATTTTGGATACTTGATGAAATCTGGTTTAGGCATATGCTGTATATGTTCTTTTAAATGTGTGAACAAGGTGTGTGAATGAAAGGTGTGTGTGTGAAAAGGCCAGTCTCAACTGCCAGCCTGTCCTGAGGAACCATAAGTACCATCTAACTGGTTGAACAATGCAGACATCTCATTAAAGCAAACAGAAGGAGCCACCCCAGAAAGAAAAGAACAAAATACAATCAAGTCTGCAAGTGACTGGTGACCAATGATCTCCCAGGAACCCTGAGGCTACATGACACAGCAAATCCCATAGACTTACACGAAGGCCTGCAAGTATAAAAGATGGGTGAGAGCATGAAAACTTTGGGGTCTCATTCTGCAACTGACATCTTGGAGCATCGGATCATGACCGACAGAGGCCTGGCTCCCTCCTTGTGCCCAGCCTAGTTGGCCACTAGGCTGGCTCAAGCAACACATGAAAGGACTGGTAATTACATCACACCAGCTTGCAGAACTTTGTGTGTGTGTGTGTGCGCGCGCGCGCGGGCGCGCTTTTTGCTATCCTTACTTATTTACAATAAATGTGGCATATTGCCTTGTCCCCCTGAATAAGATCCTGCTAGTCTTTTCTTTTTACTAGGGGGTGCTCTCCTGGGTGCCCTTTTTGGTATAACACTCAAATCTCCTAGAACCTTGTCAGTCATGTTCTCACAGCTATATAAGGGCTGGGATGCTGCAAACCAGTCGCAATAAGATACAAAAATAAACTGAAATGAAGTGAGAGCCCGGATGTATGATTGTTTTAAAATAAAACAAGATTCACAAATAAACAAGGAGCCCTGTGGCACGTAAAGACTAACAAATATATTTATGGAATGAGTTTTTGTGGGCGACAATCCCACTTTGTCAGATGCTTTGAAGACAAAGTGGGATTTTCTCCCACGAAAGCTCATGCAATAAATATATTTGTTAGTCTTTAAGTGCCACAGGACTCGTTCGTTTGTTTTACTGAACTAGACTAATATGGCTGCCCCTTTGGATCTTGTTTTATTTTGCAATTGTGAAAGTATACTTACTTGTGCTTTGCGACTTGAAGAATGGAAGTTGTGACTAATAAATGACACATTTAATTAGATGTCAGAGATATCTATCAAGTTCCTAGCTACACAACAACATAAATGAAATACTGTTACTTTTCAGAGTTCAGGCTTTGACATATCTTTGACTGATGACGGCTCACAAGAAAGTGACGTTGCTTGCTATTTTATTGTTTGAAAAAGCCATTGGTCAGTCCTTGGATCTCCCTGACACTGCTTCAGTTCATGAGGGCAAAGGTGACAAAAATGATCTTTTAAACTAAAAGACTAGGTTTAATATTCTAAGGCTGTCATCTACTGTAAACACTAATACTGATCTACCCAATGTTGGTGCACAGCTCAATTAATTATGTTTGCACATTTCCATTATTCTTAAAATTAAAAAGTTTCTATAAGCTTAGAGGAAAAGAATTTTTATTTGCTTATATATGGCATGAATAAATACATATTTATAGATCACAGCATGCAAATTTATTGTCTTACATGACAGGGATGAATCATGCATGCAAATCATGCACTGAACTCATGAAATGGGCTACAAATGAAACAAAAAATTAGATATTCTAAAGTTTAGCAAGTGGAGGGAGTGTGCCAAAGATGTTCCTCAGCTGGGGTGCCATTTGGTCTAGGGCCTACCCTGCATATGCACAACATCACAGGACTTCATCTTGGGGAGATGTCTGGTCTTGTCCCTCAGCCACTCTTGGCATTATCACAATGACATTCTTCTAGCATGTAGCAAAGGCCATTGAGGCAGTGTTCACAGAAGCAGTTTCCTCATCAGCTTTTGCTACAACAGTCAAGGTTTGCCTATGGGATACCACTATGATGAGCAAACCCTTCTTGACTCTTTGCCTATACTAGCTTTGACACAATAGTAAGCAGAATTAGTAGCTGGCAGATCTTTTCTGTGACTTAGGTAGCTGGTCAATACCGTGTACTGAAGTACAGCTGTACTTGTTTCCTCATGCTCTGTTTCTAACCCCTTGTCTCTGCAATCAGAACAGTCCTCCTTGCAAAGTTGGCATTTGAAATTCCTAATGTCTCCCAGGATTCAGACAAATAGCACAGGCTTTCCAAAATTCCTCCACTTTTTCAAGTAAATGTTGGTGAAATGTACCAGCATTCTTTTATTACATAGATTTATATTTTTTCTTTGAAGTAACAAATCTTCTATACAGAATCAGTTCTTGTCTTACACTCCCAATACTTAGTGGGAGAAAGATAAAGAAAACTCCTTCACAATCAGTGGTCACTACTGTGGAAAAACAGATCATGGAATCCACATAAAATGTAGATGAGTTTACTCCCATGAATAAAAATGGTATTTTCTCATGCCCTATATTCAAGTTCTATTTGATTTTATACATATCTACTAGATAGGATGGCTTTGCGCCATAGCTACAAAACTACTAGTCCCTCTTTCCTGTTCCCATGTGAGGGAACCTCCTTTCAAAAAATGAGCTGTTATAAAATTTGAATCTGTTATGCTATACCGGTAGATTTACAAGCAGCCGAGCATTTGTAATATTATTTATACGTGACCACATTTTCCATAGAAACAATGTTGTTCTTGTTGCTTTAGTGGCACATACACTATGAAAACAAGGATCCTGCCCTGAAGATCTTACAGCTGAAATATATGCACTGCAAGCAAAGAAACAGGGGAAGAATGCAACATAAAATTAGACAATGAACAGCTTAATCCAGCATGCAACTTGTTAGTACTGTTTTCTAAAATAATTTTCTTGTGTTTATGTTACAACGTGGTTTAAATTAAAGGACAATGAGCTTAGGCATGAAAGCAGAAAAGTCACCATTATTGTATTAAACACCAGTGATGTGTTTGGGCCTATACAAGACAATATAAAGTTAGAGAATGCCCTGAGCATTTTGCAGTTGACACAGGTTAAACAGCGTGCACTGGGAGACCAGAGGACCAGGTAATTTAGAAACTTCCCTTTCATATATAAACTAAAATGGAGAAAGCATTAAATGGACAGGTTATTGTTGTGAATCTCATTGAAGGCATGAGTCTTTAGGAAAGATGCGAGTAGGAGAGACTGTAAGTCTGTTCTGTCCCAGTTAGGAGGCCATTCCAAACATATAGTACACCTGAAAGGAGGTACGGAAATGTGACAAAGAAACAAAGGGGATGTAAATGCTGGTGTCATTGGTGGCATAAGGAGGTAAGCAGGGTCAAAGTCAGATATAAGATCTGAAATGGCAGTCAGATGAAGTTACAAAGTGAAAGTAATGCAGTATAACAGTGGAGAATGAGAAGTTTACACATGATACAGCACCTGATTAAGATACTATTTTCTGATTATTACTAGCATTTAATTATGGGAGGGCCAAAGCAGAGTTTCAAAAAGAAGAATGACCTGGTCTGATCAACAGGCACGGAAGGTAACTTTAGCAGTTGCATTATGGATGGCCTGGGGCTGAGACAAGCAATATGAGAGCAAAAGAGTACAAAAAGGAAGAGATTGCAAGAAACTGACCAAGGAGTGTTCAAGCTTTTTTAAGCTGTTTGGATGGAAGGGGTCATTACATTTTGATAAGTTGTGAAGAAAGCAGCACCAGGATTTGACAGTAGTTTGGATATGTGGGAAGCGGGGAAAGGAAGAGTCAAAGATGAAAACTAATAGTGGGCAGCTAACTGAAAGAAATGTGGCTAGAAAGGGCATATCTACATTCTGGTGCTTAAATACCACAGTGACAGAAATAATACTTTTGAAATTATATAGACAGGCTATCTGGCTATTTTTTTCTGCCATAACATTTCCAATACACATAGAAAATTTCAAAGGAAAAATTCCTAAAGATGGCTAGTTATCAAGGTAATAATTCTAAGACACACGGCTTATGCCTACGTTACAAAGCTTAGTCCAGATTTCCTTAGTCCGAACTAAGCAGTTCCCTGTTAGTTAGCATTAATCTCGGGTTTTTAGTTCAAACTAGCCGCTCTGACTAGTTTGAACTAAAAAGTTAGTTTGAACTAAAGAAGTTTGAACTAAGCCATTAGTCCATGTCTACATTGCACTAAGCGCTTAGTCTGGATTAAGCAGTCAAACTTGTTAGTTTGGACTAAGCTTTGGCTAGTTCGAACTAAGAAACTTCTTAGTTAGAACTAGCCAAAGGCTAGTGCAGATATAGGCTAAATTAGTCCGGACTAAGCTTGCTTAGTCCGGACTAATTGGCTACTGTAGGCATAGCCTAAAACTCTGATACTTGGATAATATTGCTTACAAAAGTGGGCTATTGAGAAAAGGTCATTTATAGGTTTTAGGTAATAAAATCCATTTGAAAACCATTCGAATCAAATTTCTTATGTAAGGTGAAACTTTAAAGTGAAGCTGGCTGCAGACAGAAGAGACAGTTAAATTATGCTAAGAGAGGAGACAAAGCTGGGAGAATTCATGTCCTCTGAAGTCCTGACTCTCTCTGCTCTGACCAGTATCATGCATTTCCTTCTTAGAAACACACACATAAGAATGGAATCCCAGTGTAGTGCCTTGTCCTGTCAATTATAAATTCCAGCAGTTCAAAGAGTAAACGCTCAGGCAGCAGCTAAAAACAAAGGCCAGGTAAAGGTAGGACTGACTAAAGGGTTGATCATACTACCACTTTCTGATTGTTACGAATATTTGAGGACCTTGCATTTAATCAAATTGCTTCCTCAATATGTGATTACATATATCCTGAGGCTAGAAAAAGGACCAGGATATGCAACTATCTGGCCCAGATTTTTACTTCTTGTTGTGTTTTAGTGTATATATTCCTATTATACTTTAGGTAAGATTAAGAGAGAAGATCCTTTAGCTCTAAATTAAATATTATAATCATTATCTACCATCTCCTGACTTGCACCTCCCATCACTCTTTTGGGTTACGCTTTTTCAAACATTTTTGTATCCTTGTGCCATCCCCCTGATTGAACTACTAAACTATTGGGCTAATGGAGAGACCATACTCAGAATTTATTATCAGCTATCTTATATCGCTGTTTTTGTCAGCAGAGGTAAAAAAGTCTGGCTGCATGATTTTAACACAGTCAGTTCACAAAGCAGATATATGAGGGTCTGTTGTTATTTTTAGTGCATTTATGTGCTTTTAATGTTATTTAAAAGCATGATAAAAATAATATCTCAACACAGAACTCTGACTTTTGAGCATCAGGCAGCCCCAATATCCTCTAGCCCACTTACAATTTTTTTTCTGCAAGCTAACAGTCCTCCACTGTATTTTCTAAAAGGTGCAGGGCTATGATGTGGTTTTATGTAGATTTAATTTCCTTGTTGAATTGCATACAGAGTCCAATTCTGATGTGCAAACAAAAATATATGTTACTATAGCAATTATATTAACTAAGTTATTTTTTATGAACTGGAGGACTGCTGTGTTTATAATGGTTGGCATTTTTCTCTGCTGTTATTTTTAAACCCCAGGTATAGATTTGAGCTCACAATTTTTATTTGCTAGCGAATGAAACATGAAGTAGTAAGATAAAGTTCAGAACTTTACCTCCAGTCTGCCACGTGCACAGCCTAACAGCAATAAGTTGGCTCTGTCCCTCTCACTGGAAATAGGAGACCAAGGCCATGCTCCATCATTAATCAGTGACCACCAGCAAATGACCAAATCTTGGAGACAATTTATTGACAGGTGACGTTTCATCCTTCTACTTGCTGGTCCAGGCAGATCAGTCTGAGAAATCTGATGGGGAAAAGAATGCAGGAAATATTTAAAGTTATAAGAACACAATATTGAAAGCTTTTACTGTGCATTTGTGCAAAGATATACAAACAGAGGAGAGTGTATGTATACATAGTCATATAGGCTACCTCTAAATGTAAGAAATCTCTCTCCAGACTAAGTCACATGCTCTTCCTCTATTTTATCTATGGGGAAGGGATTGGAAAGGAGAAGGATGTGAGTTAAGTAGGAATTTACTGCAATGACTCCAATCAATACCAAAATGTACAGTCATGGTTGCTTGACAGCATCGACCTACACACAGGATTTAAAGCCAGCCATATTAAATGACAAGTTCTGTGATTCTGACCAAGGGGTCAGGCTACTGTTTAAGACACATCATCAATTGTGGCTCACAATGTTTAAAAGAGAATGTTTATTTTTCCCCTAGATTAAGGAATCCAGCCACAAATACCCACTTTGAAACAGAATATATACTTTTCTGCATAATGTGGATGAGCTACAGCATCATGCGTAAAGTTTATGCAGCTCTTGAGAATTGTGCCTCTATTTCTCAAGAAGGATTTGCGGAATTTATTATTCAAACTATGTTATTTTGGAGCATGGTTATTTGAAAACATGAGCAGTGCACCATCTGGGTGACACATGCCAAGGAAATATAGATTGCACCGCATTTCTGCTTAAGGAATTAATGGAAGGTTGATAGCTAGGGGAAAAAAAAAAAAAACTATCTTGCCATTGCTGGTCAGCAATAATCGAACCACTTTCTGGGGATTAAGCGCATGGCTAAGCCTACTGGACCAGACACTAGCAAAGGGCAGGGGGTCTTCTTATCAGAGAAATGCTTCTGGAGCCAGTCTCACTACATGACAGATTGCTTTCATATTCCTGTCTGCAAGGCAACAAAGGATGGCAGTAATGCGATAATGCCAGAGTGCAATGGGTGTTAAGAACCCACTGCATTTATGTATTGTATTTAGTAAATAATCAGGCTCATCCAAATTGTGATCTCACCACTCAACCAAGGCCATTAAAATCAAGGTTAATGCTTTAATAATCCTGTGGTGTTTTTTATATGGTCGAAAAGAAACCCTTTTCTATTTGCATGGTCATAATATTATTGACCTCTTCATCCCCTGAATACACATCAAAAGGAACCGAAATCAAAGTAATTACCAATGTTGTTCTCTCATGGTAAACATTTAGCACCCTGTATTCTTGCCTCACTACAGAGTAAATTGAAACGGAACAAAAGCCATAGAAGGGGAAACTTGTAAAGGGTCAACATTTTCACTGAATTTACCCCGTACTTTTATTTGCCCAAATTCTGTGAATTTAAAAGTATGAATATATGATGAACATTTAAAGTTTAACCAAGGGGCTCTCACTTAACCACTTCACTTTTATTATTATTCAAAAAAAAAAACCCACTGAAAGCCCATTTAGAAGAGAAATAAAAATAATTTATAGCTAAAAAGCAAAATGCAGTCCCAGATCTGAATTACAGTGCTGGACTGTAATTTGACCAATCATGTGCGAGTTATATATATATCTATATATATCTATAATGATGACTTCTTTCACACTAACAGCCCTCTTAAGAAGAGAGAAATGATAATAATTGTCCTATGTTTCACTAAGTCTCAAAAACTGCATAGCACTGTTGATACACATGATAACTTCCATTATCTTTATTCCAATTGTCACTATCGTGATACAAAAATCCAAGCTGGAACTTTCCCAAAGGGACAAAGATGCAGACGATGATCAAGTCACTCATGTATATGTTGTACACACATCATATTTCCAGTTAAATATCAAACATCTCTATGGTTAATACTTCATCACAAAATCAATTAGCGTACATTCCCAAGACAAATAGTGAACATCAAAGTCAAGTCTGCCAGTTGTGTTTGTCTGAGCCATGCTGAAGAACAGCAAAACTATTTCTCTGCCTCCTAGCATTGAGACTTAAAATAAAAACTCTCTCTAAAACTGAGAAGAAACAAGTTTGGCTGACTCATCAATACTTTTTGTATTGCAGTACTGCCTCTAAGGCCCTAACCATTATAAAAAAAACCCAAGGAGTCATGTGGCACTTAAAGACTAACAGATTTATTTTTTGCATGAGCTTTCGTGGGAGAAAATCCCACTTTGAAGCATCTGACGAAGTGGGATTTTCTCCCACAAAAGCTCAAGTGAAAAATAAATCTGTTAGTCTTTAAGTGCCACATGACTCCTTGGTTTTTTTTCTTTTGCTGTACTAGACTAACACGGCTATTCCTTTGGAACATAACCATTATGTCAGGCACTGAACAAAGACATAGCAAGATGTAGTTCCACTACCAAGGGCTTACAATTCAAGCAGACAGAAAGAGGAAACATCCTCATTTCACAAATAAGAAAATAAGAATGGTCACACTGGATCAGATCAGTGGTCCATCTAGCCCAGTGTCTTCTCACACTGGCCAATGCTAGGTGCTTGAAAGGAAATGAAGAGAATAGTGAATTCATCAAGTGATCCATCCACCATCATCTAGTAACATCATCTAACAGTCAGAGGCTTAGGGACACCCAGAGCATAGAGCTGCATCCCTGCACATCTTGGCTAATAGCCATTGAAGGACCTGTCATCCATGAACTTCTTTAATTCTTTTTGAGCCTAGATATAGTTTTGGCCTTTGCAAGAATCCCTGGCAAAAAACTCCAGAAGCTGACCATGCATTGTGTGAAGACGTACTTTCCTTCTTTTGGTTTGTTTGTTTTATGTTTTTTTGTTTTAAGCCTGCCGCCTATTAGTTACACTGGTGACTGTTTGGTTCTTGTGTTATGTGAAGGAATTAATAACCCATCAGTATTCACTTTATCGATACCATTCATGATTTTATAGAGTTCTATCACATCCTCGCTTAGTCATCAATTCACAAAGCTGAAGCCCTAGTCATTTTACTCTCTCCTCATATGGAAGCTGTTCCATGCCCTTCATCATTTTGTTGCCCTTCTTTGTGTCTTTTTCAATTCTAATAACTTTTCTTTTTTTTTTGAGATGAAGCAATGGGGAGACACAGAAAGATTAAATGAACTGCCCCAGGCTACACAGGGAGTCTGAAAGAGACCAGGAGTGAACCATGATCTTCACTCTTAGTTTTCTGCTTCAACCAACCCTTCTTAAATTGGTTTCCTTTGCATTGTGGATAAAGCCCCTTGCCCTTGTGTACAAGATCTGTGTTCAGAAACTGGTTTAGAAAAGGTTACAGGGCTCCAGACTTTCCTCTGAGGAATATCTTTGATTATTATTATTCGTGATGATTGCAACCCTACTGCTTACTCGGTCTGTGATTTAGAAATTTTACTTTAGTTTGACCAAGGTTGTCTGGTTGTGAATATCAGTACCTAACTACAGAAAGCTGACATAAGAGTATTGCTGTACTGAATTATTCCTTGTTCATATTGCTGTAATTTAAGGATAATAAAAAGTTCCAAATAGGTGACCGTATTAGTCTAGGCCAGGGGTCTCAAACTCAAATCACCACGAGGGCTGCATGAGGACTAGCAGAGGGCTGCATGAGGACTAGTACGTTAGCCCACAGGCCCCACAACTGAAACCTCTCCATACAACAGTATGGCAAATATTAGT
This sequence comes from Podocnemis expansa, assembly GCA_007922195.1. Classification (NCBI taxonomy): domain Eukaryota; kingdom Metazoa; phylum Chordata; order Testudines; family Podocnemididae; genus Podocnemis; species Podocnemis expansa. Next base: position 11,089,040 of record ML682004.1, on the reverse strand, counting down.
AACAATGGTGTTGTTGCAGGCCACAGGAAATAGCTTTAGGGGCCGCATGCGGCACACAGGCCACGTGCTTGAGACCCCTGGTCTAGGCCAGCAAAACACACAAGGAGTTCTGTGGCACTTTTAAAGACTAACAAATTTATTTATCGCATGAGCTTTTGTGGGAGAAAATCCCACTTCATCAATCAGATGCTTTGAAGATGGGGTACTTACATCTGCAAAGCATCTGACCGACAAAGTGGGATTTTCTCCCACGAAGGCTCATTCGATAATATATCTGTTAGTCTAAGGATAACATAAGCGGTAGCAAACCTGGGACAAAATAGCCTGCCATTAAAAATGTAAATTTTTTTTTTTTTTGGGTCTGGCCAAAATATACTCCATAGTCATTCCCACTAAGCAATGTCAGTATTGTACATAGAAGTCTTCAGCTGCATCAACAAACAGCTAAACACAACAACTTATTAAGGAACAGAGAGGCCATTTCTGGTTTCCTAGTACAGCAAGATGTTTCTATGGATTAAGTTTTCCTTCTTTCCCAACAAAAATGTCATCACAGTTTGGTCCAGAAACACTCTTAGTAGTACCCAGAATAAACCTGTGATATAAGTATAAAACAAACATAAAAGAAATAGTCCTGAAAAGAAAATGATCAAGGTAAGTGTCAGACCATCACTGTTTCTCAGTTAAAACTTAGGGGTACAAAGATCAACCTGTCTTCTAAAGAAGCAGCATTAACAAATAACTACTGGCAAGGCACAAGTGTGAATCACTTTAAAGTAAACTATGTATCAGCTCAGCTCCTAGTGCACAGTGAACTGTCTCAAATCCACGTTACAGAGGGTGGATCAATCTTGCAAACACAAGTCACTTTTGAAAAGAGGCCTTGAACTGAAACAGTCTGGAAAATGTATTAGATACTCACCCTAACACAAAGTATTCCTACCTTGCAAGTTAAAATGTTCTACGATGACAAAACTAAAATTAAATACATCCTTACAAGCCTGCCATGTAGATGCAAAAGTTCATATACATGGAAAAATTACCTGGAGGTTATGAGTGGAAAAATACTAGCTAGCACAAGGTTATTTCCTTTAATATTTATTGAAGTTGCCATACATCCAGACCCCATCCCACCTGCTTACTACATATCTTTCCAGCCTTATGGGGAAGAGGTCTCTTTTTTGCAGTGAATTAGAAATGTCAGCCTTTCTGTCTGAAGCTAATAGCCTTCAGAGAGAAACTGGAAGATAATTATCTTTATTTATTTTTCTCCAGCACTTACAAGTCCCAGCTGAGGTTGAGGCCCCATTTACTAAAAGCCAAAGAGGTTACAATTCAAATACACAAAAGCCAGGTGGAAGGGACCATTACAATCTGCATTGTACAGCTGGGGAACTGAGCTACAGAGAGATTACGCCACTTGCCCATGGGAACTATACGCATATCTCCAAAGTCCTAGTCCTGCACCTTTACCATAAAGCCACCTTTTCTCCCATATTCCTAGGAAACGAGCATTGTAACTAGAAGAATTATGGCTTCTAAAAATAATTATAACATAGCAACAGCAAAGTCACATGGCTGTGAGGTGACCATGATGCTGTATAGAAGAGAGCTCCATCTTGAACAGTGTCTTACAAAGTCATCTTCCTTTGGCAAGAGTCAGCCTGTGAGTATTTTGGTGTCTTAAATCCCTCAGAATTGCCATCTTCCAACCTCATTTGTGTTTGGCCTCATGCTCAGTTTCCTTCAACCTCAGCTCTACAATCCTTCGGTAAATGCATACCTCTTTCTGCACAGTATGACCTGTCCCCCACGCCGCCCATCATATTGCAGTTGTCTTTTTCCATGCTGGTGCAGGACTGCTGTGTGCTGGGATCATCTAGATATCTCCTCATTTGTGACACAAATCAAATCAACCTAACTTTTGTCTCTGAAAACTATTTTGTTTCCTCTCCTCTGATGTTTTTAATGGCCGTGTTTATGCTATGTACAACAGGGTGCCATCACTACTGCAGTGAACACTCATATCTTAGTTGTAATACAGGCATCCTGCTACCCAGAGGTGTTTGAAGATACTGAAATGTGTCCAACATAATCCAACGCATGACTTCTTAAGTTACCGAAGCTCCTGCTGTCAACCGTCTATTTACATAGATAAAACTATTCACTCATTCAGTGTCATTGCCCTCTACATTGGGGTGGACAAAACTGGCTCACACATGGGCACCAGCAATTTTACTTTTCGCCAGAGGGCACCCTCCATTACATTTCTGAGGTGGACCTAGGCTTCTAAAACGGATTGCCATGGCAACCAGAAACAGATCTGTTGAGGCCTGCTCTACATGTAGTGTCAATAGGTCATTAGTTTTCTTTTTACAGAAGGCATGGATAACTTTGGTTTCATCACCACTGATCTTAAGTCCCTTAGACCTTGCAGATTTTTGCAGCTCCTCCAGCATTAGCTGTGTTTGGTCAGTAGTCTCTCCAGATATGCCAATATCATCCACATACTCAAGTTCTTCTGAAGATGAATCATTACATTTCACAGCACCACTTTAGCCTCCATTGCCTTTAAAACAATCTTTAAACCAGGGGTCTCGAACTCAAATCACCATGACGGCCAAATGAGAACTAGTACGTTAGCTCAAGGGGCCCACCTCTGAAAACTTTTCATACAACAATATTGCAAATATCGACAGTGATAGTGTAGTTGTGGGCCACAGGAAATAAATTTAGGGGCTGCATGCAGCCCATGGGCTGCGAGTTTGAGACCCCTGCTTCAAACTAAACAATTGCAACAATCTCACACTTGGTATAGATAAAGTTTAGACTCCCATTGGCAATTTCTCTTTTTTAAAAAAGTAATAAAATACATTCCATTTAGCTATTTTCTGACTTTGCAATAAAAATTCATTTTTTAGAATTTAAAACATTTCTGATCAGAATGGCAGATAAAGAGTTATGTCAAAAGCCAGCATTTTAATGTACAATACTCTCTCAGTCAATGCAAATGTTCTGTAACATAAAGTTACTATGATATTTATAGACATCACTGACAGCTATACCTTAAAATCCAAGGAGGAGAGTTTTTCCAGTCTTTTGTTTACATCAGGAGAACCAGTCTTCTTTGTAAACTGAATAAAGCAGAGTTTGTTTTGCTCCCAAAACGACAAGATGATTAAACTGTCTGTAAGAACAGCTGGAGAGACAAATAAAAATTGTCACACTGTAATACCTACTACCAATAACAAAACAAATTACTGTTCTCCACTGAGACACTGCAAAAAGCAATTTTTCAGGACCATGTCTTAAACATTACATTGAAGCCTGGGTAATCTCCTAAAAGACATCAATGTGTCATCTTGCCAGGACCTTCTTAGAAATGAGAACTAAAGCTTAGGGAGAATTCAGATTAAATAAAACTGAATAAATTATTTGATGGCAAGTTATCACTCTAATCAAACATACATTTACTCTCATCCCCCATCCTCATCTTGGTACTTTGCTCAGTCTCTTGTCCAAAGCAACCCGCACTCACATTTTGGGACTGTGGCTTTAGACATTATTTGGGTTTGGGCTGGTCAAATGCAAATTGTTATATGAGCTGGATTTGGTAATGACATCACCAGCCAACCTAACGAAGTGGTTTAGTAACAGTAACAGTCCAGATGCTACCATGGCAGTCAAGAATGTTGTTCCTTCTAACACTTTTGCTATGGACAAAAATGAACCTCTTGAAAGCTTTACATGTGACAATCTATCTCTGTTCACTTGATATAAATCACACACATGTCCAAGACTGAATGGACTCCCTTGAAGCCTGCTAAACATTCATGGAATCACATGGAAGCACAATTGTTATTGTGAGACTGGGTTACACTGGCTATAGCATAATTAGAAACACTCAAAACAGATTAAGTAGCACTGCAAACAGGGAAAACACTGGTTAACAAAGAAAATGAACGATACAACACTGCCAACAATTTAGGGTTTCCCCCATTGCACTGCTCTTTGAACAGTGAATACCTGAGTATTGTTGGGTATTAGCACAATTCTGCAATATCTCGATGAAAATGGCAAAGGAAAACATTTGGATTTAAACAAACCGTTGTCACCGATATTTAAAAATGTCAAAAAAGCAACTTCATTAATACTAAGTTTTGAAATAAATCTTTGGGCCTAAACTGTCTGGTGTTGCCAATTTGATGCTACAGTTGAGATTTTAACATTCAAGAAAACTCAGTTATGGACATGACCTCCTTGTATATATCCAATTACACACATTATATTACAAGAGGAAAACTTTAAAATATATTTATGTTACACTGGAGACAGGCTCCATCAAACCTCCAACCACTTCTGAAATTTGGGTCTAAAGATAAATCAGGAATCAGTGACTGATGAGCAGCTAGTTTTGGGGAACAGAGAAAGTTGGTTCTTTAGTCTCTGAAAAGCTGTAGTTGCCAGGGCCAGGGAAGGGAAAGGTGACTCATTGTTTAGATTAGCAGCACAGCTGGGTCATTCAGAGCCACCTGGTGATAGCTAGGGTACAAAGCTAAATTATAGACTGGGTGTGGGAAAAGATTTCAAGGAAAGTTTGGGAGGGAAAATAGGGGTATCAGATATTATTAAAGGGATTGCAGTCCATTCATAGTTCTGATTTCCTGAATCAGGCATACATTTGGGATATTCAGTTGTCATCAATACTTGTAAAGTTGGAGTATCCGCTTAAATGAGCACACCCAGGGAATTGCCTACTCCTCACCAGATTAGGCCTACAACAATAGTCAATCCATTGACTACAGAGGCCCTGAAAGAGAACTCAAATACTTCTACACACCCTCATAGCAAGCTTTTGAACATTCGGCAGAGTATTGGACTAATAATACAGCACATCCCTGCCATGAGATTGCAATGTCTCCAAAGGAATTTAGGAATTTTAAAATGTCAAGAGACATGGATGGTGGTTATGACAACCCTATCTCTTCTGCAAATTGTGCTACTTTATGTAAACAGAGACTTTTCCCACACCAATCTTTTTTTAGCTCCAAAGGGGTAGCCGTGTTAGTCTAGTTCTGCAAAACAAGCAAGGAGTCCTGTGGCACTTACAGACTAACAAATTTATTTATCGCATTAGCCTTTGTGGGAGAAAATCCCACTTTGTCAGACACTTATGCTTAAGTTCATGTGATAAATAAATTTGTCAGTCTGTAAGTGCCACAGGACTCTTTGCTCTTTATTTAGCTAATTCTACTCCATATTATAACAAAATATAATAAACTGAACTAGCAACCTTAAAGTATTACAGCTGAGTGATAAACTGCTCAAAAGTCTGGAAATATTAATGTTAAGGTTATATATGAAACCTTAGTTCCACCCCTTGTGCAAGCATTATGTTACAACCTATAGTTTTAGGATGGTACACTATTGAAGTCACACAATATAATGATCATAAGAGTTACACGTATTTGTGGAATCTTGTAATATTTTCTACCCCTCATCCCCATCCCTTCCCAACATATGTAATTGCTAAAATGGACTGGTATCTTTGGATTTAGACATCTTACACATTTAGTCAGTGGTTCCCCGAAAGCGGCCCGCAGGAGATTTCAGAGTAGCTAGAGCAGGGAGCCACCGTTTAAGGATCCAGGCAGAGCACTTTTCCACAGGGCTAAAAGACTAGTGCAGGCTCCTTGCTGCAGCCCATGGAATAACTGATCAGTGCAAGGAGCATGTCCAAGCACTTCACCTTGGTCTATAGGTGCTGGGGTCTCTGCTGGAGCCAAAGAAAGCGGAGATCAGCACGCCTCTCCCCTGACTACGGCAGAAAGCAAAGCACTCAGCCTGAGTTTCCAGCTGCTGGGATCCTGCTAGCAGAGACTGGTGGCCCTTCAGGGTTGTAATAATGATATCTGTGGCCATCAAGACAAAAAAGATGGGACCTACTGCATTAAGTACCATAATGCATGAGAGATGAGTTTAATGTTTTTGTTAGATCCCACATACTAGGTTATTTGAAAACATCAGCAGAGCCTTCCTTAAGTGCAGTTCATATGAGAAAGAAGTGTAGCTATTTATTTGTGAATTCAGGTGGCCTTGCATGGCAGCAAATTTGTACACTTCTTGTGGTATATTTAGGCATTGGTCCTGCAATCTGATCCAGTCTAACCCCCACTGATTTCAGTGGGGTTCAGCATGGACACAAATCCCTGTTGCTTTGGATCAGTTTGGAGGATTGTTGTGTAAAGCTATAATGTGTTAAGTGAATTTCCTGGGCTTTAATCTGACATTGCATAAAACGATTGAAATTAATCAACAAGTCGTCTTTCACCCTCAAATATTCTTGCCAGTACTTGGAATGTATGATTGGATATTTCTGTTTAAGAAAGTTAGCTCTACATGCTAGTGCAGCATACCCATTCTTTGCTGCACATTTTGTCATAACAAAACCAAACCAAAACAACGAAACCAAACCAAACCAAACCACAAAACAAATAAAAAACAGAATCTGACAAACTCACGATCAGGGCAAATTAAAACCAATATCTTCCAGAGAAATTTCTTTGTACACTGTTTCTCAAAGATAGCTGTTTTCATGCCAAAAATTCAACTTTTAATTCCCAGTGTCTAAACAAAAGAGATGTCCAAAAAGTTCACAAGATTCTTCTTTTTAAAAATAGAGAAAAAGGGCTTTTCCTTTCTCTCACTAAGCAAAAATAGTTTAACCACTTTTTAGCAAAAATTTTAACAAATATTTCATGTGCATTTTTAAACTGAAAGTTGAAACTTTCAGAAGATTGTGAGCAAGTGAAAACAAAGGATACAATGGAGACAATTACATTACCCTAACTACAGCAGTGTATTTTTTATTGTTACTATTTTCTTGAAGAATACAATTATAAAGATTTGTTAATTTTTAAAGAATTATTAGAATTTGTGATGGGGCACACTTGCACTGCAGTGGGTTGAGGAGGCCGCATCCCCTTGACCCTGCTGGGCATGCTCCAGCCAGAGATTGGGTATAAGAGGAAGCCAAGCAGCGCAGTCGGAGCTGGCTGATTGGGTATAAGAGGGAGCCAAGCAGCGCAGTCAGAGCTGGCTGAGGATGCGGGCTGCTGGCTCTCTCCAGGAAGCTGCAATTAGCTCCAAATCCATAACAGAGATATGTGGAGTCCTAGATGGATTCGAGACTGTTGGAAGAACCCAGGGATAGGAGCAAACTGCCAGGAACTGTACTGGCTGGGGAGACCCTGGGGAATCATGGATCATCACCACGGAAGACAGAGTAGGAAGTAGCCTCAGGGAATTAAACACTGCTATGGTGGGACAACTGGGGAACCAATTAGCATGTTTCAGGAAGATGTCTGCTGACTCTGTGGTGAATATCCTGCCACTGCCAGGACCCTTGCCTGGGACTTAGAGGAGCAGAGAGGGCCTGACCCTCCCTACCCTGAATGCCACACACTGTAGGTAGCACCCCACTTCCCCAATGTGCCAAAGAAGCAAGCGACTTTATTGACTCTGGTCCTTAAGCCATGCTGCCTTGACGAAAAGGGCCACTATGCTGACTCCTGCCACTAGGCCATTTGACTGTTCTGAGAAAGAACAGCCACACTGCCTTGGCCATTAGCTGCATCCCTCAAGGTTAACAGGGTTGAGACACACAGCCCCAGGGCTACAGCAACCCCTACCTGACCCACATGGAAAATGGGCACACTTGACCCACAACAGACTTAACTAATCTTTAATTTTAAAATGTTCTGAAAAAAGTACAAAAGCAGGGGAAGTCTAAATGAAAATCATAGCACCCACATCCCTCTGTGGATCTGGGCCTTAACACTAAATATCAAAAGGAGCTTTCATGTGCATAGACATAGGCTCATATTTCAAGTACAGAACTCGGACTTGAGATTTTTTTTTGAGTATTTGGTGTAAAACTCACATCTCCTCAGCTCAAACAGAAACTGATTTTTTTTTTTTTATCATTCAGATGCCAGGATACTAATGTCTGATTGCAGTTCTTGGTGGAGCTTTAATAGTGGAACATTAACAAAATAAAAACAAGTCTTTCATATTACACAGCTGTTGAAATCAGACCTGTTTCATAGACACTAGATTTTGACATAAACCTGTCTCACTGCAATAGCCGTCATTATCATGAGAAATATTAGTAATTTGCTAGAAGCTGGTAATCTAGAAATTCAGCCTACATACTCTAATGTGCATTGCAACCAGGCCATTTTTAATAATTGAGCAGTCTATATATGAAGAAATTCACTGTAATCAATTATTTCATTATTATCTGCTTCTGTCACTGCTGGATATATATGAAGTAAGCTTGCAAACTGCATGTGCTAGTGCTTAACATGTGTAAGAGACTGAATTTTAGAAAATCCTTTCAATATTTCATAAGACTGTAAACTTTACAGGACGTCTTATACCCAAACCATTCTTGGTCATGAGGGTTCTAACTATGGCATTAACTGTAATTACTTCTTATGCCTCCAAGCCCCCAGTAGCAATAATTTGTCTACCTGTTGACTATTTCTCCTGCTCTATTGTTAATGTAGGCAATTGATTTGCACATGGGTGTAATTACCATCACAGATGGTGTCAGCGATGAGCTTCCCCACCAGGGTCCTGTCAATCACCACTTTCTCCAGCTGTGGCCCAGAAAGGCTCAGGGACACCAGTACACCTGAATGAAAGAGGAGCTAAATCCAAGAAGCCAGAAAATAAGACATTAGGAATCAATCAAGAAACTCAAATATTCCAAAATACATATTAACACCTCTTTCCATTACACAGTTATCTAACTTAGAAAATTACAAGTTTTTTCATCTTTGTTGACAAAATATTTTCTATGCAATGAAAAAAGAGAAATAGAAAAAAGTAAAAGAAATGTATTATGATTCTAAAATACAGATGTACAATAACTATTTATGCTGATAACTTTGAGCCAATAGCCTCCATCTGTTGCAAGGAATATACTGAATTCTGATGTTGAAAACTGTGATTGAAATATGAGTAAAGAGCCCAATTTTATCAGCAAGTGTGTTTTAACTACTAAAGACACATTGATGCATCTTCCCTCCCACATTTTATTCCTCAGAGGAAACATTTTAAAAACCAAAGCCAAGATTTTCAAGTATTTGGTCATTTTGGATGCCTCAATTTTTAGGTGCTCACCTTCAGACACTTGAAAGGAAACTGATTTTAAGAGTTCCAAAGGGGCAGCCATGTTAGTCTTGTTCAGTAAAACAAAGAAAGAGTCCTGGGGCACATAAAGACTAACAAATGTATTTATTGCATGAGTTTTCATGGGAGAAAATCCCACTTCATCACATGCTTTGAAGATGGGGAAACTTACAGAATGGGAGGAAATAAATGCAGAGAAGTGTAAACCATGGGAACAGATCACACTGTAACAGCAACTCAAAACAGTTGTAAAGATTCAAACACTGAGGAACAGCATACACAGGAAGATGAGATCAAATCACCTGTTGTAATGAGAGAAAAATCCAATGTCCCTATTAAGTCCTGAAGCAATGCAACCAAATTTGCAAATAAATTCAGTTTCAGCAGTTTCTCTTTGAAGCTTTGATCTGGTGCTCATTTGTCTGAGCACAGCCATTAGCAAATCATTAATGGAGTGATCACTAAAGTTGAAATGCTGATCCACTGGTTATAGAATGTTGTGATTTCTGAAGTCAGATTTGTGCACATTTATTCTTTTGCACAGACACTCTCCTGTTTGTCCAATATATAAGGCAGAGTGGCATCTCTTGCAGATGATGGCATAAATCACATTGGTGGATGAGCAGGTAAATAAGCCCTTGATGGAATTTTATGATGTCCTGTAACGGTGTCTTTTGTGCAGACATGTGGGCAAAGTTGGCAGCATGATTTGTTGCAGGGATATGTGCCTGCTTTAATGGTTCTGTTGTTAGGCCTGTAGCTTCTGGTAAGTATCTGTTTGAGCTTGAGGGGGCTGTCTGTAAGCGAGGTAAGGTCTGTCTCCTAAGGCTTGACAGAGTGAAGGATCATCTTGAAGAATAGGCTGTAGATCCCTGAGGATGTGCTGTAGCATAAGTAGAGAAGAGGTGTTTTAGGATGAGATTTGAGAAAACAGTGTTCTAAGTTGGCCATAAAAATGTTGGCATATTGTGGGGCCATGCAGGTAACCACAGCAGTGCCGCTGACTTGAAGGTATACATTATTCTCAAATCTGAAAAGGTTGTGGGTGAGTACAAAGTCACAAATTTCAGTCATGAGGTACGCTGTGACATCATCTGTGATGGTTCTTCTAATAGCTTGTAACCTATCCTTATGTGGGATGTTGATGTAAAGAACTTCTACACCTATATTGGCCAGGATGGTGTTTTCTGGAAGCTCACCAATGGACTGGATTTTATTCAAGTCGTCAATGTTATCTTGAAGATAGCTAGGAATGTTGATAGCATAGGGTCCGAGGAGGGGGGCCACATTGCCAGATAAGTCTGCTGTAAGAGTGCCAATGCCTGAGATGATGGGGCATCCAGGGTTTCCTTTTTTATTAATTTTAGTTAGTAGATAGAATATCCCATGTCAGGGTTCTGGTGGTGTGTCTGTCTTTATTTGTTCCTGTGCTGCCTTGGGGAGTTTCTTGAGTAGGTGGTATAGTTCCTTTTAGTATTCCTCAGTGGGGTCAGAGAAAAGTGGTTTGTAAAATGTTGTGTTGGGGAGTTTCTTACAAGCCTCCTGATCATAAGTTGATTTATTCATGGTGACGACAGCAACTCCTTTGTCAGCTTCCTTAATAATAATGTCAGAGTTGTTTCTGAGGCTGTTGATGGCCTTGCATTTGGCAAGGCTGAGCTTATGGTATAAGGGATGTTGTTTGTCCATGATTTCAGCCTCAGTCATAAAAATACTCTAAAAGTTTCACTTGCATTTTAATTTCACCTTATTTCAACATGGGCATTTAGAACATCAGCTTTCTTCCATCCCCTTTATCTTTGATCACTCCTGCTTTTTTTTTTTTTTAATGGCATCTAGATACCACAGTGCTGGGCACCTAATAAATTCATATACTAATAATGTTGTTTGGCATGAGGTCTCAGAGGCATCCCAGTAAAGAAGGAACTGAAAGCCTAAATACAATGCAGGAGAGCATCTCAGGCATCAAACATCTCTTAAGTTCATGTATACTAAGTGGCACAGACTGTATTGAGGACTAAGTCACAGTAAATAGCAGTCCTTTTGACTGCCACAGTTTAGCTTAACAGGTGCTGTTCAGAGGGAGGGAAAAGTTTTATTTTTGTGTAATTAAATTACAAAAATCAGTAAAAATTTGAATTAAATCCACTATTGCAAAGTAATGCAGAATAAAAGGACTGAAACCCTCTGCTCCATTGGCATTACTGTGTCAGGGTCCTGCAGCTTGTAAAAATGATTATGATGATGATAGAGGGGGGAAAAACCCTCCAACAACATTGTTTTCTGGAATACCTTGATAAAAAGGAGCAAAGTTAAGGATATATTGAGTCTCTTTGTCCATATATGGACTAATTGGTTGCCAAAATGTAAGAGTCTTCTTTACAGCACTCTGAATGTGTAATATGCATATGAAAAAAAAAACTGAAGAAAATCAGCAGTGTGGCTTTGATCTCCAAATGTACCAAATGTACTCACTGCATTTTGGGAGAGGGTATTTAACTGGCATGGTTTTACCAGTCCCTTCCTGCACCATATTAATTTTCTTAGCATATATACACTCCAAGATTCAGAGGCATTAACATGACCTTGGCACAGTCAAAGATGAAACAGCTGTAAACAATTTCAGGGGCTGCTATATAGAGACCTCAGCTTGACTGGTATCACAGTAAAAACTGTACTAAAATCTTTTAAATCTTTTATTAAAGACACAGAAAAGAAGACGACAAACAGTTAAAGCATTTGAAATGTAAAGTATTAAGTAAGGCTCTCATTTTACAGCACTGCTTGTTCCCCTTTCCTTTTGTTGAAGAGTTTTTAAGAAGGTCTTTTAGATGGTATTAAAGATGGTAACAACATTCCTTATTGGGGTGGGGGGGGCAACAAGTTAGCTGAGATAATCTGGAAAGGTTGTTTTTTTGCTGCAGTTCTTGAAATCCAGTCTTATTTTCTTGAAGGCATAAAAAGACAGACACATAGAAAAGGGGAAAGAACAGAACAGGTTATAAAAAAATGTTGTTTCTGTCTCTGGTGCTGATTTTCACTTGCAACCTCACTGCTGGGAAAACACCAACACAGCACACTGTCTTGTTAACAACTATTTAGGGCCTTGCTTTTTGGCTGTCTTTTTAGTCACAGGCTAACAAAACGTTTTGCAAAATATAATCTTGGCCTGCTAAGTCAGAGTCTTATTAGAAAGATGGCAAAAGCAGAGGGATAGGAAAAAGAAACAAATTGTGAAGGAAAAAAAGATATCTTTGGGGATTGGGAGGATGAAAGCCCAGCGGTGTCAGAGTGGATACTTGGTCCGAGGAAATGGTGGGAAGCGGTGTCACCATTCTGGTGAAGCTCCCTTCATTCTGCCCTCTCATCTTCCAGTCAGCCAGCATCGACATCCCTTAATTTCCCCCTCAAAGTCTTTTTGAGGACCCCCAAAAGGAGCGATGAGTGAATCAGTCCATTGCTCATTACTGTGTCCACCAGTGAGAACTAATTTTCAACACACCAGTGTTGGTGCATTGATTTCAGGCCCCAAGCTTCTCATGTGTACCAGGCACGAGTTCGAAACAGTCCCTGAATTAGTTCACTCAACCTTTTTGTAGAGACTAAGTCCATTTGTCTCACTTTTACAGTTTTTGCCATCAACCTTCACAAGTCTAGATGGAATATAACATTTTTAAAACTTCTACTTACTTTTCCACAGTTAAGCTGACAACACAACTTTGATTTAACTGGCTGCAGTGACCCACACAATGCCGGGTAGAGAAGAGTGGGGGGATGAGGATGTGCTCCTCCGCAGGGGCAAGCTAAGTAAGTTAGAGCCTACTTTAAATCTAGCACTGTGTCTATCTTCATTCAACTGTGAGCCCTGGTCTACTCCTTAGGAACTGCTCTGCCAGGAAGAATTTCTGAATCACATTGTGCTCTGGCCCCACTCCTTATGCCCCCTCTTCCAGAGAAACAAATGGCTGGTAACATAAAACTGGCTCTTTCCTCCTGAAACTTGCTGAGGATCCCCTATATCAGAAAGATCTTCAGCTGTTGCATTAAGGCAGCTTTAAGCCCTCCCTGCCTCACTGGAGCAGCATGAAGGGGACTTACCAAGGGCCAAGGATCCAGGAATGTGTTTATATTTCTAATTTAAATATTTATATTTTTAGAAGTCTATATTTTAAAAAATCTGATGCCAGGCAAATGCTTGCCTTTCTAATTGATATTCTACTAATCGGTTCTATGTCACAGGTGTGAAACATAACATTGATATAGATTATAGAACATACTGTTACATGGAATACAAGGCAAAACTTCTTGGCAGGGAGATAAGATGGTTCCTTACCTGTAACTGTCATTCTTCGAGATGAGTTGCTCATGTCCATTCCAAACATTGGTGTCTGTCTACACTCTCATACTTAGTTCCTGGAACTTTTTTTCTCCAAGCCACAGCTGTAGGGCTGGCTCTGTCCCCCTGGAGTCCTGCTCTCATAAAATGGCATATCAGGGTTGCTGGAGCATAGCCCACTCAGTTCCTTCTTTCTGCTAACTCTAAAAAAGGGGAAGGCAGGTTGGTTTGGAATGGACATGAGCAACTCATCTTGAAGAACAGCAGTTACAGTTAAGCAACCATCTTTTCTTCATCGAGAGCTTGCTCATGTCCATTCCAACCATTGGTAATTAACAGGCTTTACCTTGGATGGTAGACAGAGTTACCACTTGGTGGACTGCAGTACTGTTCTCCCGAAAGCCGCATTGTCCCTCCCCTGCTGAACAATTGTGTAATGTGCAGTGAACGTATGTACAGAAGACCATGTTGCAGCCCTGCAAATGTGCACTACTGGCAGGCTGGCCAGGAAAGCCATAGAAGAGGCCTGGGCTCTTGCTGAGTGGGCTTTATTTGGGTCAGGGATCGGAACTCCAGCCTTCTCATAGCATAATTTTATGCAGTCAAATTCCAGGAAGAGATGTGCTGAGAAGAGACCACAAGCCCTCTCATCCTTTCAGCCACTGCGATGAACAGTTGCATTGATTTACAAAAGGGTCGAGTCCGCTTGATGTAGAATGCCAAGGGCTCTGCGCACGTCCAAAGTATGCCACTGACGGTCTTCACCTGAAAAGTGAGATTTTGGACAAAACACTGATAAGAAATGTTCTGGTTACAGTGAAAATCCAAGACCTCATTTGGAAGAAAAGCTGGGTGAGATCTAAGGATGTTATCCTTGTAGAAAATCGTGTACGGTGGCTCCAATGTCAGGGCTCAATGTCTGCAAACTCTTCTGGCCGAAGTTATCGCCACCAGAAAGGATACCTTCTGGGAAAGTGCTGAGAGTGAACAAGTTGCCAAAGGTTCAACAGGAGGGCCTATGAGTCTTGTGAGTACAAAATTTAAATCCCACTGAGGGGCTGGATCTCAGACCTGTGGAAATAATATTTCTATATCTTCCAGGAAATGACCTGACATTGGACGTGAAAAGATTGGTCTGCTCTGTATGGGGTGGAGAAACGCAGAAATAACTGCTAAATGCACCCTGAAGGACGATAGTGCAAGCCCTTGGTGTTTAAGATGTCGTAAATATTCTAGTATTGTTTGAATTGTAGAGTGTAGAGGAGAAATATGGTGTTCGTTCACCCAAATCCAGAAGTGTTTCCATTTTGCTGAATATGACACCCTCGTGGAGGGTTTTCTACTACTAAGGAGGACCTTTTGTACTTGCAAGGAGCATGCCTTCTCATCATTACTCAGCCAAGGAATCTTCAGGCTGTACAGTGGAGAGACAGTAGGTTCATGTGCAACAGTATACTGTGATTCTGTAAAAGAAGGTTTAGATGATCAGGTAGCCTCCAAGGGGGGGTGTGATTGAGAGGTTCAGAAGTGTTGGGAACCAACACTGGCGCAGCCATGCTGGGGCAATTAAAATCATGTCTGCTTTGTCCTTCTTTATTTTCAGAATCACCCTGTGGATTACTGGGATTGGAGGGGAGGCGTGCATCAGAGCTCCTGACCAGTTGAGACGAAAAGCATCGGATATGGATCCCAGATCGGACTGCGGGGAGAGCAGAACAAGCTGCATTTTTTGTTCCATCACAAAGCAAACAGATCTACTTGGGGATGACCCCACCTCTGGAAAATGCCCATTCATGGTGACTTGAGAATACTCTGCTCAAGCGATCTGCCTCTGCATTCTGGGAAACTGGTTAAGCATGATGCTTTTATGTGGAACTGGTGGGCAATTGCTAAATCCCATAGACAAATTTCTTCTGTGCATAGGGAGAAGGAATGGTCACCCCCTTGTTTATGTAGTACAGTGCTGTTGTGTTGTTCGTGAGTACATGTACTACTCTTCACATTATGCTGTGCAGAAAACTTTGCAAGCTAAAATGGATGGCCCAAAGCTCCCTGACATTTATGTGAAGGTATTTTTCCTGATGTGTACATATGCCCTCAGTCTTTTCTCCTGTGCTGAGGTGAGCCCCCCAGCCTAGATCTGAAGCATCTGATATCAGAGTTATTGAGGGCGCTTGTTCCCGAAAAGGGACTCCTAGAACTACTGATAGGTCCCACCATCAGTCTCTCTCTATGAGGACATGAAATGGTACAGTCACTATCTTGTTTATGGAATGCCTGCTCTGGGAATAGACTGATGCTACCCAGCATTGCAGAGTGCTCATCTTGAGACAAGCTAGGCGTATGGCATTTGTGCAAGCTAACATATGGCCTAATAGTATCAAACATCACTTGGCTGTGGTAGTCTGATTTTCCCAGAGTTTGTGTACAAGTCCTGGTAAGGCCATAAAATGCCCAAGGAAGGAAGGCTCTACCTTGAATTGAATCCATGGTCACCCCCAATGAATTCTGTATGCTGGGATGGTCTCAGCTTGGACTTTTCCAAATTTATGAGTAACCACAGTCTTTTGCATGTCTGTAGGGTCATTAAAAAAAACAAGGAGTTGTGTGGCGCTTTAAGACTAACAGATTTATTTTTTGCATGAGCTTTCGTGGGAGAAGATCCCACTTCCTCAGATGCTAAGAAGATGGGTGAACTTACAGAAGGGAATGAAACTAAATGCAAGGGGGTGTAAAACATAGGATCAGGTCATACAGTAACAGCAAATCAGAGCAGTTTTCAGGTTCAAACCATGGGAAGCCTGAAGTCAAATTACCTTTTGTAATGGGAAAAGAACCCATAGTCTCGATTAAGTCCTGCTTTCACAGAATTTAGCTTGCACATTAATTTGAGTTCAGCTGTTTCTCTTTGAAGTCTTGATGTCCCAGCTACATCTCTAACGACAGTCGTTAACAAATCAGTCATCAAGTGATTAGGAAGATGGAAGTGCTCAGCAACTGGTTTCTTTGTTTTGTGATTTCTGATATCAGCTCTGTGCTCATTCAGCCTCTTACGCAGCGATCTTCCTGTTTGTCCAATATATAAGGTGTTGGGGCATTTCTGGCACATGATGGCATAGACAACATTAGTAGATGAGCAGGTAAATGAGCCTTTGATGGAGTAGCAGGCTCGATTAGGACCTATGATGGTATCTGTTGTGCAGATATGTGGGCAGACTTGGCAGCGTGGTTTGTTGCAGGAGTATGTGCCTGCTTCAATGTTTCTGCTGTTAGATCTGTAGTTGCTGATGAGAATCTGTTTAAGATTAGGGGGCTGCCTATAAGCAAGGAGGGGTCTGTCTCCTAACGCTTGAGAGAGAGAGAGAGAGAGAGAGAGATCATCTTTTAGAATAGGCTGTAGGTCCTTAATGATCTGTTGCAGAGGTCTGACTTGAGGATTGTATGTGGTGACTAGTGGTGTTCTGTTGCATTCTTTCTTGGGTCTCTCCTGTAGTAGATGACTTCGGGGAACCCGTCTAGCTCTGTCAATTTGTTTTCTTACTTCCCCAGGTGGGTACTGTAGTTTCAAGAATGCTTGATAGAGATCCTCAAGATGTCTGTCTCTGTCTGAGGGATCAGAGCAGATGCGGTTATATCTTAGGGCTTGGCTGTAGACAATGGATCATGTGGTGTGTTTAGGATGGAAGCTCAAAGGATGTAGGTAACTATACCAATCAGTAGGTTTTCGGTATAGGGTGGTGGTGATGCGTCTATCCCTGATTTGTACTGTAGTGTCAAGAAAGTGGATCTCCTGTGTGGAGTGTTCCAGGCTCAATCTGATGGTGTCGTGGAAATTATTGAAATCTCTGTGAAAATCTTCAAGAGCATCCCTGCCATGTGTCCAGATGATAAAGATGTCATCAATGTAGCGCAGGTAAAGAAGAGGTGTTTTGGGATGAGACTTGAGGAAATGTTGTTCTAAGTCGCCCAAAAAGATGTTGGCATATTGTGGGGCCATGCGGGTGCCCATAGCAGTGCCACTGATTTGGAGACAGAATTGATCCTCAAATCTGAAGTGGTTGTGGGTAAGTACAAAGTTGCAAAGTTCAGTCACAAGCTGTGCTGTGGCATCATCTGGGATAGTTCTTCTAATAGCTTGTAATCCATCCTTGTGTGGGATGTTGGTGTAAAGAGCTTCTACATCCATAGTGACCAGAATGGTGTTCTCAGGAAGTTCTCCAATGGGCTGTATTTTCCTCACGAAGTCCATGTTGTCTTGAAGATAGCTGGGGATGTTGATAACATAGGGTCTGAGGAGGGAGTCCACATAGCCAGATAGGCTGGCAGTAAGAGTGCCAATGTCTAAGATGATGGGGTGTCCAGGGTTTCCTTTTTTATGGATTTTAGGTAGTAGTTAGAACATCCCTGGCCGTGGTTCTGGTGGTGTTTCTGTCTCTATATGTTCTTGTGCTGTCTTAGGGAGTTTCTTGAGTAGGCGTTGTAATTCCTTTTGGTATTCTTCAGTGTGGTCAGAGGAAAGTGGTCTGTAGAAGGTTGTGTTGAAGAGCTGTTTATAAGCCTCCTGGTCATAATCCAATTTATTCATGATGACAACTGCACCTCCTTTGTCAGCCTCCTTAATGATAATGTCAGAGTTGTTTCTGAGGCTGTGGATGGCATTGCATTCTGCAGGGCTGAGATTATGCTGTAAAGGATGTTGTTTGTCCATGATTTCAGCCTTGGCACGGTGGCAGAAACAATCAACATAGAAGTCAAGTCTCTCATTTCGGATTCCACCTGATGGCGAGATTTTCCTCTAATCAGCCAATTGTCGAGATACAGAAATATGTGTATGCCTCTGTGTCAAAGGTAAGCTGCTACTGTGGCAATATATTTTGTAAATACTCTTGGCGCTTATGAAAGATCAAAAGGAAGGACTGTAAATCGATAGTGACTGCCCGCTATGGTGAACCTCAGAAAACACCTGTGTGATGGGAGGATAACTATGTGGAAATAGGCATCTTTTAAGTCGAGGGCAGCAAACCAGTCTCCTGGATCCAGGGAGGGATGTAAACCAGGGATACCATCCTGAATTTCTTTTTGATGATGTATTTGTTGACAGCCCAAAGATCCAGGATGGGTCTGAAGTCTCTGTTTGGCTTTGGAACTAAAATACATCAAGAATAAAGCCCCTTTCCCTGCTCTTGGGCTGGTACTGGAACCTCCACTCCCAGTGCTAGGAGAGACTATACCTCCTTGAGCATAATCTGTTCATGAAGTGGGTCCTTGACGAGGGACTGGGAAGGGGCTAGAGGCTATGTCAACACTACAAAAAGCTAAGTCAACTTTATTAAGTCAACTTAATAAAGTCTACTTAAAGTCAACTTTAAATAGACCTTATTAATTCGACTTAGTGAGTCCACATTGCATTAAGTCGACTTTATAAAACTGACAAACCCGGGGGACCCACTTAAAGTCGACTTAATAAAGTTGACTTTAAATGGGTCCCCCTGGCTTAAGATGACTTTATAAAGTTGACTTAAATGGTCCCACTGCACTAAGTCGACTTTATAAGGTCGATTAATGGCCACACTGTGTTAAGTTGACTTTATAAAGTCAACTTAACTATTAAAGTTGACTTAAGGAAGCTCTTAAGTCAACTTAATGAACTCCAAATGTGGACAGGGCTTTGCTTAAGTTGACTTAAGCCTCCCTAAGTCGACTTAAGCTCATAGTTTAGACATACCCAGGGAGGGGGATGGCAAAGAAAATTGGATCACATAACCCGAGATTATTATCCTGTGAACCTAACAGTCTGTGGTTATACAAAACCACTTGGGGAAAAATTTGGATAAATGATCTAAAAAGGGTGGGGCAGAATCCCTGAGGAGAACTGGTTCATTGTCCTCGACTGCATTCTCAAAAAGGGCGTCTGATGCTGGGCCTTCTTGACCTGCCTTGCTGTGCTGAGGCTGAGCCTACAGTTACTGAGGGAGGATGCCTATGAGACGTTCTTGATCTGTCCCTTTGCCAATAGCTTGAATGCCTCTGGGGTTGAGGTTTACATTGTGGTCTCAGAGTAGGAGGAGGGACTGGCTTGAACTGATAATGGTTTTGTAGTGGATTAAACAACCCCAAGGATCTAAGAGTTGTTCTGGAATCCTTCAACCCATGGAGCTTTTCATCTGTTTTAGAAGAGAAGAGGACTGGGCCCTCAAAAAGAAGATCCTTGATAGTTTGTTGGACCTCCTGTGACAAGCCAAAGGCTTGAAGCCAAGAGCAAAGCCTCATCAAAACAGCCAAAGCCATCAATCTGCCTGAGGTGTCTAAGTCATAGGTAGTTTGCAATGCCACCCTAGCCACTGACAGTCCTTCTTCCAAAATAGTTATAAAGTCTGTCTCTTGATCTTTTGGCAGTTTTCCAGTGCACTGACTTAAAGAATTCCAGAGATTATACCTTCCCAGCAAGGACTGATGGGAAGATACACAAAAATGAAGACTCACAGTCGAACAAATCTTTTTACCAAAAGGAGTCGGGTTTCTTATAGTCTTTATTCTAGGGGTGGAACCCATATTCCCTTGTCTGTCCCTTTGATTTGCTGCCTCAACCACCAGGGTACCTGGGGTGGGGTGACTGAATAGGTATTCAAAATCCTTCACCAGTACACAATAGAGTTTCTATGCAGACTTGGCAACTGGTGGTACTGATGAAGGTGTTTGCCATATAGACTGCACAATCTTTAAAACCCTCTGGTGTACTGGAAGTGCTACCTTCGAAGGAGCTTTAGAGGCTAAAATGTCAAATAAATTGTTTGTAGTCTCTCTAAGTTCTTGAGCTTCCATTCCCAAATTGGAGCCAACCCTCTTCAGAAGCTCCTGATCAGCTTGAAAAATCATCAGCCAGAAGTGAAACGTCCTGAGTGTTCACTTCATCAGGGGGTAATTGACTAACCAGTTCAGAAGAGTTCCCCTTGAGGACCCAAGGAAGTCCCCGCTAAAGTTTCATTGTTTGCTGGGGGACCCTGAGTCTGAGGAATGATCCCAGTCTGAGATCTGTGGAGTTGGATGCAATGCTGTAGAGCGGGTCATGTGAGGCAAACCTAAAGGTAGAGCCCAGGGTCCCCATGAGGGCCACTGGTTCTGTCACTGGCCCTGGAGCCAAGGTAGCATTTGTGGCAAAGAGGTTAAAGGACATTTTTTGCACTTTTAAAAAGTTCCTTTATTATGAGCAGGGTGTCTGTGGCGACTCCTCCCCCTTTCTGGGGAGCTACTATTTTACGAGGATGACCCTCCAGTGGGGCAGGAGTGGGGGGCTGCCGCTTTCTCTTATGATGGTGCTGCCTGTGGTCTGCACCAAACAAAGAGCAGTGTCGTGATGCAGATGATTTTCTCATTCTCTTATGGGCAGATGAATTTCTGTTGGAGTCATGGGGGGGACAGCTATCCCACTGCTGCTGAGTCAAACGCAGTGGCAGTGAAGGCTGTCAATGCACTTGTGGCAGTAAACAGTCCTTTGATGAGGGCATCCCTTCTCTGCCTCTTATGCTACTGGCAACAGGATGGAGAGTATTCCAGCACGAAGAAGAGCGCGCTTCCAGAAGTCGCGGTGCCACCGTGTCCGAGGGGTTCAGCAGTTCTGCCTTGGAGCTGCTCCTCTGGGAGGTCAGGTCCATGGAAGGAGTGACAGACCCTTGTCTCCACGGCAACTCAGGGCTTGGAAGCCATGAGGAAGTTCCCAGCATCGGCTTCCCTTTATACCGCTGCTGCTTTTGTGAGCTACCAGGAGAGGGCAAAGCGATAAGTGCTTCTGCTGCTCAATAAACCTCTGGTGCGGATGATCAGACGCACAGACAATCCGTCTGAGTCTTTGATGTCAGGCCTGAACCACTTTCAATCACCCTGGGGTGAGTATCCCATCTGCAGTGATGTTTCTTAGAATCCTTCAGGGAGGAGCTGCGGTGTCTGGACCTCTTCTGGGCATCAGATAGTGGGGCTGGAGTTGGAGCCGAGCAAGTGCTATGTACTGATGCTGAGCTCAGTACCAGTGCCATCCCTTCCACTGGTGCTGGTGTCAACGCGGCAGTGCTTTTAGGTGGATCTCCCTTTCCTTCTGTGTTCAGGGCTTAAAGCCCTTACATATTTTACATTTGTCTTTTTGGTGTGCCTCCCTTAAACACTTTAAACCGCTTTCATGAGGTCACTTAAAGGAAAAGCTTTCCCACATTTGGCACATGACTTAAAATCTGGCTGACTTGGGCATAATGCCTTATGGCTGGATCAGAACTTCAAGTCTATTCAACTGCTTAACTACACTAACAACTATAATTAGAGCAACAAGAACTAGCTAAACAGCAAAAACAGCTCTAGGGAAACAGCTGAAGCTGCAAGGAGTTCCAGGAACCACACGAGGCAGAAAGAAGGAACTGAGTGGGCTACACTCTGGCAACCCCTGACATACCATGTTATCAAAGCAGCACTCGTGGGGACTGGAGACAGCCCTACAGCTGTGGCTTGGGGAAAAAGAGTTCTGGGGACTAAGTACAAGAGCGTAGACACACACTAATGGTTGGAATGGACATGAGCAAGCTCTCGACAAAGTACTATTAAATTGTATAATAATTTCCAAAGGCAGCAGAAGGAGCACAGTTATTTACGCTTTTAAAAATGAACTACAAAAGCACTAGGAAGTATATAGTTGAGAGCAATCCTTAACCGATAGTGGCATGGATTAGATCAGTGGTTTTCAAACCATGTGTTGGGGCCCAGTGCTGGGTCACAGTGCCCCACCACAAGACTGGAATGCATTGCTCAAAGATGCAATTGTTGGTTTGCAGATGCATATAATTTTTTTTCAACTGAGCACCAAGGAAAAAAGTTTGAATCCAATGGATTAGATGACCTCTAGATTAGATGGACCTTGTCCATCTCTAATTTACATGAGCATAGGATGGTGTCAGGGATAACAGATATTTTCATTTATGAATTTTCTTTAGTGTTCAGACAATATTTCTTTCTGAGTTTTGTATTTTCCACATTTTGACTGAAAGGGAAGAGAATGAAGGATTTCATCTGTTCGTGCTGAAGTACAGGAAGTAACAGCAACAGGAAGTTGATGATCTCATCTGCCTATCTATACAGGCTTTCTAAATGTATCTCTACACTGCTGGGGTTATTTCAGGCTCCATGGATCGACGTAGGAGGATTGACTGAGCAGGCAGTGGAGACCCACACAACTGATCCTAAAATTGCTTTTTGGCCAATGCAGTAAATCCACGCTCTTCACACCCCAAAAGAGTAACACTGCATCAACCAGAGTTTGTTCCCTGTCAACACAGTGCATTGTAGATATTTCAGTAAGGAAACATTGGTAAGTTGATGGGAGATACGCAAGTATCAGTACGTAGCATATGTATCTCCCTTCAATGCCACTGGCAGTGTAGTCCAGGCCTTTCTCATCAATATCCTTAACATACTACCTTTGCAAATAGCAATCATGCACATCTTAATGAATGAATAGAAATTTTATGCATCCAGTAATGATGAAAAGAACAATATGTAAGCAAATTCTCTCTCTCTTTCCTTCATTAATGCTTCTGACCAAAAATTCTCAAGTACCTCACTCTTCTGCTAATTTATATTATGACATTTTAAAAACTAATTGGCCTGACATTTCAAACACAAACTGAATACACCTGCCATGCAAAACATATACATTAAAAGCAGAAGAAATTTTTTTTAAGTAACCATCTCCTATTCTGCCAAGGACTAATATTGTGGTAGTCTGTAAGCACATACAATATTTCAAGAGAGTCCCAGTCATGACAGATGTCCTTTAAGGTTCTGTCCTAGTAAAAATGTTAGACACAGTTACACTCCTGTAGCTTTTATTACAACTTTTCAAAACTTCAATTTATCCTTATGTTGCAGTTAGATTAGATAAAATCACAATTTATTTTCAACTTGATAACGTGAATCCAGCAAAGTCTGACTACAGTTAGTTATAACTCTCCAATGAATACAGCTGAAAGGGTGGAGAGGAAAAAAATTCCCAGAAGTGGACCAAACTAATCTGCAAAAACAAAACACAATACATTTACCATGAGAAATCTCCATAGTCTCCTGAACTGTACGAGCTCTAAAAAGCCAGATATTATTTGGTGAGTAAAAATGTCTGCCTACAACATAAGGGCAAAAAGCCCAGTTCCAAAAGTGGAGGGCATGTAAATAAATTCCTCAGCACTTGTTTGACTCCTAAGCAAGGCAGTTGTAACAATCAGTTCTTTCATATAGGAAAAGTTCATGCAACTTAGGGCAAAAGAAATTCTGCCTTCTCTAATGGCAAGATGGTGTGGGGCTCTGCATTTACCTTAGAGAAGAGGGCAGTGGGATAAACCAGGTGAATCAGAGCTCTATTGGAGGCTCCTCCCTATTTTACAGGTTAGGGATAGGCATCACTTCTCTGTGTAACAGCCAGAACGAATGACTATTTTTTTGTTTGTGACCCCTATTCAGTTAGCAAGAAAAGTACCTTTCCTCTCTGAGATGACTACTTTACAGTATGACTGCTATTGTGTTGCATTTAATTTGTCCATCTTACATACCCATGTACAGACCAGTGATTTTTCAAACTTTTTTCATTTGTGAACACCAAAACAATTTTGAAGGAAGGTGTGGAACCCTTTGGAAATCTTAGACATAGTCTCCAGAACCCCAGAGGTCTTTCGGCCACCAGCTGAAAACCCATGCTTCTTTGGTAATGGCAACCTTTTGCAGACTCCTAGTCATAGTCTGTGGACTGGCAGAAGTCTGCAGATCACAGGTTGAAAACCACTTATTTAAACATTCCTGATGTGGCCGTCACCCTGCTATTACATAAGGCTGTGTCTACACTAGGAAAAATTAGTTTGAATTTGTTAATTCAAATTAATAAGTTTGAGTTTAGTCTGAACTAAACTCAAACTTATTAGTTTGAATAAACAATGTGGACTAATTCAAAGTAACATTAGTTTGAATTAGTCCACATTGTTAATTCGAACTAACTGCCCTTAGTTCAAACGTATTAAGTTTGAACTAAGGGTTAATCCTTGTCTACGTTCTCCTTAGTTCAAACTAATGATCGAA
The DNA here is from genome assembly GCA_007922195.1 of Podocnemis expansa. Lineage (NCBI taxonomy): Eukaryota > Metazoa > Chordata > Testudines > Podocnemididae > Podocnemis > Podocnemis expansa. The sequence goes on along the minus strand of ML682004.1, from coordinate 11,064,406 downwards.
CTAAGAGCTTAGTTTGAAGTAACCGGTAGGTCTTACTAGTTCAAACTAAGCTTTCATTAGTTCAGATTAAAGAATTCCTTAGTCTAAACACATGAAAGCCTATTGTAGACAGGTACTAAGTTAGTTTAAATTAAGCCCCCTTAATTCGAACTAACTTGCAAATGTAGACATACCCTAAGACACTTAAAATCTCTCTCTCTTTTTAGTGTGCTGGCATCACCCTGCGGGATAATTCAGGCTGGTCAAAGCCTGAGCACAACCAGCATTCTGCACGTGCACACAGACATAGCTAGGAGAGACTTACATGTTGGAAGCTGTTTGTGGACAGTGCAAGAGTGGCAGCAACGATAGGAATGCCATGTAAAGGGTATCCCAGATTAGAGGGCTGGGGTGACACACCTACTCACTGAACTGTGCCCTGGATATGACACAAAGGGCTATCTGTGAGCTGCAGACAGGTAGGGTTTGAAGGTTTTTTGATGGATGGATCCCTGACACACTCTTAACAGTTGCCAGAATGCCCCCCCCCCCCCGCAATGCTCAGATGAATACTGCTGGAAACCAGTCAGTTCCAGGAGAATTTAGATCCGAGTACAGTGCTTAGGCTCAAGTTTAACTTTAAGATCATACGTACCGTATATACTCATGGATAAACGGACCTGCAGGGAAGCCGACCCCCTGGTTCTGAGCCCCCAAAACAGGAGAAAAAAAAAATACAGGTGGCCCGCATATAAGCCAAGGTCCCTCTGTGGCCTTGGGCCTCTACCCCCCTACCCCGTGCTGCTGGCCTCCTCAGGCTCCCTGACACCCTCCCAAACCCCCAGGAACTGCTGCCACTTCCCCTGCAGTCCCCAACACCCTTCCAAACCCCTGGGCCCTGCTGCCGCTTTCCCCATGGTCCCCAACATCCTCCCAAACCCCCAGGCTCTGCTGCCACTTCCCCTGCCATCCCCAACCCCCTCCCAAACTACCTGGCCACACCACCACTTCCCCTGCTGTCCCTGACCTCCCAACCCCCTGGGCCACACCACTGCTTCTCTCACTGTCCCCAACCCCCTCCCTAAACCCCGGCCCTACAGCTGACTCCTCTGGGCCAACCGCCCTCAAGGCCCCCTCACACGTCTGCTCCAGCACGTAGGCACAGGCTCGGGCTCACTCCTCTTGCTTTAAGCCCTGCCCAGGCTGACTACCCAATATGGCCACCCCAGCGACTAGACAGACACTGGGACTTCCCCCCTCCCCACCAAGCATGCTTTGAGCATGTTTAGAGCATGCTCAGGGCAGGAGATTTAAAACTCCTCGGCAGGGACTGCTTTCTGCTCTCTGACTGATGTATAAGATGAACGCCCTTTTTAAAGTGGATTTTCAGGCACAAAAATCTCAGCTTATACATGAGTATATACGCCAAATCCCTACCTATTCAGCCAGGCACATAAGTACATGCTTAAGTTCCATGGATGTCAAATCACAAAGTCCAGCCAAGACCAGGGAATACGCAAAAGGGGCCAAGGACCTACAAAGCAATTCTTGCTCAGGCAGGTCCACACAATTTTCACTCACCTTTTCCCTGCCCCCAGTTGTCAGTATATACTGTCACCTTCCTTAGTGCAGCTGAGGTTATTGTTGTTACATGTGAATATTGCACAACAATCAATGCTTTTGTGATTTTGCCCTGGATCTCTACCAACATGTTATGAACTAACTGCTATGATTTAAGGCAAATAATTTTAAGATGCAAAATGTTCCTATTACTAACTGGCAATAAGCACTAACTTCTTGTAAGCTTTATGTGTCACCATATATCTTTCTAAATCAGTTTACTTGCGTGCACATGCACAGAAGCTAATTGTATAAGCCACGTCAGCTTTTATTGCTATATATCTCAGCTTACCATTAAGCTCTAATCGTGCAAATGACTATCACATAAAAAGTATTTCTATACTATGCCATTTGCACCTTAAATAAAATTAAAGTAACTAAGTAACAATGTAAAATTATTATTAGCTGCCAATAGTCATTTCTGCTACCTTGCATTCACACAATGAAATATGTAAATTCTGGCATGCAGTAACCCTACACTATAATATGCAAATAACTACAAGAAATTAGGAACTAGATTATTTAGCTAGCTCTCAGTAGTTTTGCAAATATACACTGGACACCACAAGTGAACAAATGGCATCATTTCACATTACTAAATTCACATTTTTGTGGCAAAAGACTTTGAGCTGCATTGGCCGTGTGGCCGTAGGCTCTCCCCTCTCACCCCCGCTGGCATGCACCTGGATTTTAAATTCCTGCAGCACCAGCCCAGCACTCGATACGAATGTGCCTCTGGGGCCAGGTAGGGTTTGCCACTGCCAGCTATGCAGCACCTTTTAAAATTCAGCACCTGGGGCTTTGCCCCAATTGTGCTGCCCTAGTTACAGCCCTGCTCAGTCTGTTATGGTTCTACTAAGCTCTCTTAAAGGAAATAGTACAATCCTTTAACAACAACAACAACAATAAAAAAATCACAGTATAATCTAGGTTTCGTTTACGTGAACTAGCATATTTTCTACTTTTTCTAAGTTACAACAATTATTCAAATGAATATTCAGGGTTACAAGAATAAGAACAAAGTCTGCAGATTTTTTTGGTAATGAAAAGCATGTAAATATAAAACTTCTAATCCCATGTTTGTTTTAGAGGGAACAAGTAACGAGACCAGACTTCAGATACAAAATGAAACTTTAGAAAATATAGAAGTCGGGCAACATTATAGTTTAGAGGTAGTTCTAGGCAATCGCATGCAAAAGAGCTGGATTCATTTCACATTTTCAGAAGTATGTGCGTACATGCAAATGACCATATAATTTCCATGTACAATTACCCTCTGTCTGTTATGGCAGAACTGTGCATGCTATCTAACTATCACTGGCACACACAATAAACATTACTACACATTTAATTTTTGTAGCTGTATATCTGCATTCATCTGAAAATATCTGCCCCATAATATATTGCTCAATGGAGGCATCACAGTGAGAGAGGCTGTGAGAGGGGCAGCTTGTTAGTACAAGGAAAAGGTAGCTTCAATAGGTACAGTCAGCAACATGAAGGATTCACACACAATGGCTAATATAGAAAAAGTTATGACAATTGATTTTATGTAATATTTTACATTATTCTATTTTTATTGATGATATATTTCAGTAGCCTAAAATAAAAGGACTCAAGGTTGAGGAAAATGTCAATAGGATAGCAAATTTGTGAATTCCCAGTCACCCATTCAAATCAAGCCCACATCTGTAATTAATGAAAGTTATTAACATCCAGTGACTATTTCCTGGATTAATTCACTTTTCACTACCCATTCTGCTTTTTTGCTTATTGCTTACCACAATAATGGCAAGTTAATGTAAAACATATTCTCCTCTATTTAGGCAAGGGTTATTTTACCGAGAGAAATATATAAATGGAATGGTGACATGACACAACACAGACCATTTAGTGACAGAAATATTTTCTACTGAAACTGTTAATTATACACCCACCTGAGGCTTAAAAATAAACCCCTAATCTTCTTTTGTCAAGTGATGCTTTCAAAATCATTAGCAAACTATTGCTTCAAATATTTTTAGAATGTATTCCTTCCCACCAAATAAAATAGCATGAAATATTTTTGTTTATATTTTTAAATTCATTGGTTCAGAACCATGGCATACTGTTACAGACCACAATGCTTTGCACATCTACTGGGCAATTCATGAAGGGATGGATCTAGTCTCTTTCACAAGATACTATAAAAATGGTAAGCAGCAATCCTTTGTAAATACTATATGACAAAAAGGAATTAAGTACATATTTTGCAAATTGTCTACTTGTAAAAAATTCTTCCAAGTTATTCATTTTCCTCTGTTTTATTTTCATTTGTTGAAGAATTACTGTTTATATTGAGGATAATGGACAGCAGGATAATGCAAATGTTTTGGCTAAATGTCTCTGGATTTTCTAAATCACTGTGTGGAAGTTCAATTCTAGTTGCTTACTATATAAAAACTGTGATAGTCTCAAATGCATATTGGGTAAGAACTAAAGAAAGCAAATGGAAATTGCTTAAGATAGAGAAGTAACTATTATTAATAACTTTGTTTCTTACCTCTGGCTAATTTTCAAGCAATATTTCTCAAGAAAACTTACAGGAACAGAACAGATATTTATCCATCTCATTATATGGTACCACTGATGTAGCGTCAAAGTACTTATTTAAAAGTAAAAATAGTACTCTCTCTCTTCCTCCCATCTTATGTGAGAAATAACTTGATAATTATATATTCTTTTGTATATACGTATGTTTTATATGCACACACATGTATGCATGTGAAGAAGTTACTCAGTGAAACCAAAGCTGGAGAAAGGAATAGTTGGCAAACCTAGGATAGATAGTTGGCAAATCGAGGATGCTGTGTTTAAGGCTGGAGTGACATAATTCTGGCTGGAAGAAGTCTCCTGGCAAAAGGTTCCAAAACTCAAGGAGCCAATCCTTAAAGAACAGGCTGCAAGAGGACAAGCGTTCCAATCTAGTAAGTAACAAAGAGGCAGCCACATTATTCTGGTCCAGCAAGACAAAAAAGGAGTCTGGTGGCACTTTTAAAGACTAACAAATTTATTTATCAGATGAGCTTTAATAATAAATAAATTTGTTATTCTAATTTAAAAGTGCCACCAGACTCCTTGTTTGTCTAAATCTAATAAATAGTGAGAATTTAGAGTGACGGGGATGTGATAGGAAGGAAGACGATATGGGGAGACTAGGCAGAAAGAGACAAGGAAGGGTAATAGCAAAAGGTTGAGGAGAAAAGATGAACCACCATTATTTTTGTGTAGTGACACAAAAAGCTGATCACAACTCAGCTTCTCTGATTCATACACTCTTTACCTCCCCTCTCCCTCCAAAAAATAATCTGGGGCTTGAATATCTAAACAATGGACGCTTAACATTAGTTTTAGAAGATTAGCATTCACTGACAAAATAGTATCGTTAAAAACAATTCTGTAAATTTCTTTAACACACATGGCACTTGGACATTTTAAATATACAAATAGAACTGTATACTTTTGGAATTATTTGAATTTAAGTTACAATGAAAAACATTAACACATTCTGCAAGAGCAAAGTACAGAATTTAAATTTTTTAAAGACCCGTGTTAATTACAGTTTTAAAAATTTCAGCTTCAGTGCTGAAGCACTTTTAAACATGATGCACCTTTGTCACAAACATCCAAAATGCAGGGCTATGGAGAAATGTTTAAAATGATAAAATTTACTAACCATCTCTCTAGAGCAAGCTGTTGATTAGGAAGCTGGATCACACATTCCAATATGCCATACTGTTCCCACTTACCCTGCTGCCCTGTGCTAATGAGGATGTGAACAGATGTTTCCTTTTTACAGTATATGGATATTTATGTACATGTAAAGGACAGAAACACATGTGTAGCTTGCTACAAACCCTATACTCTGCGACTTGACGTGTGATCTGTTTAGCTAGGTTCTCACACAACCCCATCACTATGGCATCCAAGTTCAAAGTAAATGCTTTGATACATATGTGTAAATGTTAGCTGTGTAAGGCATATATAATATAAAAATAGTTTCAAGGCCTATTTATACATTTTAATGGTTCTTTTGACTATCTGTGAATCTGATTCTGTAATGTGTCTAGTGCCTTCAAAATCCCATTACTTTTGTAGAAGCTGAAGACATTTAGCACTAAAAAAGACCAAGCCCCTACTGAGTAATTCTTGTTAATAAAATGACCATAGAGTTAGATTTTATGCTGTCTATTTCTGCTTGTAAACAAAATCAAAATAAAGAACCCCTCCATGCTAAAACACCTGTGAGTTTCTATACCAGTTAACGTGATAACATTTCAGCATCAGTCACTGAATAGTTGTTCAGCTCCACTGACTGAACATTTCAAGAGCATGTCAAAACATTTTACCTGACAGACATATTTATTCTTCCATTTGCTCAGCACACACTGACTGTTTTGCATCAGCTCCTGAAGAACAACAGAAAACAGAGAGTGGAGTTGGCTGTACACATTGTCGCTAGTGGTTAAGGTGCTTCTGATTTTCAAGCATGAGAGATCAGCATGCCACACAAAGATGCAACTGTTTTGGATCAACACACTGGACAAAAGCACATTTATCATCACCAAGAGGGCTGATCCTTTATGAAAATTAAAGCTGTTGAAAGATGACTGAAAACCGGATTATTTACTGCTATCCTTGAAACTTTCTGAAAGATACCTCCAATTCCTTTAGTGAATCTCGCAGTTTTTCTGGACGTTTGTTTTTAAGTATCCAAGGATAATCTCGAGCTGGGAAATTAAAAAAAAAATGTATAAACCGTCACAAACTGTATTTTATTGTGTGGCAAAACAAAATAATAAGATTTACAGGAATGATCTTAAACACAGATGTTATACAGAAATTTACCTACAATAGAAGGGAAGTGGGTATGGTTTCTATCATCAAATGATATCCTCTGGAAAGGCTCTGCCACAGAAACAGTTAACATGAAATATCCTCACCTACCATGATTTCACCATGGCAATCATGGATAAAGCTCTCAGGGCAAAATATCCTCCCCAGCTGCTAAGCATTTGCCATGGGAAAGTCTCTTAAGCACAGTGTTTCTAACTCACAGAGATGCAAGTTACCAGCTCCCTCCTGACTCATCTTAGATATTATTATGTTGAATTAACATTAAGGGCAAAAATTCCAAAAGCAAGCACTAACTTGTGCCCACAAAATATGTATGCATGGATGTGACTGGATAATTGTGCACCACACTATTACTACTACTATCTAAGCAATTGAGGCATTCATTATTGAAAATGTGGCTCTGAGCGGCAACAAGACAAACTAACAAAAAAAAAGATGGGGGGGGCAGAAAGGAAGTTCAGGATCAAGGTATATTACTGCTTCCCCACTTAAATAGGAATCACGGATATCTACAAGCCGCTAACAGATCTTACTAATTTTATTTAGATGCCTAACTTCCAGCAAACAAATTTGAAATGCTTGGCTGAAGATACTGAGCCTGACTTAAAAGGGCAAAGCTCCCTTTGGAGTCCATGGCAATAGCCATGTCATAGCTGAAGATCTGATTCTAGTTAAACATCAGTATACAATATTATTATAACATTAAATATTACATTATTAAATATTATATGTCATTAATTTAAAAATGAGCCCTTTCCCCCCAAAAGTACATAGCAGAAAAGCAAGTGAAACCAGAAAGCTTTCTCTCTTTCTTTTGTCTGAAGAACTATTTAAAGGCAACTTGGTGAATATTTTCAAGCACTGAACAGTCAGAGTCAGTTTTCCTACAAATGAATTAACAGTCAAGTTGAAAGCCCCCACAAAACCAGTTTATAATAGAAATGTTATAAAATCCTTCAGTGCAGTGCAATGTATATCATTTTTTAAGAAAAGCCCATGAATATACAACTTCCCCTGTACTGAACCAAGTCAGTGTCAATGGAGCTGCTACAATAATTCTAATTAGGCATGTGAGATCACATAAGCTTCAGTAAGCCTCTGTGTAAATTACAAACTTTTATCTAATATACAGATTGGGAAATTGTTCATACAAATATCAAATTGCATGTCCAAATCACTACTTAAGTACAAAAATTGCACACTGCAGCCTTGTCAAAAATGTGGCCCATGAAGTGTCATGTGGAATTCTGTGCTTTTGGTAGCTCTGATCTCAACCACTGGAGCCTGATATTTCTGCTGTGCACTGACAAGTCCAATAGGGCCCAGTAGGGAAGGAATCTTCCTATCCTGCCACAATGCAGAAGTGGAGCCAATTCATGGGAGTAACCATAACAACATGGCTACAGTAGTTTGTGCTTCAACTGCATGTCACAAATAGGAGACGAGGTTGTTGGTGAACTATGTAACTACTGGCTTGCTCTGCCCACACCACACTGACCCACCATACAATGAATGCATTCAGAACAATACTCCACAGCATGCAAAGGATGGAAATTTTCCCTATGGCTCCTTAAATTTTGCCCCCCTTTAACAGTTGAATTTTACTAGTTCTCCAGCATACAGAGCCCTGCAAACATACTGGGGGTGCTGGGCTCCAGGAGGGTTTGTCCTTATGGGCCACATTATGCCACTAAATGAACAAATGCATTCTCTCTCTGTCTCTCTCATGTCTATGAAAAAATATTTGAAGAAGACATTGGTCCTCATACTAATTATGTTATAATCAGATATGGTGCTAATGGAATGCTTACAGTATACATTTCATTTGGCACACCCACTCAAATCGATTTGATTTTTTATAGCTGTAATGCAATACAGATTGAACATTAAAATATAGCATAAGAAATAGTAACCATGCAGTAGTTATAGAACTTGTGGTGGAGAGAAGGTTTTATTATTCAAATGATACTATCACGGTGCCGCTAGAGATGTAACATATCTTTTAACTAGCAAGTAGAAACATAGAATCCAGTGCAAATTTTCCAGAATACACCACAAAATCAATTATGAATACAACTGATTATTGCAGCATGTTTCTTTTACTCCTATTGGAGGAGTTTTAGTTTTGAAGCAGCTAATCCTTACATTAACTCATTTATTTAAGATATTTATTGATAATCTGCAGACTAAATTTGAAAAGGAGAGACTCCTGGATCATGTTTATTTTGTGGTTTTACTTAGCGAGAGAAATGAGAAGCAATAGGGGACTACCACGATCAATGATATAAAAGACAGCTCAATTACATAAGTAAGGCTTTGTTACACCTTGTGAATTATTTTGTGCTTTTTAGTTCTATGATATTCAGTCTCCTAGTGTATGGTATGTGCAGAAAGCTGAGTTTGAAGGAGAAAGATTGTTTTAGTGTTTTGCCAGGGGCAACAGCAATTTTAAAATAATGCAGAATTACAATAATAGGTAACCTAAAAAATGTCCTTACATTCCACAAACTGTTGCTTCTCTTCTAAGTAACCATGGTTCATTTGTGATACTAAAAAAAGAAAAAGACTGAAAGATTAATGTTAGAACACACAACTCCTGTCAGCAAACGTTAATATATTAAAGAAAAGATTCAGACATTTTAAAGAAACTCAGAAGTTTACTGAAAATTAAGACAACCCTGATTTTTCCACCTCACAGTCAGCTATCTTAAATTTGCAGTGAAAGAAAGGCTTGTGCAGCCCAACAGGTGGGCCAATATTACTGAGCTTCCAATCTCATCAGATAGTGAAGCGAGCTGCAACTGAATCCAGGAGAGAAGCTGAGTCAGTCTGTCATCAGAACCATGGAGACAGCATATTAACCACCAAGCTAAGTACATGGGATGCCCACACAAGCCTCCACTTTAACCTGGCCTAAAACAGGAAGTAACTGTAGCTGAAAAGACCTTTTGGGCCATCATGAAACTTCTAGGATTAACAGGATTAATCAGATAAAGAAAATTGATCATTCACTCTGAAATGCCTATTTCAGATATCAGGTAAGGATCCAGGAGGCTAACACAAGTGAATTCCTCTGCGTTTACAATGCCCTCTACTGGGATTCCAACAAAAAAAAAAATTACTGGAATGCTCAATATCAAACTGGTCATATCTGAAACACTATATTACTTTCAAATAATATATGTAAATACTATTATTAATTGCTTTGTATAGTACATACTAGATTGTTAGGTAGAATATACAGACACTGCAGCCCGGTTGATGTTTAGTTTATCACTATCTGGATATGAGAGATATTTGGCTATATGTATTGACAATTCATTTAATTATTTTTATGATTAAGCATTATAATGACATATAATTAATAATTGTCTATATTTTTGTTTACTGGAATACAAAGTTTTAAAATAAATGCACATTACTCAGGACAAACATATCTATGACTATTTCCTTACCTAGAAAAGTACAAAGACTCCTATACATTGAGAAGAAATTCATTGCAGAGATTATACATAACTCTGTTAGCCAAACAACTCGTTTCCAAATCAGACTGAACATTTCAAAGTTTTCAATAGTTAATAGTTAAATACAATTTATACTGTACCTGGTTCCTTCTTGTCATAGTATTGATAGATTCCAATGTCTTCATCTACATAATTGAGTAGAAATATCATTAAACCATGATTGTGTGACACTTGAAAAAATACAGCACAGTAAATTAAATTTAATAACTTTTTTAATGCCTCCTGATGACTGACAATGTTACCATTACTGTAGATTGCAGTTTTTTTTCTTTTTTAACATTACTTGTGTGCTCTAAAAAACTCCACTTCCCAATGACAGAAAGCTCCCATTTCTAGTTATGTGGCAGCCTTGGATATTAGACTTTAAAGAGATATTATTTTTATGTAAATTGACTCAAGACTCACTATCTCATCCTGGCCTCATGAAAAACTTTAGGGTAAATTCCTCATTTAGAGAAGAGAGTGGAAGGTAATTCTAGAGCAAGATGATTATTAAAAACAAAATAGTGCCACTGAAGATGTTCAAGTTTGGGATGCTAGAATAAGAGCTGAGGGAGGATGGGTTAGTGGGCAATAGGTCAAAGGCTCATGATAAATTCATTTATCATATAGCTCTGCAATTCATCATATAACCAGCAGCATTTGAAATACACAAAAGCAAAGTTACGAAAATAATAAAATGTTGTTTAAAGATCTTGTTTCTCCCAACTAACATTTTAAGTTTCTAAAATGCAACAGTTCATAACATGCTTTTAATTACAATTATCATAATTATTTATTTTATTTAGGCTGCCAGGCTTTTCTGGGCAGTCTTGCTTTCAATTAAGCATCTTATCCAGTTGTTATTATGACAAGTTTATTTTCATAAAGATATGGAGCACTGAGAGATATGGAGTCACTATCTGTTTAATCTCATTTTTGCATGGTTTTTAGTGCTACCGTAATGTACCTTGCTACAACCATCATAAGGACTACATGTCAAATAAATGTGGTTTTGATATGCACTTCAAACCCAGTGGTTGCTGAGCATTGGATTTTAGCACTTGCAAAGCTAGAAGTATAAAGGTTTTTTCCACATGAATGGTAATTACTCATGTATCTCAAATTACTTTGAAAACTGAAATGATAGTTAAAAAGATAAGTGCATCTTAAGTATACCAATTCTCCATTCAAAATTTTCAGAGCATGAGCAATAAAATATTGTCACATATTAAGTACATATTATAATACTTCTGTGATCAGCTGGAATGTATGAACGAATATAAGTAAATTAGTCATTATAGTGAAGTCAATAGGACAGCAGCACAGACTTCTTAAAGGGAAACATGAATCAGAATATATATAACCTTAATAATTATTAATTATGACAATGACGCTCCAGATCTATGACAAAATAAATAATCTGACCATGCTATATTATGCTACTTTTATATAATTTGCTTTGCTGAAGCACAAAAATAAACAGCAGATGAGTATTTAGAATTTTATATCGGTTGAATATTCATTGACAGGTTTTGTTATTCTGTTTTAGAAAAAAGGTTAGAATCTGGTCACAGTCAATTTACCCCCAACATGTAAGGTACTCTTCAAAGACCACAGGTGCATCTCAGTCAGGCAGAAGGACATCTGATGGCAGATGGAAACTCAGTTCTATCAAAGGAAGGAAAGAAACAACATGTGCAAATTAATTACATACCATCGCCAGTGAAACTGAAAGTCTCTTGCAACAAAGTGGGAAAAGAGCTTGTCACTGACGATATTCTGAAAGCAGAATTAGAGTAACCTATTGCTCTTATTTGTGCTCCTATGAATGATGCTACTTGAGAAACAAAAAATTAGTCCCTTCTGTTATATTAAACATACTATCGGTATGTTGCTATACATCTATATGAATTATAAATTAAATTTTAGTAGGTATAATAAGAAAATCAGAAACTGCCTTTAAGGGCCTGAAATACATTATTTTGAATGTAATTGCCTCTCACTTGTATGTAAAAGTTGACATATTCAGCAACAGCATGAGAATGAGTCTGAGAAAATTTTTTTTGTTTTGCTTTATATTTAGATCCAAATTAACAACCAGCCTCTATCTTTTTCCTTGCACCTGTTTACTTAGACCATTACCATATATACATGTATCAAGGTAATAGTTGTGCAAGCAAAATTAGAGGCCATTCTTTGAGCAGCCTGGAATATTAGAATATACTTTTAGGGCTTGACCTTACAAGCTGTACACATACAGAAAACAGAGTGAAGAGTGAGTTTTGAACATGAAAGCCTTGCAGGCAGAGGTGCTAAAACTAGAGGTGTGGGCGGTGCTGTCATTGAAGTGGTTTCCATTATATACAAAGGGTTTACAATCTGGTTCAGTGGTTCTCAGCACCCTACCATAAAAACTGATCCAGCATCCCTGTTCTCACGCACTAGTACCTAATCAGAAGCAATGGCTTGCCTACATCAGAAAAACACAGGAAGATTACATTAAATTATTACCGACTCAGAAGGACAACAAATGTCAGTCAGGTAACATTTATAAAGTGAATGCTATGTAAAATAATTACAATTCTAATTGGGTTTTTTGGTCGAAGTGTTCTCTCTGTATATTCGCAATTGTGAGGATGACTTATTTTCTCTTCCGTCATGCCACTGAGCATCACAAACTTTCTGGAAAGTAGTATCCATTGGATCTGTGTGACCCACCTCTTGTGGCACCAAATATTCCAAGCCAAGGTTACAAACAAGGTCACTGAAATTGGGAAAGGGAAAGACAAGGGCACTAAAATGATTGGTTGGAAAAACTTCCAAATGAGAAGAGAGTATTAAAACAGGGACTTCTCAGGTTGGAAAAGAACAAGGGCGGGGGAGGGATATGATAGAGGACTATAAAAATCAGAATTGGTGTGCAGAAAATAAGTAAGGAAGTGGTTTTTTACCCCCTTCTCATACATCAAAAACTAAGAGTCACCAAGTGAATAGGCAGCGAGTTTAAAACAAACAAAAGGAAGTATTTCTTCACAAAACATACAGCCAACCTGTGGAACTCCCTGCCAGAGGATGTTGTGAAGAACAAAACTATAAACAGGATTTTAAAAAGTACTAGATCTGTTCATGGAGGATAGGCCCATCAATGGCTATTAGTCAAGATATCCAGGGATTGCTGTTTGCCAGTGGCTAGGAATTGCTGACAGGATGGCTTGCGTGATGATTACCTGTTCTATTCATTCCTGGTGAAACACATGGTACTGGCCACTGTTGGAAGACAGGTCACTGGACTAGATGGATCTTTGGTCTGACCTAGTATGACAGTCAGGGCTAGCCCAACCATACAGGTGCCAAAATCATAGTTCACCTAGGGTGCCAAAAACCCTTGGGCTGGCCCTGATGACAGTTATTATGTCATGGGCCTCAGTCACATCAGCTCTCTCTGCCAGAGTCTTATACAAGTAGAACTTTGAGGAATAAAAGAAGGTGGGCATTTAACATGAGTATGCAGAGGCAACACTTTTGAAAGGTCGTGGTTTGTAGTGTACTGTACGTAACAATTTTGTTTCTCAATTTTGAGACAGGCTCTCATTTTCCCACAGCGGGAGTCTAAACAGTACTATAGCCCCAGAATGGGCTGAGGAGTCCTATCTGAACCTGCCTTCTCAAAACAAGCATAAGACTTAAATGTCAAATCAAGGGAGTTATAATGATGAAAACATTAGATAATCGTCATGGATATCACTTTAGCCCTGGTAAAGACTGCTGAAAGGCCCTGGGATGCTTTCACCCTAGCTAACGTACAATATGTCTCAGTGCATAGCCTAATCCAGTTAAACAGTGCTGAGTGGAAAAGCATTCCCTTTACACTGATCCCCAAAACTACAAAAAATCCTGCTGACTTCCTAAACCCTTTAGTCCTATCCAACTATAAGTTCAAAATCCTCATGACACCTAGTAATTGGACTACAGTTTACCCTGGCAGAGCATCAGGTTTTGGCAAAAATGCCAGGAAAGTAAGAGCCTGTTGCTGGAATTGAGGCACCACTTTTGGAATAAGAATGGGATGAGGATACGCGACAACTTTGTCCACATGGAAGACAATGAAAGGAGGCTAAATATTAAATTCTTAACACTGTCATTCTTCTCATAGATATAATTGCAATTAAAATGTTTTCTTTAGCAACAAGTGAAAGAAAAATAGTCATCAAGAATCACAGTAAGAATGTGTTCTGTGACTTACAGAAAAACATTCATTAATCCTATTTTTCAGAACTCTGGTGATGGTGGTTTGACTGAAAAAAGCAGAACCCGCTACTTCCCTATGATACACTGAAGTGGTATGTAGGAGCATTTTGACAAAAGAAAAAGAGGTTGGGCGACTTCAGGGCCAACAAATAAGCTAATATATGGATGCGGAACCTGGAGATTGTGTGATCGTCTGCTTACAGAGAAAATCTTTTCCACTTCTGATAGTAGTATATCAACTTAAATGGATTTCTGGACTACACCAAGAACTCCTGCTCTTCCACAAAGCAAACCAATTCACAAATAATTAAATGTTATGAGACCCAAACCAAGAGGTGGAGCCACTCAGGGTCAGGATACATAACGCTTTCTTTCTGAGACAGCAGGTCCAATGATTCCAAAGGGAGATACAAAGATTCTCACGAGACATCTGTGAATAGAGCTACGTGATCTCACTATACAATATTGCTTCACCATTCTCATCAGGCAAACACCTCAGCTGAACAAATGGTATCCTTTCACTTCTCAAGGCTTCAGGCAGCTTTCACTGAACTTCTTTGAAAGGTAGACTATTGAGTGAAATTTGCTAGCATTTGCTATGACTCCTTTTTTGGTTACAAGAAGTCCGCATGTTTCAAACCTGATGGTCTGGTCTCTGAACTATTCTTTCTCACTAGCCTTACATTTTTATTCTAGCAATTGACTTCTTCCAAGCTTGTAAGTTCATTTTCACTTCTCACTCACAAACTGAAATTGTCCTTCATGTCAAACTTCAAAGTCATCAACTGAATTATTATGATGAGCGAGTAGAAAACATTTGCTAAACAGGACATCCCCCAAGTTGATTTAAACTCCAAATATAAGAGCCAACAGAGACATTAACAGTTATGGAAATGCTTAGAACAAAATTCTTGCTTTTCCATCTAATTATTGCCTTTTTTTGTTGTTGTTGTTGTTAGCCAGTTTATGAGCCAAGCCCTGAGTGTCAGAAAGATAAAGAGAGGAGGAAAAGTATTGGATTAAGCACCGAAAGAATACTTTCAAGTGCTTTTTCCTCTTTGAGTGTCAGAGAAACAAAAATAGAAAGGTGCTTTGCACTTAGCACTGAATAATCACTTTTGAAGAGATTTGCTATTTTTAAACATTTTTCATTCCACTATGGAGAAAAAATAAAAGTTGTGTAACAAGTGGTCAAACTGAAAGCACCATATACAAAATTGCATTTTAGTCCCCAACTGAAAAATAAGGGATCAACAATCCAAGTGAACGATGTCCTCTGTTTATCCACAGAAGCTAAATGTGAATCTTCGCAAAATTTGTAGACAAGTGCAGATTACCTTTCTGGTTCATAAGTTTTGTGGCCTTATATTTTTTCCTGACTTTCCAATTTCTTTATTGACTTAAAAACCTCTTCTTAAGCTTGTAAAGTTCTGATTTAAAGAACTGAAAGAAAAAGAGCTACTTTGAAAAGATATCCCTCCCTATTTTTATATAAAGGGAGTTGGGGCTTTTCCCAAAGTCCTCAAGTGAGGTCTATTTTAGCAAGATGTCATCATAGACCCCCCCCTTTTTTTTTTAATTTTAGCAAAGAGTAATTACATGAGAGAAATAGGAAATGACTACTGTTTTTACAAGCTTCAGGACAAAACATCTCCCAGGGCTCAGTTTTGTTTTCTTAAAACTTTTTCTTTGTGGATGTCAGAATTATATCTCTGTAATCACTGGAACTCATTCCCATTCTCATCATCAAAGCTACAACCGATCAGATATTGTGTTCAGCCAATGAGGTAAGTCAGAAAAGCTCTCTACAATTCATTTTATGTTTCTGCAAAGTAATATCTGGAGCTGCAATGATCAGTGTCTTTTTCTTCTTCATGACCAACTTCTCCTTCATCAAGGGGAATAATTCCTTGCAGACCCAGTGATACTAAGAAATGTAACAGCCAGCTCTGTGAGATAAAGTTTGGATCCAATCAGATACAGTAGATCAGGAGATATATGCTGTAGTTTTGATAAGCAAACAAATCTATTTCATTGTGTAAAATATGCAAAATGCATATTTTAAAAACCTGGAAAACAGGAAGGTTCATATTTTTAAAGTAATCTCTTTTATTTTACTGTAACTTGATTAACTAGTTTAAATAACAAATAGTTATTAAGTACAAACAAGTAGATCTCTTTAAGCCTAGTTTTACTCCCACAGCGATAATGGAAAAATACACATTGACATTCATGGGAGCAGGATCATCCCCTTTACATGTGTTCACACAGATGTGATGTCTACAGAAAAACATCTAATCTGAGTGTTATATAATGAAAGACATTTAAAAACAATTTTAAAAAATTTCATTAGGAATCAATTTGTAATCTGGTTGAGTACAAAAATAATCCAGATTCTTTGTTCTCCCTTATAATTTATTAAACCAAAATGCTAATATCTGAGTCATTTAAGGAAACTACTTTTTCTGTGAAATTTCATAGGTATGTCAGTATTTTTCACAGACATTCCCACTTCATCTGCTTACCACGGCTGGATACAGGAGAGCTGACAAAGAAAACTGGAAGGTCACTGTCTTTACTTAGCTTCGGCTCAAGTGGCTATGGTCTGGATCCTACAAATGGATGCACATTAGCAGACCGGGCACCTTGTCACACCATCACTGAAGTCAGTGGTGACCTAAGTGGGAAGAGGGATTTGCCTGCCTTGGTCTATTTGTAAGAACTTCCTCTAAGTTTAGATCCAGAATCAGATCTGAACTTCCTCAAATGAGAGATATTTGAGATTTGGTTCACTGCAGAAATATCCCCAAGTCACACAGTTCTCATTTGCATTTAATTTGGGGACTTGTGTGGGCACAAGCACTATTCTGGTTTATCTCTGGATCTAACAAACCTATGCATGGATTACAGGTAAGAATTTACACCACCTGAAAACTCTAGCAAAGAGCAAACTAAACTTCAGAATGAACAAATAAGAACATGGCCAAATGTGATTGCTGTGTGAATCATAACTCTTCTGATATCTGCATGTTTAAATTCTCATCTTTAAGGTGGCTTTAGCAAAGCTGTGTGCGTGTTTAAATAGAAGTTAGACATTTCATAATAAATAATATTCAGGGCCTGGTTCTCATTTACACTACATCCCTTCACACCTTTCTTGCAGTGTACATTGCTTTAAATAGAGTATAAATTACATTACATTTACACACACCCTCTTTACCCACAGTCTCCTTTACACTCTCAGAGAAATGCACAAAGGCTCTAGTATAAATGGGAATGAGGACCTCCATTTATGAATGCAATATTAGAAAGTGGATCTGCAGACATGCTCTTATAAACCAACTCAATACAAAAATCTGGCCTATCTTAAAATATTAGACTTTTTCATAAGAAAAAGCTACTATGTAGATTGGTGTACAACGTACAGTACACACTGTAATGGAATATACACTGAAGTTCTTATTGTAAGAAAAGGCTGAATAATCATTGGGTGTGAATACACTATGTGTTTAAGTCGACTTAAGAGCCCTTAAGTCGACTTAAACAGAGCTCCGTATACATTGCAGGGCAATAAAGTCGACTTTAGCATCAGCGAAAGTTGACTTTATTACTTCTGCTTATAAAGTCGACTTTAAAGTTAAGTCAACTTTATTAAGTCAACTTAAGGCAATGTGGAGGGGAAGTTGCCTTAAGTCGACTTAACTGGCCTCCCAACCACAGAAAACACGGGGATGGAGGCTGGATAAAAGGTACAACACAGCTGGGATGTTCCCAGCTGTGTGGACCAGAGCCAAACTCCCCATGTTCCCTGACAGATCTCCCCCGTTCTGAGCTAGACTGGGCATCACAGCCTGACCCAGCATTTCCCCCATTCTCAGCTCACTCTGCGTGTCTGCCCTGTTCTTAGTCTGACCCCACATCTCCCCCATTCTCAGCCCGACCCTGCATGTCTCCCCTGCTGTGTGCTCGCCCTACATGTCTTCCCCGTTCTCAGCCTGCCGTGCATGTCTCCCCCATTCTCAGCCCGACCCCATGTCTCCCCTGTTCTTAGCCCAACCCCCGCATGTCTCACCTGCTCTGTGCCTGCTCTACACGTCTTCCCCGTTCTTAGCCCAACCCCGCATGTCTCCCCTGTTCTTAGCCCAACCCCGCATGTCTCCCCTGTTCCGTGCCCGACCCCACGTCTCCCCCCCGCCCTTCTCTGCCCAAACCCATGTGTCTCCTCCCTTGCCCTTCTCAGACCAATCCTCAGTGTCTCCTCCTTCTCTGCCCAAACCCATGTGTCTCCCCCCTTGCCCTTCTCGGACCAATCCTCAGTGTCTCCTCCTTCTCTGCCCACTTGCTCTTCTCAGCCTGACCCTGCCTGTCTGTCCCCCTCTCGGACCAACCCTATGTGTCTCCCCTTCTCAGAGGAGCCCCCCCCCTCATTTTGTTGTAAATAAATACGGAGTCCAGAGGCACTGTTTAAGACTAACAAATTTATTTCTTGGATGAGCTTTCAAATCCCACTTCATCAGACAGTTTGAAGATGGGGGAATTTACAGAATGGTAGGAAATAAATGCAGGGGAGTGTAAGACGTAGGATCAGGTCACAGTCTAACAGCAAATCAAAGCAGTTGTTAAGATTCAAACACTGGGAAACAGCACATGGAAAGAAAGGAAGAAAGTTGCTATTTCTTTTAGATTAGATTGTGTGAAAGCAGGATTAAATCCTGACTGTGGATTTTTTTTCTGCATTTTAACAGGTGATTTGACTTCACCTTCCTCTATGTGCTGTTTCCCAGTGTTTCAATCTTAACAACTGCTGCGTCCTGCCCCTGCGCTGGCAGTTGCCCTGCAGCACCTGGTCCAGAGCCAGAGGAGTCTGGGCAACACAGGGAGGGTGTGGAGTGCTGCATGGTACATCGCTGGGCTACGTCAGGCTCCCTGACCTCCCTGTTGCCACACACAGTATGGAAGGTGGCGTGGTCACTCACTTCCTGTAGTAAAGGAGTGGCTGGAAATGGGGGGCACCTGTGCTGTGGTGCACTGTGGGCCAGGTACCCACAATGCACCTCTCCTAGGGTGACCTAGCAGCTGCTAGTGTGGACATGCTAAGTCTCCTGGCATTTTAAGTGTGGATGTGCTAAACCAGCTTAATAAAGTCTACTTTAAGCAGACTTTATTAAGCCGGCTTAACCGAGCCCTGTAGTGTAGATGTACCCATTGAACAGAAATACATTATCTGATAACTCAAGTATTCTGGCATGAAAATTATATATTGTACATTTATTTCCATATGCTGAAAAGTTGCTTCATGCTCCATTGAATTAATTCTTTGTGGTTTTTATTATTGTTTTAGAATTCCTGTCTTTTGTAATTACACATATTTAGGTTACAATTACAATGTTAAATGTTAAGATATTTCAATGGTCAAAATTATATAGTTCCTTACAAATATTGAAGTTACTATACAAACCTCATCCTTATTAAACATTAATCTATAAATCAGAACAAACAGTTTAGCCCCAAGTGATAGCAATTAAATGCACATCTTAAATACATATCTTATGCTTAATATAGCCACTGCTCGTCTGTTACCTAGGTTAAAAATATTTAGGCCCTGAACCTGCAACTAGTTCTTTATGGACGGTCGCTAATAAGCCTCCATGTGGGACCAAAGTGACACCTATATACAGCGGTTAACAGGATCAGGTCTTTAAACAGTATGTATAAAAATAACTAAAAATTTCAGAAAATCATTGCACTTAAATTATATGACTGTAAGTATCAGAGTTCCAGAAACAATTATTTTGAACAGTTTGTTTGCATAGCTGTGTGTTCAGTCCTGAAGCACAGTTAAGAATCACTATTTGGTGCAGATCAGCTATACTTGATTTCAATCTTTTGAAAAAAATGTCAACAACCTTGTCAGTTCACTCCTGTTCAAATATTTGCAGGGATGACATGTTCTAAAATAAGCTTGCATGAAAACCATATATTTCTATCTGCTGATGGACAAGTATTTGTGTTCATATATCATACAAGGCAGTTTCCTGTTACACAATTTTATATTAACTACAACCTGACTCACAGTATTGAGTTAGGGGTGTGATTTTTTTACTAAAATATTTACACTGGTCCGAGTTGTACTTGGACACAATAATGCCACCAAAAAGGTGCCTTATAGCAATATAGCTTAATTCTCCTTCCCATACTGGAGTACGGTAGTTATATTGGTTTAACGTGTCCACTGCAAGCTTTGTGTGTGGTGGGTCTTTGTCTGAATTGCTGGATGAAAAGGAGGCTTTGCTCCTTTAAGGGTTCCCTGGCAATGAAGAGGAGATGGGAGAAAGCTTACAGGGATGGACGGGAAATGGGGGGGGGGGGGAATGCAGTTGGCACCAGGTCAAGGTCACACCACTGATCTTCGTGCTACCAGAAAGAGTGGGAGGGTGGGTATTTATACTCTCTGCAGTCACGAAGAGGTCCCTTTCACCAAGACCAGGCTGAAATCACCTACCCACATAGATACCTGGAATAGGTCACCAAGTTCCCTTTTATGCTGTGGGCATTACACTAATTGTCCCTTTTTTCTCTATAGGGCTGGAAATTTTTCTCTCCCCTCCAGAATGTCTAAGGATTTTCACTTTCCCTTAGCTGGTTTGGAGATCCAGTGGAGAGGAATAGTGTGGTTAAATTAGTATGTTATAACCTGAACATAAAATAAGTACAGCAAATCAGCTTTTCACCCATGGTTGCTCTTGTAAGCTATAGTTACATTGCCAAATTAGTCCAGACTAAGGAAACTTAGTCCAGACTAATTTGGCCCATGGCCACACTAGGCTTTGGCTAGTCCAAACTAGGCAAAGCTTAGTCCAAATTAATAAGACCAGTGCTTAGTTTGGACTTCCCTGCTTAGTTCAAACTTTAGTTCGAACTAAGAATGGGCAGTATGAGAAATAATGGCTAGTTTGATCTTAAAAATTTTGAACTAAGCCATTAGTTTGAACTAGCTTTGTGTTCTAGTTCAGACTAAAAAGTTAGTTCAAACTAGATCACACAACTAGTTTGAACTACAAAGCCACTGTTAGTCTGAACTAGCCTGAGATTAGTTCGGACTAACCTTGGACTTCTTTAGTTCGGACTGGCAAGTCTGAATTAAAAAGTAGATGTAGACATAGCCATACTGGCTGATCCCACCCTTGAAGGCAATGGGAGCTACATTATTGACTTCAGTAGGCACATGATCACACATTTATTTCTTCCTTACTTGATAGTAGTTTTGTCTTTCCTGCCCTTCCTTCCCTGCTCTACAATCACAGAATCTGGAAGCGACCTTAAGAGGTGATCAGTATCTCATGGGTCTTCTTCCTACTGCCTTCCACCACTATCAGTTGGATCTTTTATCTTTTTCCCTCCAGCCCATGGCATGCTTTAACTTCCCTTTTAGTGCAGATGTCTTACAGCAACACTTGCTCACTGTAAGATGATGACTGCAGAGTGAAATATATTAGAATGATCACTAGTTTCAATTCACTGTTCCAACACAATCAAGAGATGGACAAACTGATTGGTATGGAAATACATGTCAACATATCAGTGAATGGGGCTATGTAAATTGAGACACGAGGCCTCTCAATATCAGTTTTTATATCACCACTGAATTCAATACTACCCTCTAGTGGAAAAGCTACTCTGCTAAAAGAACAATATCTGATTACACAGCAGATGGGATATTTGCAGGAAAGCAATAGTCCTCAAGGTATGTAAAAATAACAATAGCTAAATGTACAGTCATACTGTAATCCCACAGCCTGAAATACCATTTTAAAAGTCTGTAAATCACAAAAATTAGCCTTCTCAACTTCTTAATTACAGCTTGTTCAAACAGTCATGGTATCACTTAATCTCCTAATTAGCTCCATTAGTCTGCCTAGAAATAGTTATTTCCAGCATGGCATCCACCTTGTAATATAATCCATGATTATAAACAAGGCTTTGGTTTGGAATATCCATGCATTTATTACTCAGACTTCAAAATATTAAATAAAAACAGAAATCCACTACACTGCTTAGCTACAGTTGTCTAATGATCACTTTCAAACACAGCTAAATCTAATCTTAAAACATCATTTTAAATCTTGAACAAACAAAGAAACAAGTATGTCCTAAATACACCAGTAATCTATCAGTCATAGAAGTCTCAAATGATAAGTTATCCTACCTGAAAAAAAAACAAAACAAAATACTTATTCAAACTTTTGGCAACATGTTTCATCATTAATACTCTTCCATCTTGGCCATACCTCTTCGTGCTACTGGAACAGAATACAGATTTGTATTACACTAAGAGACAAGACCTTTCTTCACATTTCCTGTGTTTCCAACTAGATTAATTAATATTGTACCATCTACAGCACTATAGTGAGGAGATACAAGATACAGTTCACTGTTTTTTAACATAATTATTAGAGCTGATAAAACAGTTTTGGGGCGGGGGAAGATTGACAAAATTTACCCATTTTGTGAGTTCTCAACACTTCAAACACACATACGTCCTACCACCCTCCAACCCCCAACTCAAAAAAAAACCTGTCTAAAATAAAAGATGTGATATTTGAAGAAAGATAATAGGGCTCCACAAAGGCATATAACCCAGAAATGTTAGTGTAGCATAATTTTTATTTAAAAACATTTTTATCATCACATGGGACTTCTGGTTGAAAACAGTTTGTGAGACATGGATAAAACAAGTTCCAAAGTGGTAGCCATGTTAGTCTAGGTCAGCAAAACAATCAAGAGATCTGGTGGCACTTTTAAAGACTAACAAGTTTATTTATCACATGAATATCCATGGAAGAAAATCCCACTTCCTTAGATGCTTGAAGAAGTGGGATCTTCCCCCATGAAATCTCAGCCTATAAATAAATTTTTTAGTCTTAGAAGGTGTCACAGGACTCTATGGATGAAACTGTAATATTTCTGAAGATGATATAAATTTAATTGTCCCACTGTCTATATAGCAGCAAACTTTGTTTTATTTTAATAAAATTAAAAGACAGGAAATTTAAACCTTATAAAATGAAATCGCCTGTATCACCTGTATCCAACCCGCCATCGATTTGCTAAATCCTTGTTTGAAGAACGCCATAATCGCAGGTCAATCTCAAACCACTTATTTATGTTGCGATTGGTCTGCTTCCACTTCTGTCTCAGAACTTTTACCATTGGATCTGCCCACCTCATCCATGGCCGACCAAGAGGCCATGTACAATGACAGGAAATCCAATGAGTAAGTTGAGATGTCCACCTGTTGTTCTAAAGGAGGACATGTCCCACCCATTGTTTTTTTAGCTTTGTAGATGGATTCAATGACATCTTTCACTTTCGTCCATTGATGCAGTTCCTGGTTTGTTATGTGGCCTCTGTGGGAAATTCTACGCATTCTTCTGTCCATTGCCTGTTGAGTTATGACCATCTTCTCTTCATCCTCTTTGGTGGTGGCCCAGCATTCTGCCACATACACCATAGAGGGAAGGATCACAGTTGAAAAGCTCAGGCTTCAACTGCACAGGCACGTCCTCATCAAGCAGCACAGCTTTCATTCAACTGAATACAGTCCATCCAGCTCATCTTCTCCTCAAAATCTCTCCCTTAATAGCATCCGATAAGCCCACAACATGGCCAAGGTATACATATTTATCAACCTGCCCCAGCTCTTTACCACTGAGAAGTACGAGTTCGTCAGCGCAGTAGCTATATAGCATCCATTTCAGTTAGCAATGTTTATTTCGAGGCCAACTTTCATAGATTCTTGTTGCAGCTGCTGCATTTTATTTTGCAGATCTTTTACATCATAGGCAAACAGGACACAATCATCAGCAGATAACAGGTGAGTTAAATTTTTGCCATCTACCTTGATGCCTGTTTGCCAGTCGAGTTGCCTGAATACGTTTTCCAGCACAACTGCAAAAAGCTTTGGCGAGGTTGTGCCGCCTTGTCACGCTCCTCTATCTATTTCCACTTCACAAGGTTCTTCAAAAAGTTTGATCATTGTTTTGCATCCGACATTAATGTCTCTGAGCAACCTGATGTACTGCTGATCAATGCCGAAGTTGTTCAGCACATTCAATACAGTGTTGAATTCGACCGAATCGAATGCCTTTTTGTAGTGGATGAATGCCATACACAGAGAAACAGAATATTCCCTACATTTCTCCATCAGCTGCTTTATAGCATGAATGTGATCAACTGTGGAGAAGCCTGAGCAAAATCCAGCCTGCTCTCAGCTTATCTGCAGATCAATGTCCTTCTGGATATGACCAAGAATTATACGTGTGAATACCTTGCAGACTTGGGACAGGAGTGTAATAGGATGATAATCTGAAAGATCTTCTGGGTCTCCTTTTCTCATCAGCAAAATTGTCTTTGATTCTTTCCAAGATCTTGAAGTCCTCAGTAATTGCAGATATCGTGAGAAATGTACAGCCAAGGCTTTATACAGTACCAAACCTCCAGCCACTAAGTGTTCCATTTTAATGCCATCTTTTCCCAGGCATTTACCGTTTTTGGAACACTCCACTGCATTGCACGCTTCAGAAACAGTAATATCGGGAATGACATTGCAGCTATCGCTAAGACAGTTCAACTTGACAGGAATGTGAGATTCAAACAGATTACTATAGAAGTTTTTGCAGATTTCATTCATCTTGTAGTGGTTTGTAGTTCATCTCCCACATTCATCCTTAAATGCAATAGGAATGGGCTGCTTCAGATGAACATCCCTTTCCGTGCGCTTCGAACTCATTTTTCTTTTCTGCTGCTTCTTTCAGTCTCAATCGGTGATACTCCTCATAACCCTTCTTCATCATTTCCTGAATTTCAATACACAACTGCTTAAAGTTTGCATTGATCTTGCCTTCGTTTTTCAGCTGAGCTCATTTTGCCATCAAGCGTCTCGTTTCATCACTGATTCTATGTTCTTTGACAGATGGTGCTTTTTCTGAAGCCAGGTTTACAGCAGCATTAATAAGGCTAACAAAGGTTGTGTAGTCCACATCAATATCCCCATTTCCACTGAAGTTCAAGTTAGTTTGGCAGAGGATATTGGCAAACTTCTTGTCATTAAAGACATACCTGCCTCGAGAAACCTGCGCGTGTCTCATACAATTCTCACAAACCTTGCTGAATAAAATGGTGCACCTCAATAGTCTGTGATCGGAGCCTGTTGCCACAATTCTTTTGCCAATAACTGATACATTAGTAAAAAGTCTTCTTGCATTGGTGAGTACGTAGTCTATCTGGTTGTGCACTATCCCACACGGTCTTCTCCAAGTCCACTGACATTTTTCTGATTTCTGGAAAACTGTACATTACAGTAAGCTTATGACTTGATGCAAAAGCAACCAGCCTCGATCCAGGCTCATTTCTTGTGCCAATACCAAATCTGCCTAGAGGTAATCAGTTAAGAGACAGTAATGTTCTAGATGTTTTCTAATCTGGTAACGGGTTCTTCCTGGACATTCTCCCTTTATGCAATAAAAAACCTGTTAGAATTATAAAGTAATAACAGGAAGTCCTATTTATATAATGTAATGTATGGAGGCAAGTTTCTCTTGGGTGAGAATGTGGCTGTGTGAAAAAAACGCAGAAGGGGAGAACATTGAAATAGGAAGAAATCTGAGCCTACATCTGGCAAGAAGTTGGGATGGGGTCTCAGGATGACCTTGCCTTGGTGGATTACAGTATTAAGTGGAGAAGCCATCAAAGCACTAAATTCACCTAATCTTCTGGCATATGTGATTCCTTTTAGGAATGGTGGTAAATGCTCAAGGCCTGACCAAGAAACCATAAGGAAGACGCATCAGCTTCATTTAAACAAGATTTGGGGCTCCATAAGCAGTAGGAACATCACATTTACTATGCCCTTAATAAATCTGAGAGCATAAAGTGACAGAAAATAGCAGGATGGAGTGAGCCCTTTACTAATGACCCAGGCTGCAAACCAATTCCATTTTTGTTTATGGCATTTCTGGGTGGAGTCTTTCCAGGACTAGAAGATGACTTGAACCCTTAGAGCAGAAACAGTCCAAATTAGTCAGCAGGCTATCACCCACACCACAGTGTTTGTGGTTTGGGATGTAGACTATTCCCATGCTGTTCAGACACGTTTGATCTGAAGACAGTATGTTGGTTCTATGGCACCTTCACATCTGGGTACCAATGCTGATCAGGCCACACTGGGGATATTAACATAATTTTGGCTCCATCTGATCCTAGGACATGAGTCTTCCCCTCTTCCCTCACACTATGTGGTTCATCCACCTGTTAATTTTTTGTCTTTTAATGGCAGTAGGGGTCAGCAACCCCTGGCATGTGTACCAAGAGTGGCATGCTTACAAAGAGTGGCATGCAACCCTATTGAGAACAGCATGCAGTGCCCCATGTGATGCCACTGAAATTGCTGCTCCTGCTGCCAAAAGCCATCCAGAGCAGCATCTTTCAGCAATAGCTGGGGGAGGGGAGAGTACGTTTCCCACACTTGCTACCTGAAGAGCTTCTTTTGGTGGCAGTTGAGTAGGAGGGAGGATGTTCCCCAGGCATGCCACTGAAAGAAGCTGCTCTGGGCTGTTTGTGGCAGCGTGCTTGGGGACACCCTCCCAGCCATTGCCAAAAGAACCCTCCTGGCACGTTCCCTGGTGGCATGTCCCTCCTTCACCACTGCTGAAAGACACTTCCCGCAGCAGCTTTCTGCAGCAGGGGGCACTCCAGCCATGGCTGCCACTGAATTCTCAGGTGGTTGCCGCTTTTTTCAGTGGACAGGGCCACCAGCACCAGCTGAGCATTGGGGAGGAGGTGCTGGTATAGGGGTTGACAAAGGTTGCTGACCCCTGAATTAGACTAAGTATCAGGGGTATGACAGATATTTTACTGCGTTTCTGTGCAGTGCTCTGAACAGTAGGTCCTTGATCCTTTGGAGACAACCGTAAAAGAAATCATAAAATAAACAGTGCTCCCAGTTCAGGCATATAACTTCAGAGTCTGCAGTCAAGGGACAATTTGCCATGCAGACAGGATTTCCAAATTCTACCATTACATACTCTTATTACCAAAGATAAACTCCCTCAGTGGCACAGGACACACATAGGCTTTCCTTTCACTGTGGGGGAAAGGTGATTTTTAATGTGCTGGCAAACACATGTTAAATAATGTGTTAAAATCCTAGTGTGGACAACGCAAGATGTAGTTTTAGCCTGTTAACTGGTTCTGTGCAACTCCCTTGAGACAACAAAGTTTACCTCAGTCTGCTAACATATTAAAGTACAGCTTTTTTTCCTCTATTGTAAGATTTCAACACATTTTTAAAACCTGCACCATCTGATTGTTGTTTGTTTATACAGAACCTAGCACAACAGGGCTGAAACCTGTAAGTGCAATCACAGTACTAATAACAACATGAACATAGACAATAGGTATGCACCTCAGGCTGTTGATGCAATTCAATGGGTCAAACTCTGAAGCTACACAACTGTAGTCTGTAACACCCCTTACCTCCCTGGGATGGTTCCCTGACCACCAGGCTCTCCAAGCTAGGGGCTGGGCAGGGGAACAGAAGTATTGGAGCAGTATGCTTAAAGACCCAGACTGCCTTAGTCCAGTCTTATACTGGTCATATGAACACTAAAGAGACAAGACAAGTGAGGGAACATCTTTTATTGAACCAACTTGTGCCGGTGGGAGAGACAAACTTACTAAACCCCCAAACAAAAAAAAGTAGATTGTCCTGTAAAAATTACTTCATGATTTTTCAAAGATTTCTAATCTATTTCTAATTTTAAAGAACATTATTCAGAATTGCCAAAGCCCTTTACCTACAATTAACTCTGTCATCCAGGTGAAATTATATTTCATGTTAAGATCCAGAAGACATAGACAAAAAACAAATAGGATAAAAAACAAGCCTGGGGTATATCTATTCTTATAAATAGAATGAATCTTCTTCATAGTCCCATTCATCTTAGAGTACTCAACATACTTCCTACTCACAAAAAGATCCACAGTCTTCCAGGCACTTCTCAATGTATTAACCACCATCTGATGTAAAACATTAGAGATCTGATTTTATGATGGGCTTCATCTTCCCTGGAAATTTGAGAATTACTGTATATTTATTCACTATGCTGGGTATCTATGCAGTGCTAGAGGTTCGTTGTTCTGTCAAGCCTAGTTTCATGCTTTGAAAAAATTCATCAGTTTTCAAATGTAAGTGCCCTAATTTCTTTTCTCTACAGGCTACCTATCCTCCTTAATTTCGGTAGAACAGAACACACGATTGTTGTTATACTTCATTGAAGTTTTCTACCGTGATGGAATTTTGTACCATGCCACCTGGAACGCACTACACAACTACAGTGTCAGTTTCATATAACTTTACTGAGGTGTAAATGGGCTTTTAGTAAACTTTTATTATTCTGGAATCAACCCAACCTCATACAGCATTTTTCCTCAGTGGTGTTCATTTGCTACAGTTATCTAACAAAAGAATGAGTTCTATTGTCAACCTTCATGGGCTGGAGTTTTTTGGCTGACTGTTGTGGTAAGGCAGTATTTCTCTGTTTTTCCCATAGCCTGCACCAAAATTCAACAATATCATTATATTCTTGCTGTTTGCTAATATATCTACTAACAATCAAGAGGTCTGATATACAAGCCTACAAAACTACCAAAGAGAAATCTAATTTTGCATACAAAATTACAGAATTCTCCACTTTGTAAGCTGGAGGAGTGCAATTTGGGCATAGTGGAGGAAAAGAGGTCCAAGAGACACCATCTCATTCACCATAAGACTTCTCATCGATCTATATTTTCTATTTGGCTTCTTTTTATGTCTTACTTCCTGCTTACTAGAGAGTATCTAATATTTTGTAGAGGGATTCAATTCTCTTAAGAATGGATCCAAAACCACTTGGGCCTCTTAAATCACAGAGATGCAGACTATCAGCTATATCACTAGTCTGCTTCTATGGAAATGCCTTTATCTTTTCTTAGGTAATAGCTAGGCAGTATGCTAGCTTGATTTTGGATCCAATGCTCTACTTTTCCTGTTCTCTAAACTGCAGCTGAAGTTATGACAGTATGTTACTATTGTTCTCCTTCTGCAAAGATCTAAAGGAGACAGTGGAAGATTCATATAACAAACTAAATGTAATCTGACTACCGTTATTAATCAGTTAACACATCTACTGCATCCTTTGCTTTTATGATTGAACTAATTAATCCTATTAGCTATACTGATGGATTTATGCTGGTCACTGTTACAAAATGGCAAAAAGTCAGTCTTTCAAATGTAAGAGCTTTTTACTGAGTCTCTGATATAAAGGGATAAAACATGAGAATTATGGGTACCCAGCAACTACAAGACAAAGCGATGAATAGCTTGCTACAAATACTAGGCGAGGCAGAGTCTCTGTTCTCATTTTATCAGTCATTTGTTACCTAAATTGTACACATCTTACAATTTTAACTCCAGATTTGAGAGACACTAGCCTTTATGGCTACTTCTTCGCTCTACTAGTAGAACAATCCATCCATTTAGTGCAAATAAATTACAAACAATTTAGTGTAAACAAATTGCATTTCAGAAATTAGAAGCCTGCTACCATTCACATCAATAGAAAAACTTTCATGGTGTAGGATAAAGCCCATCATTAATCCGGTAGCTGAATGTACCCTGGCGTATATTTAATAAATACCAGCACTTGGTTAAAAATGATATTATTGTTTGCATTACAATAGGGCTAAACATCCTAATCAGACTGAAGCCCCATTTTGTGGGGCATTGTACGAAGATATTCATATGCAGAAATCTCTAATACCTTATAACACTGAAGTCTTAGCTATAATATAAAACTTCTTTGAGAGCCTAAGAAAAAAATACCTTTCAAATGACATATGCCATAAGCTTCAACACCTAGCATCTTAGAAAGACTTCACAGGGGATTATTCTGTAGTTCCATTCAGAATGCTCAAATTATGTCCTGGATACAAGAACTTCATTCAACTAGACTGCTGTTCAAAAAGTTCATCAAGGTCAACAACATGATGTAATAGCCATATATGTTTAAATTTTACTCCCATGTTTGGAACAATTTAACCTCATGAACAGTTGTCAACCTATTACATCTAAAATCATACCAGACAGGTCTCACAGTCTTAAAAGAAAAATTAGAACCAAATTTACTATCCAATCTCTCTCTCTCTCTCTCTCTCTTACACACACACACACACACACACACACACAAATAATTTAACACATCATTGATATACTCAAATATTATAAGTACTCATATAATTATTAAATTTACTGTCCAATCTCTCTCTCACACACACACACCAATAATAGAGCCCCTCATCAATATACTGAAATTTTATATTACATAAGTATTTATATAATTATTAAAATTTCAACATATCAGTAGATGTGCCTTATAAGAACTGCCATATAGGGTCTGACCAATGGTCCATCTAGCCTATTATCCTGTCTTCTAACAGTGGCCAATGCCAAGTGTTTCAGAGGAAATGAACAGAACATGTAATCATTAAGTGATCTACCCAGCCATCTATTCCCATTATTGGCTAGCATTTCATCTCATGCACTGTTTGGATGCAAAAACTGAAAATAAAACTTTTATCCTAAGAACTGAAGAGACAACATTCTTGAGTTTAGGTAAGATTTCAAAGTGTGCTTATTTCTCATTTACATTTTTAAAATAAAAGTCCACGTTTGAGGCACTAACCAAAAAAATAAGTCACATAAGCAGGGACAAACAATAGTTGACCTTGTTCACAGAAGTAATTTAAAAACTATAAGTTCATGTCACAGAGAAATTTGTCATTATTTCTGATTACAAAATGTATAAGTGAACTTTTAAAGGGTCTTTTGATTTTGGCCTATACTTTCTCTCAATTCAAAGATCATTATAACCATTCCTTTTAGATCATATAGCTCGCTTTAACAGGCACATTCATTTGTGAAGAATTAAGGAGAAACATCAAAGAAAATGAAAGCTGAAAGTATTCTGGTGTTTATAAACAAAAAGAAATCATTCAAAAGGTTCCATAAAAATAAACAACTAGTTGAAAGATGATACAACTCCAATAGAATTTAATTCGCTAATAGTTATGGGTTTCTAATTTTAATTCCTCTAATACTGCCATATACTAGAATCTAGACCACATTATTGGCTCAATGGAGACAACCAACAGCTTATATTAGTCTAAAACTCCTAAGTAATTTACAAAATAGCTTTGTGGTTCTGTAAATACTTTTTCCTGCAACAAACTATGCACCAAACCACTAGAAACTCTTATTGTCTACTTCTCAAGCATCTAACTTCTGTTACTCTTTTACTTCTGCTAATCCAGGAAACTCTAGAACTTTCTTCAAACCCTGACAGATACTACATCTTTCTTGCCTTTTTTACATTAGGGACCAAACTTCAAAATAGGTGTAATGTTCTATGGCAGTCATTATTTCAGGAATTATGTATGTGATTTTACTAAAAGGAAATATTTTTCAAAATCCTGAAATTGATCAAATTGTACAATTAAACAAAAAGCAGCATGTGTACTTACTTGACAATAACTCTCATTTAAGGCATTATCAATTACCTGAGACTAAAATGACATGTTAAAAAATACATTTAAAAAAAAACCATGTGCTTCTTCTCAGTTTGAGTTAAACCACCTGCTGACTGCCTTTCATCTGGTAAATCCAATTGAAAAGGCAAAGTCTGAAAAGCAAAAGTTTTAACTGAAAAAAGGTTTTCTTGATACAACTTTTTTAAAATAAAGTTACTAATCTCACAGGAAGTGTACTTCTTCAAGATGTGTTGTCCATATATATTCCACTGTAGTGAGCATGAGCCCAAATCCTCAATACTTTTCACCAGCAGTGTTTGTTGGGGTCTCTGTCTATGCCCTGAGTGTCCTTGCATCTCCCAATTAAGGGCATAAAAGGCAGGGTAACCTTCAATCTCTCAGTGCCTTTGCCAGCACAGAATCTGGATGTTACTAGATTATGTATCTCAGTTACAGCAAGGCAACTAACCATCTCTTCTTCTTCAAGCACTTGTCCATATATATATTGCACCGCTGGTGACTCACAAGCAGCAACCTAGATGTTAGAAGATAGGTGCTGGGAGTCTACTTGAGGAAAGATGGTAAGATAGCCTACCAGATTCAACATCAGATCTTGACGCTTCCACTATGGAGTAATTCTGGGTAAGTGTGCGCACCAAAAACCATCATTGTAACATGTACCAAGAGAAATGACTTGCACTCTTGCACAGTGGGTTGTCATGCCCGTGGTTGGTCTAATTTGGTTAATTCATAACACCTTGATTCTCCATGTTGAAATGGCCTCTGTGCTGTGAACAATCTGAGGGTTACCCTAAATGTCTTACTTCTATCAATGTAGAATGAGCGCACACTAAGAATACACAGTGCATGATGCTTAGCCTCACGTATTTTTTAAATAGGATTCTGGTAAAAACACAGGTAGGAAAACATCCTGTTTCAGTGGAAGTCAGAATCTCTACCTTCAGTATAAATTTTGTGTGAGGTTTCAAAGACACTGCCTTCAAGATAAAAATGTATGTTGGACTCCTGTCATTAGTTCTTGTGTCTCACACTCCCTTCTGCCCAAAGTTACTTCTAACAAAAAAGCAGTTTTGGTGGAAAAATGAAGAACTGTGAATGGACCTTTGCTCTTTGAGATTTCACAGATTCAGCACTTGCAAGTGGGAACACATTGTCTGTTAAGGGTCCCCAAAGATTTCCACAGATGCCTGGGTGGGGACTCAAGTTTGTTTTGTAATTTAAAGAGGAACCCCTGGATACTGAACCTGCTCCTTACTGCTGCCGACAGCACTCTGCTACTCAGATGATATTTTGCAATATGGCCACAGACCCCCAAACTAGGCTAACTCGAGAGGAGTTAAACTCAAGCGTCTCAAAAGATGGGCCCATTAATCCTGCTAGGACAAAATTTAAATCTTATGGAGGGGATATTCATTGAGTGGAGAATTTATTTTCACAAGGCCTTTTAGGAACCCAGCCACCATGAAGTGTGAAAATGTGAAACATCCTGAACTGGGAGGCAGAAAACACAGAATGCTGCTGGGTCAGTCCTCAGGGTGCTCATCAAAAGTCCAGAATTGCTTGAGGAGGTGTCAGTCTTCGACAAAGTATCACAGTTCAGAGTAACTTCACTGGCATTCCCCCTACAGTCCAGCAAGGGCACTTGCTTGCAAGCTTTCAGCTTGCCGGCCATCACCTTTCTTGAGTGGAGGCCTGCAACTTTATCTTTCTGAATCTGGATATCTCCAGTCTGAACACTTCCATGTCTTCAATATGTTATTGCCAGCAAAAGATTATCTGCCTTAGCAGGCCAACTTGCTTTCAGTTCAGAAATTAGCAACAATATGATGGCCTACAACTATAAGTTACTACACAGCTCTGTTTAAGCAAACATTTTATTTGGTAGAAGTGTAACAGAGAACACATTAAAAACAAAAAAAGAACTTACACATATGCTAATAAGCTTACCAAATATCCCCTCACCTCCATCTCCACAAGAGCTCTGATCAGCATCAACCCTTCCAACCTTTCCCAAAGAATGGTGAGCATCCTTGGACAGGAGGTCCTTTCTGTTTCGCTGGATCAGAACAAAGGTCTTGAGTCCTGAACTATGACTGAAGATCCTCCAATCTGTCTGGAATCTGAGCTAGAGATGGAGATTACTAAACCTAGTTAGTAAGTCTTGTCCACTTCGCAGAGTAAGAATTCCTCAGAGTCATTTTCACCCTGGATCATAATGTTCTGTTACTGGGCTGAGCAGGATATGTCTTCTGATGTTAGCCAGCCAATCTCCCTGTGGTGTGGTACAGGAAGTATGTATCTGGATGGAGAATCTGACTGCTTTTTGAGATACTACATTTGGCTTGAGAGACGACTGGAAGTTGAATGGTGAGAGGCTTTAGGTCTGAGCACCAGAACTGCCTGACTTATGCTGGAGCTACTATAATGAACCTGTTGGCTGAAGCTCACTTGAGCTTTTTGAGAACCCTCAAGACTAATTGATTTGGAGAGTAAGCATGTATCAAGCTCTGGGTATCAGAAATTCATTGGACAGGGATCCCAACTCTGCCCTTTTCAGCAGTAGAATCATCTATAACTTCTGATGCCTTGTCTTTTGGTGTTACTGTTTTGGCTTAATCTCAACTTCTCATTCGCTGCAGTAACAACTAATGACATCAGTGTGGGGTGCATATCAAATTGCTTGAAGGAATGGGAAGGTTCTTGATACTGATGGTACACTTTCTTTGATGTTGGTGCCAGAGAAGCAGGCATCTGCCAGAACTATTTTGCTGGCTCTAGAAGTCCTTCATTGATGGGCACTGAAAGACTTCCTGGCACTATGGTGTGCAGAATGTCCAGAAACTTGTACAATTTTTCCTCCATCACCTCCACTGGACTCTATGGAGCAAGTTCGGTAACATCTTGTAATCATCATGAGTTGAAGTAGATGATGCAGGACCTACAGCCTCATCAGGGGGAGAAGGATGAGATGGCAGCTGAGGTGGGATAGTCCTCTGCCTGTGACTCTTCAACAGAGCCATTACCAGGCTGTGCAACAGGCCACAGAGCAGAGTGGGCTGGTTGTAAAGCCCCGTCTGGGAGACAGAGAATGGGATCTCCTGCTGGATCGGGGATGAAGACCAGTATGATGATTCCTCACAGACACCATAAGGGGCTGATGGCTGTGGAGAAGGAAACCACGGGGATAGCATCCTTCCTTGAGCTTCTAAGTCTAGAGTAAAACTCAGCACTCAACTCCTTCATAGACATACAGTGGCCTAAATACTTAGACCCCAGGGAATGAATCAGTGAAGCCTCCCTATTGCCCATTGAGCCTAATGAGCAGGATGAATAGTCAGCCAGGGAGAACAGGCTGATCAATTGGTGTGCTGGGACCACTCTCAGATGGTGCCCTGATCACTCCCACTGAAGGAGCAATAATCAGTACCAGGGAGATGCCCTCCTGCTGCCAATAGTGGGGAAAAGACTGAGGTACTGAATATGTTGCTGTTGAAGACAGATAGGTAGATACCATCAGTACCAAGGTCATCAGTTCTGGGTGATTTTTGTGGTACTAAAAGAACTGGTTTAAAGATGGAGTGACTGATGCCTGACTGAGTGCGTGAGGGACACTTTGGGGGCTTTATACCAGTGGTTTCAAACCATGGGTCAGGACCCACTATTGGATCGCAGACCCTCAGGTACTAGGTCGAGGTGCCCCAGCTGCCGCCTCCAAAGGCCTGAAATGCACTGCTCAAAGGTGTAGTTTTTCAGCTGGGTCTCAAGGAAAAAAGATTGAAAAACACTATTTTATACTATCCTTTTTGTCAGAGGTTTGAGCAGATATATGGCTCCTCAAAGAAGGACCTGGGGAACAGGACCTAGATATAGCTCTTTGTGGATTCAGTGCTCTTTCCCTGTTTCCTGAGATTTTACTAGAGAAGGACATGTCCTTAGCTGCAGCTATTTCAGCTCTGGAAATAGAGAAGCTAGTGGGAGCACTTGTACATGATAAATGCTCAGAAGTTTCTGCCTTGACCATCCCATGTTCTGAAGAAGGCTGCACAGACCCCCCTGCAGGAGAGACATTGTCAGGCTCGGTTTACTCAGAGCATCTTATGTCTATCTAATTATGTCAGCATACATGCTACTGCCTTGCTCCCATTGATGTAGGCACCCAACTACACCAAAATAACAACTCCACTCCCACAAGAGGTGTAGGGCTTATGTTGGTGTACTTAGGACAACATAGTATCCAGGTGGACACTCAGGGTTACTTACATTAGCAATCAGCCATCACTGTCATTCTCATCAATTTCATAACTCCATGCTAGAGCTGTGAAACTGACAAGAAAGTCAGAGGGTGGAGCTTCAGCTACCCTAAGCTCCCATCTCTCTTCTGGGAGACTGGCAGCCACGGGGACTCATGACTTCTTGCCAGGAACATAGCAGTCACCCAGGAAGAATCAGCATCTGAGAACCCAGGGGAGCCCAAGTGCATGGGAGTCTTGGAGCAGGAAGCCAGGAGTGTTGGAGCAGCATTTGGGCTTCCTATGGGGAGCTGGGACCCCTGATGCAGTCTGGCTTCCACTGGGAATGGGAAGCCAAGAGCCCAGAGGGCAGTTGGGGTTGGAGCAGAAAGCCAGGAACCCAGGCAACAAGAACCCAGTTCCAGAGAGGGAGTGGGGAGTCCAGGTAGCTCCTGCAGGAATCAGGAAGCCAGGAGCCTCAGGGCAGCAGTCCAGGCACTCAGACCTCCTCTTCACTGCCCCTCTGAAATTGCTGCATATGCTCCTGGTGACAATGTGCACCACCAATCAAAAAAGGGCTGTGTGGATATGAATCACTGGAGCTATTACTGTGGGCAGCTGTAAGTCAACCTAACATAGATCAACTTAAATTTTTAATGAAGGTGTCCTCAGACAAGACTCCCTAGCTGTCTAGGTCAACTTAGAAAATTATTTACAGATGCTGCTTCAGACAGAGCAGGCATTTGTGCCCACCCTTAAATGGCATTACTGTGTCACAAGAAGGCTAACTTGTAGAGCCAGGAATTTTGTGTTCAGTTGTAATGACTAATCCTGGTACTGGGGCAAACCAAAGTAGTTTCTCTCTAAAAAGAAGGCAGTATTATCATAAAATCTCAAACACTAGTAACTAACTATGAAGTATGTGTTTACATAAAAAGGAATAGGCTATACAGTGAGAAGTTTGGGCATTACAAGTTCCGACTCTGAGTCACAAGCTGTGAGAAGATAGAGAGAGGTGCTTGAGTTCTACCTGGCCTTTATGCCCTCATAATGCGTGAGACCACTCAGGGTGTGGGCACAGCCCCCACTGGATGCAAATGGCCAAAGCAATCTGAACTTGAGTACATAGGCACTTGCACACCAACAATGGAAAATATCTCAACAAGTGCATGAAGGTCATAACAATATGAACAAAGTTATTGCATTATATAACCACCCATTGGCCGAAGAATAAACGTGCATGTGTAATGGCAACTGTAAGCATCACAAACAGGATTTGACTAGCCTACAGCAAATTGGTTTTATACTGTGGATTGCTGAGTCAGCCTTCTTCAGTTAGCTTTTTAAGGAGGGGCCCAATGTCTGCAGGGGAAGGTCTCTTTATCTTAGTAAGGCTAATATTTTATAAACTTCCTTAATGTAGGTGGCAGAAATCTACATATTTTATTTACTGATGATGTTAATACACACATGGGAACATGACAACAAAATTACTTACAAAAACAAAGTAATTTTGTAAGTGGGGATTATATATTACAGCTGTTCATTCACTTGTTCTAAATAGGTATGACTATGACGTTTTTCACTTACACCAAATGTATAAGTTTTAGACTAATAGTTATTGTGGCAAGGTCACCCCCCCTTCTGGAGGGAAGAGGTGTGTGAGGCCTGGCTCAACAGTTCAAGTCTTCTCCCCAAGTGGTACTGGTCACAGTTCAGTCAGCCCCCATCCAGGAAGATCCCTGGCTTTCGCAGTCTTTCTGGTACTCTCTTCCTTCCCTGGCCCTGGGTCCCAGCTTAAAGAGCCTTCAGAGCAGTGGAAGGGCCAGCTGCTTGTCTCTATCTCTATCTCTGGTTAAGGCTGGGAGAAACAGTCTCCTCCTCTGCCTGGGGAGCGTCCAAACTGAAACAACAGCCTCAGCTTCCCCCCTCCCCCCCGTGGAAGCAGCCTTTATACGCCTGGGGTAGCCCTTGATTGGGTGCAGCTGTCTGTAATTAGCCTGCAGAGGCCTTTTATTTGCAATCAGGGAAAAGGGCCTTCACCAGTCTAGGGCTCACATACCTGCCCTGATGCACCCTTCTGTACCCCTCAGCCCTGACCTTATCACATTATATACTGTGCTAATTTTGCTTAATTGAATAACATCAACCTTTTTTATTCACTTTTTGTCATCCTCATTTTTATCTTCTGAAATCCAAGAACAGCAGTGGACAAAATAGTGCAAATTAAAGAAAAAGAAATTGTGCAATTCCTTTATATACTTCAAAATTATTCATCTTTGACAACTGAAATAGGTAGAAAAGAGTTAAATAAACTGTGTCTCTAAGGATCTCAGAAGAAATGAAACAACTCCCTGGTGCAGAGGCACCCTCTAATGGCTGGCTGCAGAATGGACTTGATAGAAGTTGTAGAAGCTACTTAACATCTGTGTTCCCCAGGAAGGAAGAAATATTAAAACTCTCAGTGATAAACTGGGAAAGAAGAAAGTCTGTTAGTATGTGTGTGTGTGTGTCTGCTCACATTCACTAACAGGAGTGCTATACACAGTACGTAAGGAATAAGACAAATTTAATGTACACTTGACATTGACAACTACCTAATTAGATTAAGGTGTCAAACTCATTGGCTGAGATGGGCCAGATTTGACTTAAAAGTCCTTCAAGTAGGCCTTACATACCATAAATCAAAATACTGTGGCACTCTTATGGCATTGCAGAGTGCTAAATATGTGAAACTGTGCTCGGTGACACCTCTCTCTCTCTCTGTTAGCGAGAGAGTGTGGTCTCACAGAATGGAGTCTCGCATACCTAGAGCTTCATAATGTCATGAGACCTGACACTCTCATGGCATTGTGGAGTGCTGGATAGGTGAGACCACTCTCTCTCTCTCTCTCTCTCTGTTAGGGAAAGCTTGGTCCCACAGAGTGCAGTCATGGGCCAGATGGCAGAGGTTCACGGGAGGTATGTTTGACACCCCTGAATCAGATTATAGGATTTTATTTTTAAATTAGCCCTATTTTGAAGTTAAAAATACCATTTTAAGCTTACATAGGTTTTAGTTGTCTTTCAGAAGTAATAAGAAAGCTGATTCCCAAGTCTTCATAGAAATTTAGATAAGTCTTGCTTCCAGTTTTCGTGCAGTATGCAAAAATGAGTTATGATCAAACATTTAAAAACAGCAGACTAAAGACAACAAACTTTAAGATGGCAGACTTCAGCAAACTCAGAGAGCTGATAAGTAAGATCCTATGGGCAGCAAAACTAAGGGGAAAAAGAGTTCAGAAGACTTGGCCACCTTTTAGAAAAATTAAGGCGAAAACTTCCCCGATGCATAAGAAAGACTGGAAGTATAATAAGAGACCATTCTGGTTACTAGGGTGAGCTTCAATAACCTGGAACCCAAAAAGGATGAAACAACAAATGGAAACTGTCAATTACAAAGGATATATATATAAAAATAAAGTGCAATACAAGCTCGTAGGGACAAAAACAGGCCAAGGCACAAAACAAGATTAAATTAGCTAAGGAAGCAAAGGGTAACAAAAAAACTTTTTACAAGTATTACATTTTACACTGTACAAATATATTAGAACCAAGAAGAAGAGCAACAAGCGTGGAGCCCTGCTGTGGGACTGGGATCCTGCAAGTCCCACGGGACCCAGTTGCCATAACCAGGGGGATGGATAAAATGCAGTTTGTTTCAGGTGGGTTTGGGTGGGCAATCTGCAGAAAAACACTAAATCTCTTTATAAAAATAAAGGTTTTAATACTTAATTTTAAGGGATAAGAAGAGATTGAATATTTATTATTATAGGATTTAAAGTATTTTTACATGGTTTAAGCAAGATTTGTTTTATTCTTTTAGTAATAAAAATTGTGTCTGAATTCTGTTTCATATTTTTAAAACTGCTTTACTTTTTTTCAATTTTATTTTTTTAGTTGCATAAGGGAATCTTTGTCTCCTGCTAGATATATAGGATCAAAGGTTTTTGCAGGTGGGAAAAGGATAAAAATGCAAGAAACAATGAAAGGGCTGGTGGGAGTGGGTACTGCAAAATGGAAAAGGAGTGGAATTAAAAAAAACAGTCATTCACAGGACTCAAAAGGACAGAGTAGTACCATTACTCAATGAGGAAAAGACATAATAGAAAATGCAGCAATGGTTAAAGTGCTAAATGCCTTTTTTGTTTCTATTGTCACCAGAAAGGTTCACAGTGACTGAATGACTAATATAGTGAAGGCTAAAATAGTGAATTAAATTAAGAAGTACTTAGAAAACTCAGATGTCTTCACGTTGGCACAGCCTGATCGAATACATCCTATAATATATAGGATAGCTGATAGATACATAAGGATGGCTAGCACATCTTAGACTACATAAGGATAGCCCTCTGAGCCATTAGCAATTATCTCTGAGAAATCGTGGAGGACAGGAGAGACCTCAGAGGACTGGGAAAGGACAAATATAGTACCTATCTACAAAAAGGGGAATAAGAATAACTCCAGGAATTCCAGACCAGTCAACTTCAGTTTGGTACCAGGAAAGATACTTAGCAAATAATCAAACAAAAAATTTGTAAGCATCTAGAAGATAATGAGGGTGTAAGTAACAGCCAACATGAATTTTCCAAGAACAAGTCATGTCAAATTAACCTCATATCCTTCTTTGACAGGGTAACAAGCCTTGTGGATAGGAAGGAAGCAGTAAATAGGATATATCTCAACTTTAATAAGGCTTTTCATAGTCTCATGTGACCCTCTCAGAAATAAATAGCCTAAATGGACCTCTTATAAGGTGGATGCACAACTGACTGCAAAACCATACTTGGAGAGTAGTACTAATTGTTCACAGCCAAGATGGAAAGGCATATCGAGTGTGATCTCCCAGGGATCTGTCCTGGGTCCACTTCTGTTCAATATCTTCATAAATGATTTGGATAATGGCAGAAAGAATACACTTCTAAAGACTGCATATGATACCTTGCTGGGAGGGATTGCAAGTGCTTTGGAGAACAACATTAGAATTCAAAAGTGATCTTGATAAACTGGACAAATGGACTGACAAGAAGAGGATGAAATAAAAAGGGACAAATGCAAAATGTTATACTTGGAAGCAATATTCAATTTGACAAATACAAAATGGGAAATTACTGTCTTGGAGGAAAAAAATCTGAAAGTTACAGAGGATCACAAACTAAATATGTCAAATTGTACTGCTGAAAAAAAGTAAAAAGCACACACCATTTTGGGAAGCATCAGCAGACATGGAGTAAGGAACATACAAAGAGTGCTTCTACTCTACTCAGCACTGATAGGGCCTCAGTTAGAACACTGTGTCCAGTTCTTGGTACGTCTTTCCAGGAAAGATATAGACAAATTGGAGAAAGTCCAAAGAAAAGAAACAAATATGATTAAAAGTCTAGAAAACATGACCTATGAGGAAAGACAGAAAAAAATCGACCACAGGTTTGTCTGGTTGGGAGACAAGAAGGAAGGGAAGTGCATGATAATAGTCTAAAAGTACGTAAAATGTTATAAAGAGAAAAGTGATAAATTGTTCACCTTATCCTTTGAAGACAGATAAGAAATAATGGACTTAAACTGCAAAAAGGGAGATTTAGGTTAGACATTAGGTAAAACTTCATAATGGTAAGGGTAGTTAAGCACTAGACCAAATTATCTAGCGAGGTTGTGGAATTTCTATCATGGGTGAGTTTTAAGCACAGATTGGACAAATACTTGTCAGGGATGATCTAGATCAGTGGTTCCTAACCTTTTCTCTGCTGTGGCACACCTTAATGCCTTCAATTATATTGTGGCACACCTCCATTATACATTCATGAATATTCAAATTAACTTACAAATATTCATGAGCTATGGCACCCTGTTTTGAGAAATGCTGCTATGCAGGGTAGTAAGGCTAGCAGGGCAGGTGTGACAAGAGAGGGCAAGGATGGTCATGTGGGAAGTAGGCACAGGTGGCAAGAGAGAAGAGGGGAAGGGAGAACAGGAGTGGCTATGTGGGGTGGCAAGGGGGAGCCTGGGGACTGGAAAGTGGTGGGGAGCTTTGGGTGTGAAAGCTCATGGCAGTGCCATGAAGCATAGAATAGCAATGGGCCCTCACTGCACCCCTGCCACTGCCTGCCAGGTCCTTTACAGGGACTTGTCAGGGCCCCAACCCCCTCCATGTGGGCTAGCACCAGTCCTCCAGCCCCACAACCTCATCTGGCCCTCACAGACCCCACTGTGGGCCATAGCAGGTCTCTTGCAGGCCCCCCTCTCTGGGCTGTACTAGAGCCCTGCCTGGCCTCACTGAACCTGCACAGGCACCTCACTGGGGTCAGTGCCAGAAGGATTTGTATCTTATGTCCACACACCCTTTGGCCTCATTGCGCCCTCAGAGCCCCCTGCAGGTCTCACCTGGGCTCCTGCTGGCCCTATTGGGTCCCACCACTGACCCCCCCCCCGATCTTGCTGTCATCACTGGCTTGGACCCCAGCTCCCCCTGGCTGGGGCCACATCAGGTCACCACCTGGGGTAATTGCCCGGCCGGATCCACATCAGGCTGCTGCTCAAGGCTCTGGCTCAGGGGAGCCCCCCGGCTGGTGTGGCATGGGGCCACTGCCTGTGGCTCCAGCTCTGGGGGACCCACCAGCTGGGTCCACATGGGGCCGATGTCCACGGCTCCGGTTCCAGGGAACCCACCAGCCAGGGCTACATGGAGCTGCCACTCGTGGCTCTGGACCCGCTGAACCCAGAAGCCTGGGCCACATGGGGCTGCTGCCCGCAGCAGTGGCTCCAGGGAACCCCCGGGCCTGGACTGGGGCAACATGGAGCTGCTGCTGCAGCTTCAGCTCTAGGGAACCACCCTGCCAGGGCCACATGGGGCTGCTGCATGTAGCTGTGGCTCCAGCTCGGGGGATTCTCGCGACACACTAGCGGAGTTGCTGCAGCACAACGGTGTGCTGCGGCACACCAGTTAGAATCATAGAATCATAGGGTTGGAAGGGACCTCATAGGTCATCTAGTCCAACCCCCTGCCAGAGGCAGGACCACTCGCACTTAAACCATCCCAGTCAGGGTTTTGTCCAGCCGGGCCTTAAACACCTCCAAAGATGGAGACTCCACCACCTCCCTCGGCAGCTCATTCCAAGACTTCACCACTCTCCTGGTAAAAAAGTTTTTCCAAATATCCAGCCTCGACCTCCCTAACCGCAACTTGAGACCATTGCTCCTCGTTCTGTCCTCCGTTACTACCGAGAACAGTCGAGCTCCATCTTCCTTAGAGCATCCCTTCAAGTAGTTGCAGGTTGCTATCAAATCCCCCCTCAATCTTCTCTTCTGCAGACTAAATAAGCCTAATGCTTCCAGTCTTTCCTCATAGGGCTTGTGCTCTAGCCCTTTAATCATTTTGGTTGCCCTCCACTGAACTCTCTCTAGCATGTCCCTGTCCTTTTTGTAGTGGGGAGCCCAAAACTGAACACAGTATTCTAGATGTGGCCTCACCAGTGCAGAATAGAGGGGAAGGATCACATCCCTTGATCTGCTGGTAATACTTCTTTTGATGCAGCCCAGTATGCCATTGGCCTTTTTGGCAGCAAGAGCACACTGCTGACTCATATCCAGCTTCCCATCCACCATGACCCCCAGGTCCTTTTCTACACTGCTGCTACTTAGCTGAATGTTTCCCAGCCTGTAGCAGTGCATAGGGTTTTTTGGTCCCAAATGCAGGATTTTACACTTATCCTTATTGAATCTCATAAGATTTCTATTGGCCCACTGGTCCAATTTATCTAGGTCTCCCTGAATCCTGTCTTCGCCCTCCAACGTGTCTACTGGTCCTCCCAGCTTGGTGTCATCCGCAAACTTACTGAGAATGCAGTCTATTCCATCATCCAGATCATTGATGAAAATGTTGAACAGAACCGGCCCCAGGACCGACCCCTGGGGCACACCACTCGTGACCGGTTGCCAGCTAGACATGGAACCATTGATTCCTACACGCTGAAACTGTTGATCTAGCCAGTTCTCTATCCACCTTATAGTCCACCTATCCAACCCATAATTCCTTAATTTGCCAATGAGAATGCTGTGGGAAACTGTATCAAAAGCCTTGCTAAAATCAAGGTATAGCACATCAACGGTGCTTCCCGCATCCAGAAAACCAGTCATCTGCTCATAGAAGGAAATGAGATTGGTCAGGCATGATTTACCCTTGGTAAATCCATGCTGACTGTTCCTGATCACTTTATTTTCCTCTAAGTGTGTGAGGATGGATT
Source organism: Podocnemis expansa (assembly GCA_007922195.1). Taxonomy (NCBI): domain Eukaryota; kingdom Metazoa; phylum Chordata; order Testudines; family Podocnemididae; genus Podocnemis; species Podocnemis expansa. Next base: position 11,020,006 of record ML682004.1, on the reverse strand, counting down.
CTTTGAGAATCTGCTCCATAATTTTTCCAGGGATTGAGGTGAGGCTGACTGGTCTGTAATTCCCTGGATCCTCCTTTTTCCCTTTCTTGAAAATAGGCACTACATTTGCTTTTTTCCAGTCCTCTGGCACCTCCCCTGTTCTCCATGAGTTTTGAAAGATAACGGCCAGTGGTGCGGCTATTTCGTCGGCCAATTCCCTTAGCACCCTTGGATGCAGTTCGTCCGGCCCCATGGACTTGTGCACTTGCAGCTTCTTTAAGCAGTCCCTAACCTGACCTTCCGTCACCAAGGGCCTGTCTTCTTCTCTCCCATCTGCCACACCCATGGTAGTGGGCTGGGAGCTGACCCTGCCTGTGAAAACTGAAGAAAAAAAAATGCATTGAGCACTTCAGCTTTTTCCTCATCCTCTGTCACAAGGATGCCTGCCCTATTCAGCAAGGGGCCTACACCATCCCTGATCCTCTTTTTGTTACTAATATACTTGTAGAACCCCTTCTTGTTATCTTTTACATCCCTTGCTAGCCGCAACTCCATTTGTCCTTTGGCCTTTCTGATTTTATCCCTGCAGTCCCTAGCAATATCTTTATATGCCTTTTTGGACATCTGACCAAGCTTCCACTTCCTATAAGCTTCCTTTTTATGTTTAAGCTCAGAGCAGAGTTCTCTGCTAAGCCATTCTGGCTGCCTCACATGTTTGTTCTTTCTCCTAATTGGAATGGCAACTTCCTGTGCCCTTAGCAAAGTTTTTTTTAAAATATAGCCAACTCTTGGACTCCTTTCCCCTTCAGATTAGCTTCCCAAGGGATCCTGCCCATCAGTTCCCTGAGGGAGCCAAAATCTGCTTTTTTGAAGTCCAGGGTTTTTGTTTTGCTTCTTTCCTTCCTTCCTTTAATCAGTTGGGAACCACTGGTCTAGATCAGGGGTCAGCAACCCAACAGAGCAGAAGAGCCATTTCCCCCATCCTCCCACCACAACCGCATGAGCTAGAGCTGACCCAGTGGCCGTGCCAAGGGCCCGTAGCGCTGGCAGGTTGTGTGCGAGCAACGCACACTCCCTCCATCCGTTCCTCCCTCTGCTGGCAGGGCAGAGCAGCACTGCCCAGCCTATCCCCAGGCAGCTGTCCCTCCCAAGAGCGGCCTGCAGAGAGCTGCAGCTTACAGAAGTGGAGCCCTGGAATGTCCTCTACACACAGTTCAGGCTGCTTCGACCCATCTACTCCAGGGCTGAATGGGCCTGATCCAGGGCGTGGGGGCAAGGCGGCCTCTGTTCAGCCCTGGGGTGGCCAGGTCAAAGTGGCCTGAACGCCACAGAGCGGGCCATTCCAGGGCCCCACCTCTGTAAGCTGAAGCTCTCTGCCAGCTGCTCTGGGGGGGGGGGGGGGGAGCTGGCTGGTGGTAGGCTGGACAGTGCTGCTCCACCCTGCCAGCGGGGGGGAGGGATGGAGAGACCGTGTGCCACCCACACACCCCCTGCCAGCGCTAGGGGCCGTGGTGTGGTTGGGCTACTTCCAGCTCATGCAGCTGTGGTGTGAGGGTGGGGGTGACCCCGGTACCCCGAAAGTGGGGCCCTGCGCCAGCCAGGAGCCCCCTTTTTCAGCCCCAATGCTTGGCCCAGCCTGGAGTCCCCAGAGCAAACCTGGCTCCCTGGAGAAGATTGCCAAGGAGCTAGAAGGGGAAGCTCAGGGAGCCTCAGGTGGCTCACTGAGCCTGCATTGCTGATCCCCGGTCTAGATAATACTTAGCCCTACCTCAGAGGAGGGGAGTGGACTAGATAACTTATCAAGCTCACTTCCAGTTTTACATTTCTAAGATTCAAGTGTATATTCCAGTATTTTAAATAGTTTGTTACATGGCCTGTTGAACAAAAAATGGCTTTGCTATCTTATCAATGAACAGTCACAAAAGTTGTTTACAAGAAGATGCATATAAAATACTACCTGGTTGCTAAGCCCAAAGCAGATAATTTTCCTTTTCATTTACCCCAGCCTCAAGACATCTTTGTGGTTACTGGAAATGCAAAATTGTTTGAAGTTTAAACATCCAACTTTAACATATATTTTTCTTTATATTCTACAGCTTTTGCTGATTTTGACTAAAAATACCCAGAATTAGTATTCTGAAATTTACTGAAACAGCTACAATATTTTATCTCACTATTAGATTCTATATTTGGCATACAGTATTTCATTATTAAGTGTTAAGTGTAATATCACAGTGTTCATGTAAAGCCAGTGGCAGATAGAGCAGTTAATGACATGAAAGTAATGAGGCTAACCGACCAACTTGCTTCTCAACATCACTTTGCAAATCTCTTTGGGCTAAATTTTCAGCCAGTATGTGGGGAATTAGCCATAGAAATCCCATTAATGTTAATGAGTGTTCTATGGCTGACTCCCCATGCAGTCCACAAAAGATGTGCCACTATATCTCTAAAATAAATATGCGCAGAAACCCAAATTCTTTTTATAGACCCTGAAGAAATTGAAGGCTCTACTCTCAAATAATTGACTTATGCCCATGTATGGTTTTTCAATTCATGGATCTTCTATATATCAGAAGGGATATACTGTCAACATTAAGTGATCATCCAAGTATGTATGTTTACCAGTAAAGACAGACAGTTTGAGTTAACCATATATTTTACAGTGCATAATACACATAAGCAGAAGGATTTGTATCTTACTTCCGTATAAAGTAACTGAGTAATACTGAGTGGTGGCTGAACAGCCTCTATTCACGTAGATATTTTTAAGAGACTGTAGTACTTACAAAAGGCATCAGCTGGACAGAATTTGAGAGTAAAGTCCCCATTGTATCTATACAACAGATAAAAGCATGGACAGAAGCAATAAAAGCTTCCCCACAAGCAGTGGCTGAAGCAGATTTAAACAGGAGGGAGTCATCTGTGTATTGGAACTCTGTCCACAAAGGCCTCCAATTCATTTCACGCAGGCCTCCAAGCAGCTATCGGGCTTGTCTTAATGTATGGTGTCAGAGAACTGCTTCAACATGGGGTCTCATGATAAAATTTATAAAAGCTATTTTTCAAGAACATGAAGATACGCATTAAGATTTACTCCATAAAAGGAACAATCGCATGGCTCAGATTGGAAGCATGTAAAATGTAATTTTGACTTCTTTTCTTTACCCCTAGATATAAACTAGTAGTATTGTAACCTCAAAGACCACAGTCTACTCTTCCTGGCTGCGGGAATGAGAGAATAATTTACATGGAACATGTGCAATTGTTCTGTGTGGGGATGGTACAAGGGATAAGTGAAGCCAAAGATGAACCAGCAGAGTCAGTGAAATCTGCTTTCATCTCACTCAAACAAATCAAATACCCTTCTTATTGTGGCTGGGATGCACAGTCTCAGCGATTAGAAGGAACATAGCTGAGCCCATGCTCAGATTACTAAAATTTCTAACTAACCCTTGGTCCCACTTGCGAATCAGTGCCCACAAAAAGGGGAAAGGGTGGAGAATGCTCTCTCAATATTACTGTCCTCCCTTTCCTTGCCTCTCCTGCTTTAACGGGGCCTCTCTGGGGTTTGAAAGAGGTGAGCCAGGACTAGAGAGAGAGAGAGAATCAGTGACCTGGGCTATGCATCACTATTCACTTTGGATCCACCCCCCACCCCCCCATATTTTCACTCTGAAATCCTGTTGTGAATTCCTACAGCTGTGAACACTAACTCCCTGGGGGTCCCCACTGCAGCTATGTCTGAGCACTCTCAGGAATACGAAGCCAACACCAGCATGACTCCAGCTGCAGGTGTGCTTCTGAGAGGGAAAAAGAGACCAACAGAATAACACAGAGACAAGAGGTGTCCATGCAGTCGTCTCCTGCTTCCTCACTTCTGGGAGTCTTCCTCTCTATAGATCACTAGGGCAAAAGAGGAGCGTGGGATGCTTCAATCCCCACAACATTCCATGTTGTGGGAATTATTTGAAGGGTACTTTGCAAGGTGAACCTGGCATAGGTTGCCTGCCCTTGGCTCCCTTCCAAGGGTTTCTTCATGAGAGGTGTGCTACTTAATAACCGTCCTCCTTACATGTCAGCCTTATTTCAGGATTGCAAAATACACTCCTGACAAACGTACTATTGCTGGATGATGCTAACACAAGTCATTAATTAACAATAAGTTTGTGTAATTAAATGGGAGAGGTGCTTTGCACAGCATTATAGTAATGCAATTTACATAACAAGCAAGCTTATATGTAAGATAGCATTGTAGATCAGGGCCCTCAGCTTGAAAGAAATAGGTAACCCAGGAATAGATGCTAACTCTTCAGTGTTTTCTAGGTCACATAAGTCATTATTATTGTAAAGTACTTGCCATATTTAAATAACAAAGTCCATAAATCACACTCTCCTCTGAATCATCAGGAACAACGTACTATGGTATTTGCTGAAAAGATTTAAATGCTTCCTGACAAGTTTACTAAATAAGTTATCATTTATGCAATCAAACAGAAACATAAGAAGTATATCTTGCCAGCTATTGCAAAACATCCTGACTTTCTACCATCTCATTACAGAAAAAAAATTTTTAAATCAAACAACAGAAATGTAGTCATATATTCAAGTGTCTTGATATGATTATTAATATTTTCAGGCTAAGCCTTTTCTACATCCCAAAATAAACACATGTACACACTCTTCCTGACAAAGATTTGTAAGCAAATAACTATTAGCAGGCTTAATCCTACAACCTTTATGAGAACGACTTGCAGTAGCTTTACTGCCCCCAAAATGGAGGAATACATGAAAATAATGTGCACATTCTCATCAGTACACCTTCCTTATTTTTTCTTTTTAATTTTAATATCAAAGTAATTCAAACCCCAATTATGCTTCATTACTGAAACTGTGAATATCCCATTTAATTGTTTTTAATATCCTAGGATTACACAAGGAATGCAGAATTTTGGTAAAGTAGACAAGGAAGAAAACACATTAACTATTCCAGGAAAAAAAGTTGTATTTCATCTTTTCATCCAATCAACAACTAGCCTTAAATGTAAGTAATATAGTATTACAGATAATTGCTTTAATCCTAAGGCATTTTAGGGTGTACTTGAAATAGTACAAGGCAAGCTTGTTTTTGTATATTTGCAGTGCAAGGCAGCTAAGAAATAGTTTCCATTGTCAGAGTGTTTAACTTCAGTTGTCTCTTCTTCCTTGGGAACCAAAAAGATAAATATTTTTAGGAAGATCTAAATAAAAATATTGCATATGGTTTAACAAATTATCACACCATTTTCTTTTCTGAGATGATGTGTCTTGATCTACATATTACAAAACAAGACCTAAAAGCACAATATTACTCATTCTATATTCTAAGTTTTTCAGAATAAGTAAAGATGCACATTTTCCACAACTTTCTTCCTCCCACTTCAGAGTATAAATTAACTTTATAAAAGGTACCATAAATGCAGCTTTACACAATAGCACCATCTAGTGTTTAAAACACATATTTTCAGTTCATTTAAATGGCCTTTTACCCATTTTTAATTTCCCTCTCCAATCAAGAGTTTAAGTAAAATATTTTAAAACGTTTCCTCTTCAAAACTAGACTACGCAAACTTCTTTCTACCTGTGTATATTTCTTGTCTCTCTTACCTAATTTCCTGATAATCTTACCCCAAAGAGTAGGTTCTCATTTTTGTTGCTTTCAGCCTAATTTAGATTGTCAGCTACTTAAGGCGGGGAGTTGGAGTGAAATCCTGGCTCCACTGATGTCAGTGAATGGCAACTAACCCCACCCCCTCCCCTGAATTCAGCGGATAAGGATTTTGCTTCTGGTGTTTTTATTGGGCCGTGAAGCTCTAGGCAAGCCTATAGTGCAATGCGAATAACAAAACAATAATAAGCTATCATTTAAGAGATGTTTAGTGCTGATGGGAGAGGTATATTATAATTAAAAGCTAATAAATTGATCTAAAACAGACTGTAACAAGGCAGCTAAATATGAGCTATATTCTTTCTTCTGTGTGTCCTGCACCATTATTTGAAACACACAAAACGCAAGATAATTTCCCCATAAATATCGCCAAAAATGTGAAGTAGTCCAAAGAACTAACATTAACATATTAGAAAAATGAGTCACTCAATGCACAGATCTGATTAAAACTATGTCCTATCGATTATAGCAGGGCTTGTTTCACCACATATTATGAAGGCTTCTCACGATAATACCTTGTTTCCAGTTTCTTAAAACATTAATAAAAAACTTTAACCATTTCCACTGAACTTTTCCATGTAAGGGATCCATCTCACTTCTAAAAAAAATTTCAACCTATTTCAGCCAATATATTAGTCTGCTATCTTTAAAAGTTCTTGAAAAAAATTGCTTGAAAGCTGGAGCGGTGACTTAAAATTTTGCAGGAAGGTGGGCCTTTGTGTCAAAGCTGTGCGTTTTTCCATCACCATAAAAAAATCAGCCGAATTTGACTAAACTATATGCTTCTGAAAAATATGAAAACATATGAGCAGTAGAGACTTACTCAACTTTAGTAGTTAATTCTCCAAAGACATGTGAACCTACCTGAACCGCTCACAGCTTCTAGTGCTGACCAGAATTTGAATGCACTATTGCACTTCTGAGACCAGAAAAAGGGGTGGTGGGATGGATACAGGAAGCCATGGGCAAAGAGGGCAGAGAAGGGCTTGGATTGGGTAAGGAGCAGTTTAGCTACACCTGAAGCATGAGATTGCATCCCTGACTGTCTCACCTAACTGAACCTATTTTCCATGAACTGATCTAAGAAGGAACCATTGCGTCAATCAACCGCAGGATGGAAAGTTGCTCACCTTGTGCAGTAACTGGAATAATTCAAGAAGTGTCCCTAGGGCTCCTTCACTTTTGGTAAGCATAGACACCCAAGAGCCTTTGGATCAGAGATTTTTGGCTGTACCCGTGCAATTCATACATGCATCTTACACGTTCTCTCACCCCATACCAAGCCATATACCACCTAGCACTACCAAACAGTCTTCAATTCCTTCTCTACTACAAAATTGACAAAAGGAAGCTCTGAAGCAGAGGAGAAGCAGGGTAGTTAGCTGAGCAATGACAGGAGGACTTATCCCAAAGAACTTCACTCACAAGGGAAGTAACCTCTCCTTCTTTGAGCAGTATCCCCACAGGTGCTCCACTTCAGTTAACTTCCATGCACTATTCCTCATCATAAGGAGAGAGTTTGGGAGCAGAGTTCAATACTGAAGACAAAACTCCATTCCCATTGGCTGCATTTGATTTGTGGGAATAAACCCAATGCATAATGCTTGGAAAGCCCACCTATCAACATAGGAATATAACATAACGTACAAATGGCCATACTTGGTCAGGCCAATGGTCCAATGGCCAGACCAATGCCAGAATGGAGAATGAATAGAACGGGGAAATCAGCAAGTGATTCATCCCATCACTCAGGCCCAGCACCTGGCAATCAGAGGCTTGGAGATACCCAAAACATAGAGTTGAATCCCTGACCATCTTGCCTAATTCAGTTGAAACTAAATGAAAGGATAAAGAAACATAAATCTATGACTAGGGTCTAACTTTAAAATATTAAGGGAATTAGTTGGGGAAGTGAACTGGACTGGACTAAAGAACTCATGGATCTAAAGGTGGAGGAAGCCTGGAATTACTTCAAGTCAAAGATGCAAGAATTAGCTGAAGCTTTGACAAGTTGCAGAAAAGTAGCCATGTTAGCCTAGTTCAGCAAAACAAACAAGGAGTCCTGTGGCACTTTTAAAGACTAACTAATTTATTTCTTTGGGCCTTTGTGTGAGAAATCCCACCTTGTGAGATGCTTGAAAATGGAAAACTTACAGAATGGAAGGGAAAAATAAATCCTGTGAACTGCAAGTGACAGGATCAGATTAGACTATTTCAGCAAATCAAACAAGTTGTTTTGATTCAAACAGCATGGAACAATATACAAGAAAGTGGGAAGGTTAAGGGAGGTGAGAATCACTGTTTCTAACGAGAAAGCCAGCTCTTATCTCTATTCAAACCCAAGCTGAATGTGTCAGATTTGCATATGAATTCTAATTCTGCAGGTTCAAAGACTGATCATGTTCAGAAAACACCCCAAGATCTAATTATTTCTCAAATCCTTCCTGATGTTCAGACAAGGAAACTCTAGCATTAATATCATGTTATACACAAAAAACTACACTAAAACAGGCCTTGATAAATCTACGTTTCTGGTCACCAGAGTGACCAACAATGTTCCCTGTAAGCTGCGCTGGCACACTGCAGCGCAGCCCGCCGCAGCCGCCAGTGAAGGGAAGGCAGCCGCCAGCGCACTGCCCGCAGCCAGAGTCTCTGGTTAGAGCTCCTTGTGGAGTAGGAAGTTTTGAAAACTCCCGCCCAGAAAAGCTCTAACGGAGCATGCCCAGAAATTCTGGGCATACTCTGTAGAGCTTCTCTGGCCCAGGAGTTAGGGCTGGGCTCTGCCCCTCCAGTCCAGGCCGGAGGTAAGTTTGTGGGGGCGGGGGGGGGAGTGGAAGCAGGGGGGCGTGCTGCCGGGAGCAGGTGGAGGCAATGCCGGGGCCAGGGGGCGATGCCGGGAGCAGGGGTGATGCCGGGGCTAGGCGGCGATGCCGGGAGCCGGGGGAGGGGCTTCGCAGTGGGCCCTGTGGGGGGGGGGGAGAACGCAGCGAGCAACAGGAGTTGCTCAGCTGCTCTCTCCCCTTAGAGGGAACATTGGTGACCAGTTTTAGTAGCCTGTTGCCTAGCTGCACTTCAGAAACGTAATGAGATACACTTTCTGGCAACCCAAAGTAAAATTGCTGGCACTTAGCTGGGAGCCAATTTTGTCCACCCCTGCACTAAAAGAACACTAGTAGGGTTATAAAGTTATGCACACAAAATTTAGGAAATGCTAGAAAAGCAGAGACAATATTAATTCTGCTTCCTCATGCATATGTATTATACTTTCTTTAAATGCATGATAACATATATATTATTTTTTGTACAAGACCTTGCCTCATTCAGTGCACAGAATGGACTTGCTCTAGGGATAAATCAGGGTTGTGCAGTAATTAAAATTCCTTACTTTTGAATGCTTTCTAACCTTAATCATATTCTCTAATATGCTTTCTTCCTGTCATTTCTTAAGTTTATAATGTTCCTTTATGTCTTCAACTGGAGATTGATGCCATTCAGGAAAACATGCTTTAACTGAAATCAAGTTTGTTTTAATCAAAAACAGGTTAAACTTGGGCTTAATGCAGACAGCCAAATAAATGACTCATAGTACACCTGAGATCAAATTAGATTCTTTAACAGTCCTTTCTGGCCTTACATTTTATGAATCTGTAAATGTTTCCTTGCCCAGTCAGTCCATTCTCCTCCTTCCAACTCTGTCTCATTAGTCTCTCTCCCTCCATTGACTGCCAGTCTCAGTCTCCCTCTCTGGACCTGTATCTGGTCTCACCTCTGCACAACCATTCCTTGTCCTTGGCCCAACTTTTTTGCCAGTCAACTCCAGTTCTGTACCAATGCCTAAGTTCCTTGTCAGGTCCATCTTCCCTCCTACCACCTCTATTCTCCCCTGTACTAGTTCTCAGTTCCACTATCCTCCTTCATCCAGCTCTCTATAAAATACCAGAACTGCCCCCACCCCCACCCCCACAGCTAAATGACTCCCAGTTCTCCCACTTCTGGGCTTCCCGTTCCAATTTATTTACCAAACAAATTCTAGTCTCACCTCTACTGAGCTCCCAGATCCATGCTTTTCACTCAGCCAACTCCAGACACCACTTCTCCAGCTCCCAATCCCAGTCTCCCCACCTGTTCCATGCTGCCTAGGTGCCTGGGGGTGGGAAAGAGACTCAGGTCACTGAGAAAACACGAGAGACATTCACTTTGCTCTCATTTCCAGTGCCCAGCCCCAGCTTTTCCTGAAGCATGCTCAGTCACTCTGTGGGGATGGTGCCTGATGCATTACAGTCACATACGGGAGCTGTGAGGGACTACTAGCATGCTAGTCACTCTGTGGGGATGGCCTATGTGCAAACTAGTCCCTCCTAGGAGCTGTGGGAGGCTTGGGCATGCTCAGTTAGGAAAGAATCTTAGGACATTTAACTGCTGAAGTTAAATGCATCTCTACTGAACAAATACAAACTGCCATTTTCAGATGCTTATAACTTGTCTACATGGGTGGATTTTCATAGGATGCCAAAAAATATATCTCTGAAAAATTTGGAATTGCTGCTCCAAAGCATGGGAATGCTAGAATATTTCAAAGAATTTCTACCAAAGATTTTTTTTTTTTTAAAAACATGGCCAAAACAATACATTGTTCCCTAGACATCTTTCTGAAAACTGTTGAATATTGGCTGAAGTTTCCTAAAACAATTCAGTCTGCAACACACACATGGCATGAAAAATTTCAGTCTGAATGGTCCAAAGTTTCACAAAGATTTAAGAGACTAAAAACAGGGTCTTACGTTGGGAAGTGTCAGCCACTTTAATAATAGACAGAATAACGACCCCTACCTATAATACATCACTTCAGTTCACTAAGCAATACTTTTTGTACTTTATAAACCTGGACATCATTTTTGGCATTCCATAAAGGTATTTTTGATCTTTATTTTGAGCATTTCAGAAATGAATAACAGATGGAATTTTATGTTTATGTCAATCTTCATCCATCCCTTATGCCAATGTGCATTTTCATACTCAAATATACAGCTTGTACATAATACTGTGCTCGTAACGTCCAAAAGGTGTTTAAATAAATTACCTGGATTGGAATGGAACCCAAAGTCTGAGTTTACACTATGAACAAAATTAGTCTACTCTTCCATAACTAGAAGATGGTTTCATAACTAAAATGCTGATGTAAACTTTTTTTTGAGGCTGAAATTTTATTAACTATTTCTTCACATTGCCAATATTATGAAAATTGCCTGCATTGTGTTCACAGTGACAATATGCAGATGACAACCAATGAAGAAATTATAATAAGTATCTGTGTCTGTTCCTTTTCTCCCAAAACATACACTCTTCTGCTTCAAATACCATGCCATTCAAATTGAATAAACCTGAGGAGACATCCCCCACCCCAAATCAACATTTTTAGTGTCTAGGCATCTTTGTTCACTACATTAAATTACATGTTTCACTTTTATCAGCTCTTCTGAAGAAAACATATATTTAACAGTTAAGAAAGCAAGTCCTCTTGGTTAGCACCTTTTTTTTTTTAAAGGACATAGCCATTTGTAAGCTGTGAATTATTTTTCTAACAGTATCTAGATTTGAATGTCATTCGCAGTTATATTTGCAGCTTTGAAGTCTCCTCTAGGTCTGTCATTTGGTTTAGGCTATTGATGGATGCCTGGGGTGCTTTGTCCTCTGGGATGCTATTTTTCTTTAATTCATCTCTGATTAGAAGCTATTTATGCATTTTATCTGAGTTATGTAAAGATCAAAGGGATCAGAAATCCCTATTTTGACCCTATAATAGACAAAAGAAGCAGGTTGCATATTTTTATTTGGTTTCAGTGGAAATCTTAAAGCTCATCTTCAAACTACTCAAATCTTGATAGATCCCTAATCACTTATAACAAGAGCTTTCTATATGAACAAACAGTTTAATGGTACCGACTCGGTTGCCTATAAAATGGATATATTTTCTTTTTATATACAAACCATATCTTTGTAAATAACTTCATAGCTTGACTAGGTAAATAATTAGTTTTGGAGATTTCAGTGAGATTTGAGAGACTGATTATTAATGAAAATTTAAAATACAATTAAGCTGCACAGTACAACAGCATTACCTTAAAACTACAACAATCTCTAATAATTAACCAGTTTGCTTTTCTTATGGTAAAGAATGCTTTAAAGTCTTTCTCAAAAATTAATTTAGCCATTTCAAAGTTGTAGTGGGACACAAGTTGACTGTTTAACCAGTTCAAGCTGGATTTTCCATTCATAACTCAAAAATGGCTTTAAAATGTACAGATAATGAGCCTATATTACCAGTTACCATTAGTATTAGTAAAAGTGGCAAGCCATCAGTGCAAAAGACAGCCCACAAACACTAACACAATGCAGTTTAAACAATAGGTATTGCTTCAAGGAAACAACTTTTCTTCAGCTATAAGGCAGTAGAATTTTTGGCAGTCTTGATACAAAAACACAGCATGTGTGTCGATACAGAAAATTCCATCGCATTTTCAAAAGAAGGCAATATGTTGTGTACAGAAAGAGCATCTCTTCTCCTCTGGTCAGTGGGGGCTATTCAACCCACCCGCCTCATGGCTTGATACTAATATGTGCTGCTTGGGTCTATTACTTCCCAGACTCCTTGTCCTCAGCTTCTAGCATCTGATGAGTGGGATTTTCTCCACGGAAGTTCATGCAATAAATAAATTTGTTAGTCTTTAAAAGTGCCACCCTTTGGAACTTGTCCTCAATTGAGAGCCAAGGTATGGGGACCTATGAGAACAGGTGACAGAAGACTCTGAGAGAGGAAAGTGTGGTATCCTACATTTGGGGCAACTGAAGCCCCTTTGGGGGAATTTTTCTGACAAAATGTATTGACATAAGGAGCTGCAAACTACTCTAACAGGTCTGTAGACTGGCAAAAAAAAAAAAAGAACTAGAACCCATTTAATGGCAGGAGTCTGACACAGGGCACCAAAATTCTTCATTGTTCCAATTAATCAATAATTAACTGGAGATCTGGACATAAACCCTTATATTATAAGGCACATTCATAATAATTGAAAGGTCCTGATTTCTAAAAGCTTCTGGAAAACTATGATACAGGCACCTGGATCCCATGAGCTGGAATATACGGAGAGGCAGAATCTCCAGCTTTGTCAGACACCTTCAGCAGTACAGTAATGCACCTATATATTAGTATTTGGGGCACCGTATAATAAACAGAATTTAATATCAACCTAAAATTCAAATGCTGAAGTATCTTTTTTTAATTAAATAAAATCCCCTTTTTTCCAGTTCACTTGAATTTTCTACAGGATTTCCAGTTTCCTTCACTGAGTAAGACAGCTGCAGAAACCAAGAGCTCCTGATTATGGAATTGAGCTCACTTTCTCACAAATACATAAAAGGGTATGATCAAAATTCTGCAGCCAAAGAGCAGCAGTCAAAGCTTGCTCTCCATAAACCTTCCTACGTGCCCTCATCCTGATTTTGAGAGAACATATGTAGTATTGAGAGGATAGTTTTATTTCAGGCCTCTCTCCTAAGAAAGCAAAATAAAATAAATAAATAAACAAACAAACAAACTGCAATTAGTTTCAACTAATTTTTCCCCCCACTGGAAATTGGACTGAGATTACTAAACTCATTTCATAGATCATCATAAAGTAACAGTTCTTGATCATTACTTCTCAACTACATATAAAATAGAAACCAAGAGGTGAAAGCTCATACTCTATAATCTTTTTGAAACCATCTGTATTGGAGGACTATCTGGTTTAAAAGGGAAAACTAATTTAAAGTGACGAACTTCAGTTAATAACTAGCAGGAAGTGTCCTCATTCTTGTCTTTTTAACAATTTTTTTGTTGTTCTATTTATTTTGCATCATGCAGCATTATTGTAGATATTTTACCATATGTCCTTATTACAATGGAAAATATAAACCTGCCAGTGATCAACCCCTTTTTAAGGTTGTAATTAAACTGTCACTAGCTGTTGGAAGATGAAAGATGCTTCAGTTATTTGTTTTATAACAGGTATTGTCTACCTTGTGTTGTGTTCTCAGTGCTTGCAGCTTTCAGAATACATTGCAGTTTCACTCCAGGAAACATCAACCTGTCATCACAAGATTGTTTGTGCAGATTTAAGCAGAAATTTGCCTCACAGAAGAGAAAATTGTAACTTAAAATCTAGAACACTTACAGATGTATAGTAGCTATGATATTTCACAGACTGACACGAACCAGTACAACTGCAAAAGCTGAAAGAGTGGCAGCAGGGGTTTTGTGCAACACTGAATGTTTTACTACTATTATTGGTATTTTAAAACAGGGCTTTAGACTTGCAGCAAGTACCAAAAAATGGACAGAAGCATTATGGCTATGTTCACACACAAGTGCTTGTTTCGAAACAAGCCTGTTTTGAAATAAAGCCTTATTTAGAAACACCTTATTTCGAAATAACAAAAAAAGTGTTTTTGAAATAAGGGAAAAGGAGGGAATTGAAATAGCATGCCCAGTGTGACATGCCATTTCAAAATAGGAGAGGGGAGGGGGAGGGAGGCCCTGTGCTGGGCCAGGGAAGCCCCGCCCCCGGGAGTCCCCTGCCCTCTGTGGCTCCAGCCAGGGGAGAAGGACGGCTCCCCCTGCCCCCCCCCCGCAGCCTCTGCAGGGAGCAGGGAGGCTCCCCCTGCCCCCCGCGGGTCCGGCCTCTGGCAGGGGGGCTTCCCCCGTGGCCCCCTGTGCGGCCCCTGCCGGGTGCAGGGGGCATTTCCTCCGGGCGCGAGGGGGGCTTCCAGGGGCCGCGTGGGGGAAGCCCTCCATGCCGGGCAGAAGCCGTGCGGGGGGGGCAGAGGAAGCGCCCCCATGCCCAGCAGGGGCCGCGCAGGGTGTGGAGGAAGCCCCCCATGCCGGAGAAAGCCCCT
>ML682004.1:10983271-11005286 GCA_007922195.1 Podocnemis expansa | reverse complement strand
CCCCCTTCCCATTGCCGGGGGGGAAGGGGAAGGGGGCTGAGGCTCCCTTCCCCCCCTGCCCCCCGCAAGGGGAAGTGGGGGGAAGCCGGCTGGGGCACCCTCTGACCCCCTGCGTCCCACTCAGCACCCTGGCCAGGGTGCTGATCCCTGGCCAGGGTGCTGTGGGGGTGGGGCCTTCCCCCCAGGGTGCTATGTACGCTGGGAGGAAGGTCCTTGTTATTTCAAAACAAGGGTTGTTTTGAAATAACATGTCCAAATGCCTTATTTCGAAACCACTGGTTTTGAAATAACCCTCCTTTCGACAGCAAAGTGGGTTTAAGCTGTTTCGAAAGGAGGGCTCTTGTTTCGAAAAAAGAAGCTCCCTCCTTTCGAAACAAGAAAACGTGGTTTGGACATAGGGACCTTTATTTCGAAACAACCAGTGTTGTTTTGAAATAAAAGCCCTGTGTGAACATACCCTATGAGATAACTTCCACCAGACTCTGGGCTAACTGGAAGAGACGAAACTTATTCACACTATCACAAAGTGCAAAGCAGTTGCTCTGATCCTAGAATTAAAAGTGGGTCAGATAGTCACTAGTGTAAATCACCATTGCTCCACTGAAATCAATGGCGCTAAGCTGATTTACACCAGCTAACTATCTGGCCCAAATGATTTTACAGAAGCTACATTGTCATATAAGCTTTTTAAAATCATGTGTGTTAATTATGGCAAGGAACCTGAGGCTCTCAGTTCTGTCCACAGTAGAGAAATTGAGCTCTCGGGCAAAATGTCTGGATTTGACACAAATTATAAGAAATCAGAGGCCATAGGGATAGAACTACCACAGGCAGAGAAAATGTTATTAGAAGACCTTTTAAATTTAAATGGGCAAGGAAATTGATGAAATACTTAGGGGTGAACATTCCAGCCCAAATGGAAAACTATACAAAGAAAGAATTACATGCTGCTTTCAGGGGACATCAGAAATTACTTAGAAAATTAGAAAAACTTTCATCCTCATTCCTGGGCAGCAAAGAGGCTGCCAATGACACTCCTTCTCCAGGTCTTGACAGTCTTGTGCTACAGTCTAACAGGGAGCCCTTAAAAGGCATTCACTGACAGAATCAGATTTGCACAGAGTGGCAGTGGGAGAAACTGCGCAAGGCCAGTAAGGAACTACCTTTCTACCAAAAAAAAGCAAGAGAGAGGATGCGTCCTTCCCTTAAAGTTGGATCTTATGTTACTCCCTGTTTTCTACTCCTTCAATGAAGAGTCATACTAATTTCTTCTTGAGTTGTAAAACCACAAGATTTGCTGACTTGTTTTAAAAAAAGGGAGGGTGGAGGGGGTTTAACCACAGACAGCTATTTAAAGTAGGAAGGAACAATTACTGGTAGTCCTCTGAAAGAACAAATAGGTTTTAGTCTTTTTCCTACACAATCCAAGAATGCGCTTCTATAATCTTGGAAAGAAACCCAGGAAAATTCACTGGATACAAGCTCTCATGGGAGATATAGAAAACAAGCTCCTATGTATTTGAGAAAGGGACATAGTGCCTTTGTAAATATAAACCTGAAGAAACATATGCAGGGCCCCTAGTCTGGATACGAAATTCCCTCCTATACTACTTGGTATCTATACCAAGGTATCTGTACTGGGTTCCTGGACTGCTGATACACTTTTAGATACAATCACCTTCTTGCACTGCTGAAGTGTCAGTGGGGATCTAGCTCTGATTATGCCAAACACTGATAGCACCACCGAGTCGTCAGTGTCAAGGTGGGGCAATGACAAACACCCAACTTGGATGGCATAGCCAAACTTCTCAGTTTTCACAATTTGCACTGCAGACCAGACCTTAACCACAGTTAACCAAGTGATTTAAAACTATGCCAAAGGCAATTACAAAAGCTATTTGTTCTCTCAATTAGAGAATGAAGCTACTGCTGACATCCTTACTGTAATAAAGTACATGAATTTACATAATCTTCCTAGCCTGGAGTTGAAGGAGACAGTCCAGAACCTGAATGGGAATTATTGATACATTCCCCTCCAAACCACACAAACGCAAGAAACAGAACAAGCAGCAGAATAAAGTACAGTATGCTAGATCTTCCTAGACCAGGGCTGGCAACTCCCAGCATCGGTGCCAAGAGTGGTATGTAAGCCCATCTGGAGTGCCACACAATGCCTTCTGTGGCACTGCCAAAATTACTGCTCCCGCTGCTGGAAGCTGCTCCAGGAGACGCATTTTGGTGGCATGCCTGGGGAGAGGGTCCCCGCGCACCATGGAAAAAAGTCACTAAGAGTGGCTGCTCTTGGGAGTGGCTGGGGTGGCTCCGGGCAGCACCTTTCAGTGGCGTACCTGGAGACAGAGCCTTCCAGTCACATGCCTAAGGAGAAGCCACTTTTCCAGTGGCATGCCTGAGGACCTCATGCCACTAAGGAGAGCTGCTCCAGATGGCTGCTTTCTGCAGTGTACCTGAGGGATCCTCCTACCCCCACCACTCTAGCCATGGCCACTGCCAAATTTTCAGGTGGAGGCCACTTTTTTCAGTGGAGGGGGGGCTGCTGGTATTGACTGAGAGTCAGGGAGCATGGGCTGACACAGGCATCGGCAAAGGTTGCCAACCACTGTCCCAGACCAATGAGTATGCTTTAAATCAGTCTTTATCTATATAAGTCAGCATGACCATGCTCAGGACAAAGCACTTTCCTTGTAAAGGTTTGTCATTCTAAAGTGAGATAACTGTCAACAAATAATTAGTCTCAATATCAATAACATACTTATTGAGCAGGCAGTTGTAGTTCAGTAAGTTTTCCCCTCTCTTCCAACTTCCATATCAAGTATACAGGGTACATGAATGTATCTTTAAATAACCCATTACTGTATGCCATATAAGTTTGTCCCTCCTGCAGCAACAATACAGGAGTGCCCCTAGAAACATTAGTTTGGCTGGATAAGCTTCCCTGGACTCCAATTTTCTGTCTAAGATACATACAACCATGTACCATTTGTTCTATTTCTTCTATCACCCACTGACTGACGCAGGTTTTTCCCAGTCCCCTTTATGGCAAAATACAAACACCACTACAAGATATAGTCTGCAGACATTTCAAGATATTGAAGGGCTTTATTCCCTTACTCAATCAAGCATCAGAAGCCAAACGACAAAAGCCTGAAGCCGAAGGGTAAGTTCCATCACAGACTGGGTGGCACTATGTGCTCTCAGAGACTCTCGCACTTGAGAACTGGGACCCCTCAAGGTGTTGCGAGACTATATGGGGAGGAGGGGGAAATCATGAGCATTCAGCACCCGCACATGCCAGGAATGCAGCTGCCAGCCCTGTGCATGGCTGACAGCCACAGCCCTTCACTGGGTTGCCAGAAAATAGTGGCTGCTGGCCAGGTGCTCTGAAGGCAGTGTCATCTCCAACAGCAATGCAGAAGTAAAGGTGGCATGATGTGAGGGAGGCTGGCATAGTATGATGAGTTGTCATTTCTGAACAAGCCTTTTATGAGACATGGGACTCAGCAAAAAAAACTAATTATGTTTTCAAAAGTCTGTGAATGATTTTGTCACATCTTGCTTAAAAATGCTTTATCCTATAAACTTCAAATTAAGTTTACTGGAAAGATCCTGGCGAGACTTAGCATAAAGAACCATTTTTTTCAGACCAGCATAAATTTAAATCTGGTCAAATTAGAAACAGCCATACAATGCTTCTGATACTACGTAATATGCTTATTCTCAGTTTTGGGCATATCTTGTATGCAGGAGCTCTGTACCAAACTAGTTATCTAGTCAGAAAGACTCATGTGGGAAAGAAAATTTGTACTGATATAGCCCATGTTTTAAAAGAACTGTGTTATAAATAGCGGTCCGCTTTCCTCTCAAGATCTAACTATTTCCACAAATAGTACTGTTACAGATTAGATTTATAAGTGTATATCTGGTGACTCCCAACAAAATCACATCCCCTTCTACAACAGTAAAAACAAACACTTAAATTAAAGCACATTTGACATCTTTGCTAACCAAATATTCATGTTACTTTATATATTTATTTCTTTTACATTTTTTAAAAGACACCTGTTTACTATTTCATTTCAAATCAGACTATTCAAATAACAAATATTTTTAGATGCAATCTCTCCAGTGGTTTTAAAGTACTCCAACAATTGCATCATTTGGTTTTTCTGTGGATTCTGGCAATAAAATGTTGGATGTGGTCACAGGCATTGTAAATCTGTCTAGTGATCTGGAAATACAATCCAATTAGATTAATCTTCTGCAATTACAAGCAACTATCTGTAATTACTCCCAATAAATTACTCCTTTCTCTTTCTGTCAGAAAGGGTTGTTAGCAAACAAACAGGCTGCCAGTGACCATCAGAATTCAGCATGCTTATGCTTTTCCCTTCCCAGGGGCAAGGCAGTGCTTTAGAATTTCCGTTGCAAACTATCTAACTGGGGGGACTTGTTCAGCCTTTAGATTCAGAGGAAAACTTATAAGATTTTTCCTTACCTACTTATTTGTGGAAGGCAAAACTGAAATGAAAGGAACAATGAATATTTGGACAGATGATTCCAGATTAATCATCAGGTGCATTCCTGGGCTTCGCAGGTAAGTAATTTTCTTTTTTCCTCCAAGTGATTGTTCATATGCACATTCTGCTCACAAAGACTCCCAAGCAGTGGACCAATGCAATGCAGGTGGGAGCTAAGAAAACAGGGACTGTAGCACAGCCTTTCCAAACACAACATCTGATTAGACAGCTTCAATGATGGAGTATTCTTTGTAAACATATGCAGACTCCCAGGTGGCCGCTTTACAAATTTCTATAAACAGAATAATTTCTCAGTGATGCCGCCAAGGCACTCTGAACTCTGAGATTTGTAGGAGAATCCACTTAGGCCATTTCATAACAGGTTCTAACACAGTCACATATCAACCTCAACAATCTCTGAGATTATACAGATTTGCTTTTCATGTTCTTTGTGACAAAGATGAAAAAGGTCTATATAAAGATCTAAAAGATTTCAGCTATTGCAAAAACACAGAACACTTCTGACACCTAGGGTATGGCATACAGCCTCTATTTCAAATGCGTGTGATTTAGGGAAAAAGCTAGGGAAATGAATTAGTTATTTCAGATGAAGGTCTGTGATTACCTTCAGCACAAATTTGAGATATAGCCTCAATGTTTTTAGTTGTTAAGTCTAATAAGGATCATGTTGGCACAGGCTCTAAAGGTGGTCTGATTATAGCAGAGAGAACTAAAGTTGAGGTCCCAAAGAGAAATGGTTTCTTTAATTGGTGGAAACACTTTGATGAGACCCTTCTAAAACCTGATCATGGTTGGGTGAAAAAAAAACTGTCATCCATTGGAGGTTAGTCTGCAGAAATAGCAGACAAGTGAACCCTGACTGGGCTAAGTCAAACAAATTCTGGTGTTTCAACTTAAGTACATATTCCAAAATATCAGATACACAAGTTTCCTGAAGTGTTAGAGACACTGAAGACACCAAGAGGAAAGGCTTGGTCATTTTACCAGATAAGTCGGTGTCAAACTGTTGAATGAAGTATTCTGCACAGGCTAGGAAGATGATTTCTCTACATTCAACATCCATCAAGTAACCAAGCTGTAAAATGAAGGGATTTCAGACAAGCTCGCACTTGTGATACAAAGTGTAACAAAATCCTTGGTGGTTCATCCTTCAGGGGATGGGGTAACCTGGGCACTGGATAGTCACTACCTGGGCCCAATCCCCCACTATTTTCCAGGGATGTTCTGGCCTTTGTGGGCCTTCTTCACTCTTTGCAGATGAGAGATCAAAATGAAAGTCACAAAAACCCATTAATTCAAGGATACTCCCTGTGGTCCCACCAAACAATGGGTGGAGAGTGGTGAGTCTTTCATGCTGCCAGTAATGCAGTTCCAGCACAATAAGTTTGGGGAAATCTCTCTGGTTGGGTCTCTGGGTCTTACCCTAGGAGTCTTCAACATTGGGGTGAAGGCTTCCTGCCTAGGAGTTCCCTCCACAGCTTCAAAAATTACTCCTGCAGTCTGCTGCCTGGGGCAATCCTTCTCCTCCCACCACTTCTGACTACAGCTTCCTTTCTTTAATTCATGATTAAGAGCATCAAAGAGGTGGGGCTATACTTTCCACAAGGGCCTCTCTAGCTCTTTCCTATCCATGTAGGATCTATACAGCCCATCACATTTAGATTTCATTTAGTTGAGCTATTAGGACCGCAAGGTTTGTGAACCTGCTGCAACACAGAAAAGCCATCAACCTGGTGAAATGTGGAACTAATTAGATCTACTCGAGTTATGAAACAGAAGACAAGCTGGATTTTTGCATGCTGACTTCCAGGCCCAACCTCTAGAACAGACTAAAAATACCAAAATAGCATCTAACGCTCGATGAGGCCTTCCTCAAATTAGCTGATCTTCCAGAGAAGGCAGAACTCCATATTGAAAATGCTCATGGACTACCTCAGACCTGTTGGTAGCCCTGTGAGATAGCATTATGGAAATATGGAACTACTTATCTTGGAAATCAGGAGATGTGAACAAGTCTATGGGACCCAGAGAGAGAATTACCAAAGAAAATGTGACCATCCTCATCTTCAAACTCACATATGAAGGTGCTGGTTTTTCTTGTTCTATAATGGGACACTAGCCTCCTTTATTTTTTGAAGTATTTGTTAGAACCCTTCATTTGTACTGAGGAGGGATCTTTTTATTGCTCCAAGGAATGAGAGGACTTCTTGATGTAGTTGGTCTTCATGGGTTGAGTCCTTGAAAAAAAACAGGGAAGGAGCATTGGGAGTAGGCACAGAGTGAACCAGATAAAATATCCTATCATAGTCATGTCAAGAACCCACAGCTCTGTGATGACAGAGGACCGCATGTCACAAAGAAAAAAATCACATGGTACTGAAAGCAAAAGGTTATTGAGGTTCTGGTTCCACAAAAGTAAGTTCATATCTCAACAGTCTTACCAAAATGTGTATTTCAGCCCAGGTGCAGATTGCAACAAGTGGGCCATAGAGGTTGCCAGCCTCTCCTTGTGGAAATACTACCTCTTGTGGGGGAATGAGGGACAGGTTTAGTAAAAGAACTGAGACGGAGCTGATCTGTGAGGCACAGGACAAACATTTAATGTGATTTCCTTTAGGAGCATCTATACAGACATGAAGAAATTTAAAAATAGCTCAAGAGTCCTTCAGTAAATGAATGGCATCATCAGGCTTACTGCTGAACAACTGGCCCCTCAAAAGAGCAAGTCTTTGCTACAGAATGGATCTCCCAAGGGAAGCCAGTTACCGGTAGCCAAGAGGCCCTTCTCATAAACAGTGCTATGACCAGTGACTTTAAAGTTCTTCCTGCTCATCTCTCAGGGTAGACACATCCCCTTGCTATAGGGGTTGATAGGTCGATAAACAAGTGACAACCGTGCCAGACAAGCAGTGCTAAAAGTTGTGGTGCTGAAGCTCTAAAAAGAGGCAATACCAACATAACTGAACAAGAAGCCAAAGAAACCAAGCTCTGAGATGCAAAAGGCACCTTCGTGGTATTGCATGGGAAGATTCCTTAGTGCACTGTTTTGGTACCAAAGATTTGGTATTATGGTGAGGTAGTAACTGTACTGGTATTTAAATTGTCAGAGTCACAGTAGTGTGGGAATGCCAATATTTTTTTTCCCCCCTGTACTGTTGGGTAAGGGAAGGGAGCTAATTCTGGGGGAAAAAAAGAATATTAAACTTACTCTAACAAAATGCCAACAGGCTAATAACTAACTACATCTAACTATTCCTACCAATATACAAGTAATAAGTTAAGCAACAAACAGCAAGGAGCTCTGTCTCAAACCCAAGAGGCAGCAAGAGAAACTAAATGGTGATTGGCCCAATCCATCTCTTTACATTCTTGGTCTGGAGCCCAAGGACACTCTGGTCACACTTGGGTATACGGAATTCATGCACACCATAAGTGAAATGTGAACACGGAGAATCACTCAAAGGAGAACTCTATTATCTTGTTCTTGTTATTCATAAATGAACTGTGATGGAACAGACTGCAGGATATCTAATCTCATAGCTTTTAGGCCCTTACTGAAACTATTGCCAAGTAAATTTTAAGAGCTCACTGCAGGTAACAAAACTGAGTACATGCCTTATGTAGTACTGTTACTTTGATCTACATTTTGAAATATTGAAATACTTGACTTGTAGTCTATCCAAAGCTCATTACCTACAAATCAGAGAACTAACACAGGATTCTTTTGCACAATACAGAAAGGCCATTCCTGTCAGACCATGGCTATAACTTCCATTTATTTCAAAGGATTTCTCTTAGGGAGGACTTGAAGGATTACACACTTAGTTCATATTTTTCCTTTATGAGACATATAACATCAAGCATGTCTAGCTGACAAAAAATTGAATAACATTAATATGCTTGGCAATCCTTTTCATCATCTGCATTAATAGCCGTTTTTCTATGTGGTACTGCATGATGAAGTATTAATGAATCTAGAAAAAAAATCTACAAAACAATAGATATCATAAATACTTCATCATCTAAAGATCAATGAATCATTTCTTTTACCCCGTGAGGCCTCAAATAGTATGGGTCTGTTTGATTAATTTATTTCTTAAAAGTAAAATTAAACTTTTTAAATGTTTTGAAGCTTTTCAGATAATATCTTATGCTCTTTTGTACAACTGATGTCATGACCCTGTAATTAGGTAATAAACATATGCACGTCATTTAGCTCAGTCTACAAAACGAGAACCTCTTACTACTACTCATATACAAACATATAAAATGTATTATAACAAGTATTTGAAAAAAGGCTGAAGTGCCTCAAAGCTCACTAGTCTGAAAATACATCTATTATATACAGTACCATTTTACTGTTGCCTGACTAGTTATCTTAGTTTAACTTGTATTTATACTCCTCAAACACTGCATGACAAAGTCTTGCAGAAAGTAGTCGATGTGATGTGTCTTCACTTTAGCAAGGCTTTTAATACTGTCACACATGACCTTCTCATAAACTAGGGAAATAAATCCTAGATGAACCTCCTATGAGCTAGACACATAACTGTTTGAAAAAATGTACTCAGAGAGTAGTACTAAAGGTTCACAATCAAACTGGAAGTACATATCAAGTGGGATCCCACTGGGGTCTGTCCTGGGTCCAGTTCTGTTCAGCACCTTCATAATGATTTGGATAAGGGTATAGAAAGTACACTTATGAAGTCGGTGAAAGATACCATGCTGGGAAGGATTGCATGCCCTTTGGAGAACAGAATTAGAATTCAGAAATGATCTCGACAAACTGGAGAAATCGTCTGAGATGGTAAGGATGGATTCAATAAGGACAAATGCAAAGTACTACACTTCAAAAGAAATAATCAATTGCCCAAATATAAAATGGGAAATTACTGCCTAGAAAGGAGTATTGCAGAAAAGGATCTGGGGGTTATAGTGGTTCACAAACTAATATGAACAAAGAGTCTTGGCATTTCTAAAGACTAACAAATACATTTACTGCATAAGCTTTCATAAGAGAAAATCCCACTTTGTCAGATGCTTAATTTCTCCAGTGAAAGCTCATGCAATAAATATATTTGTTAGTCTTTAAAAGTGCCACCAGACTCCTCGTTTGTCTTGCTGAATTAGACTAACACAGCTACCCCTTTGAGACTAACATGAGCCAACAATGTAAAAATGTTGCCCCTCCCCCCAAAAAACCAGAACACATTATTCTGGGATGTATTATTATAAGCAAGACCCAAAAAACCCTACTCTACTCAGACTGATAAAGCCTCATCTGACGTCTTGCATCTAGCTCTTGGCATTCCACAGCAGGAAAGACATGAATAAACTAGAAAAAGTCCAGAGAAAAGGAACAACTATGATTAAGATCTAGAAAACATGACCTATGGAGGAAAAACAGGAAAAAAAAAATAGGTTTTTTTTATCTAGAAAAAAAAAACTAAGGGGGTGAGGGATATGATAATTTTTATGTATGCACAAGGTTGGTTTATATATATCTTTTTTTAGAGGAGAAAAAAGATGTACTGGAAGAACATCTGGGAGAAAGAGAAGACTCATAACACCAGTTCAAAGTGGCTGCAGGACCTGAGAACAGACCACAGCAATCTCCCAGAACAGGAACCAGTCACCATCACAGTAGTAGACATCCAACAGCGGGTCAAGAACATGAAGAGCTGGACAGCACCTGGACCGGACATGATCCACACCTACTGGCTAAAGAAACTAACAGCAGTGCATGAATGCCTAGCAGCACAGATGAACCAGCTGCTAGCCAGTCTGGGTGGGAGCCTGCTGCTAACACAAGGAAGGACAGTGCTGATCATGAAAGACCCCCACAAGGGAACAGCACCGTCCAACTACCGGCCAATAACCTGCCTCCCCACAACATGGAAAGTCCTATCAGGCATCATAGCCGCCAAGCTACAGGACCACATGGGCCAGTACATGAGCACAGCTCAGAAGGGCATTGGGAACAACACCAGAGGCTCAAAACACCAGTTGCTCA
The DNA here is from genome assembly GCA_007922195.1 of Podocnemis expansa. Taxonomy (NCBI): domain Eukaryota; kingdom Metazoa; phylum Chordata; order Testudines; family Podocnemididae; genus Podocnemis; species Podocnemis expansa. Next base: position 10,994,717 of record ML682004.1, on the reverse strand, counting down.
CAGATAGAGCAGTCGCCCAAGACTCAAAGTCTAGACAGACCAATCTGAGCACAGCCTGGATTGACTACAGGAAAGCCTACAACTCAATGCCGCACACATGGATCTGTGAATGTCTGGCGCTATACAAAGTCAACAGGACACTAAGGACCTTCCACAAGAACTCAATGGGACTGTGGAAGACAACACTGGAAGTCAACTCAAGACAGTTTGCACAAGTGGCCATCAAGTGTGGCATATACCAAGGTGATGCACTGTCCCCGCTGCTGTTCTGCATTGGCTTGAACCCCCTCAGCCAGATAATCACAAGGACTGGATACGGATACAAGTTCAAGAGTGGAACTACCATTAGCCACCTCCTCTACATGGATGACATCAAGCTGTATGCTAAGAATGAACGAGACATCGACTCACTAATCCACCTGACACGGATCTACAGTGAGGATATTGAGATGTCATTCAGACTGGAGAAGTGTGGCCGGATGGTAGTAAAGAGAGGGAAAGTAGTCAAGATTGATGGGGTGGAACTCCCAGCAGGCCACATAGCAGACATACAGACCAGCTACAAGTACCTTGGCATCCCACAGTCACATGGGAACCACGATGAGGAGACAAGGAAGACAGCAACATCCAAGTACCACCAAAGGATAAGACAGGTCCTGAAGAGCCAGCTCAATGGGAAGAACAAGATCCACGCCATCAACAGGTACGCACTGCCAGTCATCAGATACCCTGCCAGTATAGCGAGCTGGCCAAAGGAGGACATGGAGGCTGCCGATGTGAAGACCCGGAAGCTCCTCACAATGTATGGAGGTTTCCATCCCAAATCCAACACCCAGAGACTGTACACCAGCCGGAAAGAAGGCGGGCGGGGTTTGGTGAGTGTCAAAGCCACTGTCCTGGACGAAACCCAGAGCATCCAGGAGTACATCAGTAAGATGGCACCCAAAGATGAGCTGCTGAGAGAATGCCTGAGGCAGCAGCAGACATGGGAGGAAGATCAAGCAGAAGAAGTGCCACGGCAAGACAAGACCCTGCATGGGATGTACCATCGACAGATAGCTGAGGTGGCTGACATTGGGAAATCCTACCAGTGGCTGGAAAGGGCTGGACTAAAAGACAGCACTGAGGCACTGATCATAGCAGCACAAGGACAGGCACTGAGCACCAGATCCACTGAAGCAGGGGTCTACCACACTAGACAGGACCCAAGGTGCAGACTGTGCAGAGAGGCCTCAGAGACAGTCCAACACATAGTGGCAGGATGTAAGATGCAGGCAGGAACAGCATACACTGAACGGCACAACCAAGTAGCTGGCATTGTGTACAGGAACATCTGCACAGTGTATGGGCTAGACCCTCCCAAGACCAGATGGGAGATTCCACAGAAGGTCGTGGAGAATAACAGGGCTAAGATTCTGTGGGACTTCCAGATCCAGACGGACAGGCAGGTACTGGCCAATCAACCAGACATCGTGGGAATAGACAAGGACCAGAAGACAGCGGTGGTGATAGATGTAGCAGTGCCAAGTGACAGCAACATCAGGAAGAAGGAGTATGAGAAGCTGGAGAAGTACCAGGGCCTGAAAGAGGAACTAGAACGGATGTGGAAAGTGAAGGCCAAAGTGGTCCCAGTGGTGGTAGGAGCACTCGGGGCTGTGACTCCTAAGCTGGCAGAGTGGCTCCAACAGATCCCAGGAACAACATCAGAGCTCTCTGTCCAGAAGAGTGCAGTGCTAGGAACAGCTAAGATACTGCGCAGAACCCTCAAACTCCCAGGCCTCTGGTAGAGGACCCGAGGTTGAGGAAGACACATACCACCCATAGGGGTGAGAGGGGAATTTTTTTTTTAATATATATTAAAAAAAGATAAACTGTTCTCAACCATGAAAACAGAATTTAAAAATAGCTGATTTAAACTGCAGCAAGAGAGATTTAGGTTAGATATTAGGTAAAACTTTCCAGTTGTTAAGGTAGTTAAGCACAGGAACAAAATTACTTGTGGTGGAATCTCCATCACTGAACTTTTAAAGAAAAGATCAGACAAACACATGTCAGGGATGATTTAGTTAATACATAGTCCTACCTCAGTATGGGGTCCTGAACTACATGATTTATCAAGATCCCTTGTAGTCCTAGATTTTTATGACTCTGTCTCAATCAATCTGGGCCAGAAAAGGCTTTATAGCAAGGAAAATAATAGATGTGTAGCTTTCTAATGGGACACTACAGCACTTACTTCCAGCCCAACCAGGCATTGAGAAATTAAATCTTAAAATTATCACGATATATTTTGGTAATTTTTAGAGTTTTCCAAATATTTATTAGAACTTCTCCCCTCTCTTCAGCTACCGAGCCCTCTACAGTGGCATTCATTCGCCTAAGGAAGGGTTCTATAGGGACACCAAAAAAAACTTCCCCAAAACGTTTTTAAACTCTCAAACATTTATAAAATAGTCATGTAGCAAAATATTACATGAGCAGAACACATTGGAGGAGGCCTCAGAGCTACTTAAAGGGGTCTACAGACAGGCTGAGAGCTGGGGCTGGACAATGTCGGTGGCATCGTGGTGGCAACTGGGGAAGCCAGGAGCCAGACAATGGCAGGGAGCTGCTCTGCCCCAGGCTGGGAGTTTTTAAAACTCCCCCACTGCCCTGAGCATGTTCAGATCAAGCTCAGGGTAGGAAGAGCAGCCTGCAGCGTGGCCGCTCCTGGCTCCAGAAGCCAGATAAGGGTGCCCTAGGTGGCAGGAGTCAGGCTCGGGGATGGGCAGCCAAGGGAAGAGGGGTGAAGGAAAGGTCTGCCCAGAGCAGTGCGGGAAGGCAGTGGCAGGGCGGGGGGTTAGAGAGGGGGTTGGGGTGACTCACGCCAGACGCCACCAGAGGGGCCCCCTGCCATGGCCCTGCCACTCTGCAGCATGGAGGATGGACCCCGCTGCAGCTATGCCAGATTCCTCCGGCGCCACCCCGCCACCCCCCATGACCCTGCTACTCCACGGTGCAGAGACCGGATTCTGGCCAGTGCAGGCCAGGTTCTGCCCGCGGCGCTGCCGCCACAACGTTCCATGCACCCAGGGGGCTGCAAACTTTTTTTTTTAGAAAAGGTGTCCCCAGCCTTCAAAAGGCTGGGAACCCCTGGTGTACTGGAAAAGTATTATTGTAACTTGCTTGGGATAACTTGCATAGTTCACAAATAGTTTTACCACCCTAAACTCATGCTGATAAATCTTGAAACCACTCTTTGCAATCATATGTTATTGCTCACCTAAGTATAAATTTTTGAATTTTTTGTTTTAAAATGTTCTATATTTAGACAGAGTTTTCCTCTTACTAAATGAGCTATAGCACAGAATGGAGAAAACTTCTAGGGTGACCTCAAGATCTCACAACTTATAAATTAGCAAAGGAAACATCTAGATAAGTGTTAGGGAATATTTTTGAAGTTTTAATGAAAGAGTCAGATTACAAAGGTCCATGGTAGTAATGTTGTCCCAGGAGTTGAGGACAATGTTACCCCCAAATTTGATTAAGCTAATTTCAGCCATTGTGTGTGCATTCAGTTACGATTAATTAATAGAAAAGAACATACACAGTTAGGGGCTAATTTGAACAAGCAAATCTTCTAGAGGCAAGGTCAAATACTAGCTTCAGGCTTGCAGTTTCCGCTAATCAAAACAGGAGAGGAGAAAAGATGAGACTGAAAGAAAAAAGTGGATGGAGACCTTGTTTGGGCACCTGTAATACAGAAGCCCATTATGCCTATGATTGTTAGGAATATTTTATTGAGAAGTGGTTTACTGAAGTTAGGAGAAGTGGTGACCAGTGAGGGTCACCATGAGCTATGTATTTTATAAAAATTTAGTTATATAAGCACTAGATAATAGAGTGTATATTAAGTATTTCTCTGAAACTACATCTAGAAAATCTTTCCTGACACCTTACGCCACAGCAGGGAAGTGACCAGTCACCACTGACCTGTTGGTATTTACTTGATATCATCTCAGATTTTAGGTAATTATGGGGGATGTTCTAAACCTGTTGCTCATGTCTGTGTGTGCTTAAATCTAATTAAGTTTTAACCAAGAGAAATGTTCCCTCTAATTTTTTGTAGGTTGTGTGCAAAAAAATATTTCTTTTGTGCAAACTTTCAGAAGCCATGTCCAAATTTGTGCACACTCAAGTGAGTGTGGGCAAACATCCGGTGAATCAGATTATAATCTCTCTCTCATGTATGAGTATAAATTAAAAAAACACTAAAACTTAAATTTTTTTGTATGCACTCTATTTTGTTGTGTGCATGGGTTTCACAACCTGTGTGCATGCGCACACACGCACATCTTAGAGGGAACATAGGCCAAGAGCCTTGTTTGTATTAATCTTTCATCAGCCAGCAGTGCCGTGTTTCCAGTGATTTATTCTGACACCATCTGAAGTGAAACACATTATCACTGCTTTGAGTTTTGAAACCTTGGGTAAGAGCACTACAAAATGATATAGCTTTGAAGTTTAGTTATAGTGTATTAAAAACCAGTAATCAAATTAATTATTTTTGCCTGCAGTATACCAAGTTTCTGGAGACAGAATATTCATTTTAGACTGAATAAAATACAATAAGCCTGTAACAGTGGATGTTCTAATGAGCTCCAAGTGCCAAAGTTCCAGGATGTTGTGACACAGCATTTTGCTTCAGGCATCTGAAACTTAATGCTACTTGAATATTCTCTGTTGGTTATTGTTAGAATGGAATTTCAACTATTCCCTACAATTTGAGTTAATGATTACCTGAACAGTGCTGAGCATTATAAAACTTCTGAAGCACATATCTAAGACTGACATAGTAGCTTAATGTTATATTGTTTCTTGTTTTAGTAACATTAATTTCTGTAGTATTCTACAGTGAATTCATATACCAACAGATTTAAAATCAGAGTTTTAGCTGCAGTGCATTTCCAACTCTTTCAAATGCTACACTGATGCCAGACCATGTGCACCAGACAGGTGGAAAAATATAATGCTATTTTACAACTCTACTTCATGTGCTTTTGACTCCAGAAGTAGCAATCAGTGGGTAACCTTAAATAATCACATCATTCTGTGCCTTGCCGTAAGCAAGTCTGATTACATATCACAAAATTCTAAAAAGATTGCATGGTTTGGTCATAATTAAAAGTATATTGCACAATCCTTAGGAAAATATCTTCCCTATATGACTATTCAACCGGCTCCTACATAACCAAATTCCACGACTGTGGTCATACATGTACAATAAGAATAGATACCTTAGCTGTTCAAAACAGAGAGCTCGATTCCAACTTTACAATCTTCCCTGAATCAAGGACAGTGCATTGCTGTAGCTCCCTAGAAGTAGATCAGAAAACAAATTGTGACTGCAGCCAAGTTTATCACTCCTTCCCTCTTGCTTGGGTTGATGGGGAAGTTATTTCTCCTCTTTTCATGACAAAGCTTTCTCGCAGTGCTCTTCCCACTTCACATCTGCATTTCACCCACTTGCTCCCCTTTTCACAACCAAATTCATAACCTCAGAAGGACTAAGAGATAAAGCAATCTTTCCTCCCATTCTCCTGTATAGGCAAGTGAGAACTGGGGCAATCTAGCTTTAAATGTGGCAGTTAAAGATTCATTGATCTGACTCTATTAAAGCTCCTGCAGAAAGGTCATATTCCTATTTATGCAATTTGATAAAATATTTGATATGCTAGTTTTCATAAACTAGTAAGAGTCTATCTGCTTATGAGATAAAGAGAGACAAAAGTCAAAACTGCACAAAAAGGATGGGCAAACCTCAGGAACATATTAACTTAAAAACATCTTTAACTTGCAATAAAAACTTACAAGTCAGGTAGCAGCCATTACATTTAAATCCTTTTAAAACAGTTAGAGGGACACAATCAAATTAAAAATTGTATACTTCTGTCTGAAAATATTTACTATTGTTATGAATAGCATAAGGTTAATAAAACTGAAAAAGAATAGAGAAAAGAAGACTTTCATTTGGCACAACTGACATTAATTGCTGTGTAGCTAGTTTCACTCTTATTGACTTGTCAGTTTCCTCTTTTGTTTCTCTTGGTCTAAAACACAGCAACCGGAGAAAAATATTTTTAAGGCAAAGAGGCTGATTATAAAAAACACAAAAATTGGCAGGGGACTCATAGTGTGGTAATTACAACCACCTTTGTGTGGGGATGCATTAAATTTACTAGCTTTTGAATTGTCAGTTGCTGAGATGTTGCTATTCATTGGGCTGCTGATTCCACCTAATAGGAGAAATGCTGAGCCAGGTAGGTGAAAGCTGCTTATCTTTCTTTCCTTCAGAATTTCTTGGGAAATTTTCTCACCAGCTCTATGGGGATGCATCTGAAATCAGTATCTAAACAAAGTAATTTCACCCACTCCAAAACCAGATAAATCAAGAACTTTGTAACCTCTTGTTCCCTGACTCCCCTGTGATCAAATGCCAAACTATTCTATTCCTAATTCTCAGAGTTCCTCATCTCTGAGTCTCCCATAAAGTCTGGATATTAACTTGACAGATCAGGATTACCAGGGAAATTCAATTGTTCCATGGTTTACTCTTGACTTCCATGTATCCACATTGAAAAGTCTCTAACTGGGTATATATTAAAAAGAGATAAGCATTTCAAACCTTAAAATTATGGAATCCATGACATCAATTAGAAAAATGCTGCTTTAATTATTGTCATGCTCCTGTGGCTAGGAGAAATTTTGGCAGTGCTAAACCAGTCAAAGTAAGTATTGTAAACATGTTTACATTCACAATTTAGTTCAGAATATTTTTTCTAATATGTAAAGGGACAGAGGGTTTATCAGGACATCTGCTGCCCCCAACCTCCATGGGTTTGAGGAAGATTCATGTCCTCTCTCTTTGCTCCCATCATGTCAAAAGCTGCCAATAACAGTGGGCTCTCCAGAGGAAGCTAGCCAGTTCAAATCAAATCAAATCATAGGGCTGGAAGGGACCTCATGAGATCATCGAGTCCAGCCCCCTGGGAATTGAACCCAGGACCTTCTGCATGTTAAACAGAGGTGTTAGCCAGTTCACACAAACCTTTTTACTTCAGGGCAGGTCTACACCATGGCAGGATTTCAGTGGCAGTCAAAGAGAGATACACAAAGTACTTAAAATACCTCGCATACCTCCCTTTGACTGCCTACTGTGTACTTACTGTGGCAGAGGTCTCAAACTCAAATCGCCATGAGGGCCTCATGAGGACTAGCACAGGGCCACATGAGGACTAGTACGTTACCCCGACGGCTGCACCACTGAAACCTTTTTCATACAACAATATTGCAAATATTGGTAACAGCAGTGGCGTTGGAGGCCACAGGAAATAGCTTCAGGGCTGCATGCAGCCCCTGGGCCACACGTTTGAGACCCCTGTACCATAGTGTCTTCACTGCACTGAGTCGAAGGGAAATGCCCTTCATTCGAGTCAGTGCTACTGTGATGAACGGACTGTTCTTCAGAGAGCAATTTCACAGACCTGATCAGTCAACTGAAAAGATCAACCTGAAGTTGCCACTGTCGGTGAAGATGACTCCCCAGTAATTGGTGAGAGGTGGGAGAAAAATCAAGTAAAACCATTCCCAAACCACAGCACTTTGGTCTTGTATACACTAGCCTGTTTTTGCAGCAGAAGTTTTCTTATTGTGGCAAAACAAGCCCACCGTACACAACTGAATGCTCCTTGTTGCATTAAAGTTGCCCATTTATTAAATAAAAACAGCCAGCAGTCATTAACCCTTTCATAAACTATTACGGAACTTTAATATAAAGTGCAACCAATTTAGAAAGCAGCTTGAAGTTTCCGTGAACAGAATGAAAGCCCACTGACATATAATGAAGTAATTCAGCATTTTTATATCATAATAAGATTTCCCACATAAATTCCACTATATCATTTATGTTTTTGTAATCTCTCATACTGAGTTTATGAAAATGAATAAAGAAAAATGTTCCAAAGGGGTAGCTGCATTAGTCTAGTTCAGCAAAACAAAGTCCTGTGGCACTTTTAAAGACTAACAAATTTATTTTTGGCATAAGCTTTTCTGGGTGAAGTCCCACTTTGTCAGATGCCAGAAAAAGCAAAAATTTACACTAGGAAAAAAAAAACTTACAGTATGGCAGGGACAGATAAATCCTGTGATTACATTTCACTGCATAAGGTTAGATTAGATTACTTCAGCAAATCAAGCAAGTTTTATAGACGCAAACAGTGTGCAAGAACATATAAGGAAGAGAGACAAAACAAAGACTAACTTAAGAATACAGCAAATAAGTCTTTTACAGGACATATCTTACATTTTTCTTTTTATGATTTTTCTGTGATTTCTTCCCCTAAACTCATTTAAGTTCTAATTCTTCCTTATTTTTCCTTGTGTAAAGCTTTATATTGTTTACTATTATATATTTGTCTCTTTTCTGAACATTGTTTCAACATTAATTTATTGCTTGTATTTCTCTTTTTCCTCTTTTGGTGTTTTATTGTAATGATTTATTATTAATAGTTTTCTTTCTTTTTACTTTTTTCTCTGCTCAAATTGGACTCCCCAAGGTGCCCTAAATTCTAAAACCTCTGTTATTTCCAAGAATGTGAATAAATGAATGAAATTCAAAGTGTGCAAATAGGCCATGTAACTACATAGATTAAAACTATCTTAAAGATGTACTGAAATCCCATTGAATTGCCTACTTCTACTCTTCTCCAAAAAAATCATAAAATTTCAGTAGGAGACAAAAGAGTAATGAAAATATGATTAATTTACACTCTCCCCATCACCAATTTCAGTGGAAGATAAAGAAAATGAAAATCTCATTTAAATACAATTATAACACAGCTATAACTACACTGTATGCATTAAAGCACATAGGCAACTATTAAACAAAGAACTTTTTTTCTAAATGGAGAAGCATCTGGTTGAGAGTGTTTCAAAAATTAACCCAAAGAAAACAGACATCAGATTAAAACATCAGTTCTAAATTGTATTACTTTCAATGTTTTTTGGGGGGTGCGCAACAAATGGTTTTTGAATGTATAAGGCAAACCATATGGCAACTTTGCCCACATAGCTGCCCATAAGACCTAACCAAGCTAGCTATTCCATCAAAGGCTCGTTCACTGCTCATCCACCAATATGATTTAAGCCATCATGCGCAAGAAATGCCCCCACACCTTACACATTGGACAACCAGGACAATCTCTGTGCGAAAGAATAAATGAGCACAAAACTGAGAACAGAAATTACAACATTCAAAAACCAGTTGCTGAGCACCTCCATCTTCCTAATTACTGTTGATTGTTTTTTAACAACTGTGCTCAAGCAAGTCAGTGGGACATCAAGACTTCAAAGAGAAGCAGCAGAACTGAAATTGATATGCAGATTCAATGGGGTGAAAGCAGGATTAAATCTTGACTATGGAGTCTTCTCCCATCACAACAGGTGATTTGACCTCACCTTCCTCTATGAGCTGCTTCCCAGTGTTTTGCCAAGTTCCACAGGGGCAGCCATATTAGTCTAATAAAGCAAAAAAAGCAAGGAGTCCTGTAGCACTTAAAGACTAAAAGATTTATTTATCACATGAGCTTTCATGGGAGAAAATCCCACTTAGTTAGATGCTTTGAAGATGGAGGAATTTACAGAATAGGATGCAAATAAGTGCAAGGGAGCGCAAGACATGCAATCAGGTCATACTGTAACAGCAAATCAGACATTTGTTAAGATCCAAACCCTGGGAAACGTTACATAGAGGAGAATGAAGTCAAATTACCTGTTGTAATGGGAAATGAAGCCATGGTCACGATTCAATCCTGCCTTCTCAAGAAAGCCAGTGGGACATCAAGACTTCAAAGAGAAACAGCTGAACTTGAATTAATACGCAAATTAGATTGTGTGAAAGCAGGACTGAATTGTGACTATAGCTTCTTTTCCCATTACAACAGGTAATTGATTTCACCCTCCTCTATATGCTGTTTCCCAGGATCTGAATCTTAACAAATGCTCTGATTCGCTGTTACTGTATGTCGTGATTCCATGTCTTACACTCCTTTGCACTTATTTTCATCCCATTCTGTAAGCTCCCCCTCTTCAAAGCATCTGACGAAGTGAGATGTTCTTCCACGAAAGCTCATGCAATAAATAAATCTATTAGTCTTTAAGCGCCACAGGACTCCTTGCTTTTTTCCCCCCAGTGTCTGAATCTTAACAACTGCTTTGATTTGCTGTTACAACATGACCTGTTCCCATGACTTACACTACCTTGTATTTAGTTTCTTCCCATTTTGTACATTCCCCCATCTTCAAAGCATCTGACAAAGTGGGATGTTCTCCCCCGAAAGCTCATGTGATAAATAAATCTGTTAGTCTTTAAGTGCCACAGGACTCCCGGCTTGTTTTGCTGAGAATAAGGCAACTCTGAAGCTTGAACCACACTCTGCCTGCTCGTGCCAGGATCTCTTGTCCACGGCCAGCATCCCATGAATCCAGCCATGCATGAGATCATGAATGCACAGCCTGGAGGACTAAGGGAGGAGTGAAGACCTGCATGCACCGAATGAGGGGTCCCAACAGGCAGGGCTGTAACTATGGCGGGGCAAAAGGGGCAACCCCTGGGTGCCAATTTGAAAGGGCACCAGCCCCTTCCTGGCCCCTAGGAGGAATGTGCCTTAAAGGCACAATCCTGGGGTAGCCAAGGAAGGGAACTCCCACCTGGCTCTGGCTGCAGTGGGGGAAGGGAACTCCCATCCGGCTCTGGCCACGCCATTGGGCAAGTGCAGCCAGCGCCAGGTTGTAGGTGTTTCTCCTCGCCGCCCAGCAAACGCGGCCAACGAAGGCACCCTCCTGTCCGGCATTGACAGTGCTTCCCGGGTGGCAGGGAAGCCAAGGAGTCCCTTCCGGCAGCAGGCAAAGCCCCCGTCGGAGGGTCTCTGCTGGAGGACTCTGGGCTGAGGCTAGATCGAGCCCTGAGGGTGGGTGGGGATCACGTCCAGGGTTCCTTGCCCCGGGCACCCTCTTTGCTAGTTACGGCTCTGCCAGCAGGCCGGTCCACATGGGCAGCCGAGTTCCAAACGGGCAGCTGTGTTAGCCTAGTAAAGCAAAAAAAGCAAGCAGCCTTGTGGCACTTAAAGACTAACAGATTTATTTATCGCATGAGCTGTTGTGGGAGAATATCCCACTTCATCAGACACATTGAAGAGGGGGAACTTACAGAACTGAATGAAAATAAATGCAGGGCCATGTAAGACATGGGATCAGGTTTCAGCACAGTGTGCACCAGTATGGACAGGCCCAGCATTCTCCCCAGGACTTGAAACTGGTGAGCGGTGTAGGGGGATGCTCAATAATTTGGTATAACACTGTTACTACCTGACAACTGGGGGGGCTGTGAGGAAATTCAGGGGGGTGTAGG